>JAEBDU010012983.1:567994-930610 GCA_016802625.1 Heliconius numata
GTACTATATTTGACAGTTGACATTTGTAGCACAGAAGTCTCCTAAGTATATAATATCGTTTTACGCCGATCTACATTTTCCGCCCGCTTTGAGAGTCAAAAGTCAATTCGTAATTAGTAGCTGATTACAACGCCGCAAATGTCTTAACAGACCAGAAAAAATAATATATACAACACGTACATGTATTTTGTATGTGTATACAGTTCGCGAGGTCTAAGCTGAGCTTTGTATTTGTGTGGGTGTCCGAAGGTATATACACATATAGGTGACGTCGGCAGTGGCGTAGCTAGGGTATTTGCTGCTCGGTCCGGCTTAGGGGACTTGATGCCCTTTAAAATGGTCCAAGGTCTAAAAAAAAAACCAAAGTATCTTAGACTCTACTCTCACGTAGATCAAGTATCAGACACTAAAATGTGACATTGGCTACCTTTAAAAAAAAATAATCGTCGACCGCACCGCTCGCACCCCCCTAGCTACGCCACTGGACGTCGGACATCAAGTGAGGCACATCTTTGGCTATGTCTAAACCGGTTTATACTGCTTTTTGACAACCGGCTCAACACCTCTTGTTCTGATAGCAGGGTTACTTATTTAGTTCTTATCATTTTATATTTGTGTTCGATTTATTAACATTGAAAGATTAATTTTGCTTTAACGTTGTATAATAATAGAAAAATGTTTGTGAACAAGCAGTAAAAAAATGAAACAAAATAACCTTAGCTTATAAAGCTTAGCTTAGAGCTGGCAAAATCGATATACGATATAATGTGAGACATACTATAAAATATTTTACTACTTCTTTAATACTTACTCTAATTAGCAATAAAAATGTTATAATATACATTGGAATACAAATTAAAAGTAACCACGTGTTGTACCTCGCTGAACTCGACCTTGCGGGTATTTAGCAAGCTGTGTCTAATGGTCCAATATTTGACCCAGAAACATATAATTTATTTTTATAACATATTAAATGTACATATAGAATTATTTTATGAGATATTTTTTACATAAAATAAACTCTTATGTTACTTATTTAATTATAATTCAATTTCATATAAAGTTTATGTGACTGTGTTTGCCAAACTTTCCAAGTTCTAGTTTGCGAGATATTAGCAATTTTGTGAATTGGTCGAATAATATCGTATCATTTTTTATTTGTTATGTTCACAAAATAATTACCTATCAAAAATATTTTTTATTTACTACTTTTAGAAGCTCGTAAATTTTAGTACCTAAGGTAAAAGGCGGAAAGTAGGGAACGGAGTGTCTTGACACTAGGTTCCCTCTGCCTACCCTGCTGTGCGCGGGATACAGTGTGAAGCTGATTTATTTATTTTTAAAACAAAAGCATTTTATTTCAACGTTCTTCATGTTTTGTGCAAAATTTATAAATTGAAATCCAGCACAAGTTAAAGTATAATATTATCGAAGCTTCACAAAAGATATTCTACAAATAACTTGGTGTCCACTCCAGAATTACAAAAAAAGAAGCCTGCAAAATAAAAAAAATAACGACCTATACATAAAAAGATTAGCTTAAACCTAAAGTAACGCCAGGCCCCTGTCTGAGTCTAACAAGATTGGGGAATGATTTCATAAACATTATATTCACATACCTACTGGAGAGTTCGTCTCTGTGAATGTGACATTCGACGTCGATGTAGTAAAAAAAATATTATATCCAAATGCAAATGATCGTCAAATAATAAGAAAATATAATTATGGGAATTTCATAACAATAATAAAATAATAAAGATAAGAAATTTTTTACATTTTTTTTTAGTTTTTTTGTTATGGATTATTACGGATAATTACTGTGCTATAGCGGACCAACTGATTAATTATTATTTAAGCTGCGTTATTTATCACCTTGTAAAGACATTATGAATATTGCTAAGTCATTATTAGGCAATTTGATAATAAAGCTACATTTGACTAGGCGCGGGGAGAGAAACAAGTGCTTAACATACGTTGGTAAAGTAGAGATTGAAATGGTAGCGTTTGGGTTTCCAATACTCATTATTTTTGCATGAAAAATGGATACGCGGACAAGTTGTATTTTGTCTAACTTCAGTGAAACAGTTGTTAATGTGTGGTTAACTAATTAATCATAGATGTGACGTGTCCATATTGAAGAGCTGACGATGTTATGATATCATTAAGTATTTCATGAACGCCAATATTTTATCAATGCATTTGATAAAATATTTAATAAAATGTATTAATGTCCCGATATTCTATATAAAAATAATATTAATATTCAAAATTACTAATATCTTTATGGCCTCAAATAAAATAAATATTTTTTTTTTTTCAACTAAGACGATTGGGTTCCCCCAAATCCTTGTCGTGTATGATGAGGAAGGGTGAGCTAGGAAGGTATGCAGTAAATTAAATATTTTTAAATTCCTCGGCTCTATTTAATAAAGAGAGTAGTAAATATTTATAATTCTTAACCAATATATTATTTATACCTTAAAAATTGTACCTATAACGAATACGGATTTTTTCCTGGTTTACCTTTTCCGCTTACTTTTTTAATATATACGAGGATACGACTACACAAGAAAAAATTACCCAGTCTAATGTTTATCTGTAATTAGCTATGCAAATAAATTAATATATATATTTAAAGATTAATCTAGGATGTGTAGGTATATGTAATTCTTTTATTACATTAATATTAAAATTTTTACGTGTAAAAAATGTAGTTAATGTTTTGTTCATAATGAAAATGTTATAATATATATTATATTTTTGCTCGCAAATAGATTCATAAAAACAATTAATACGGTTATTTTTCATTATCTACAATTTATATAGCGCAAAATTGTAGAAAGAAAATCTTTTGATGATTGTAGGAAAAACTTTTAATAATAGCTACAGTACAGCAGACTAGTTGTAGCAGCCCTGAAGTTAGGTTTTCTGAACACTTGTGCATTGTTCACTCGGGAAGAAAATGATCAAGAGTAAGAAAAATGTTAAAATCAAATTTGCGGAGCCATCTACGGCTAACTTCATATATAATACTACACAGTCACGTGGCCTCCCTGCAGTTACTCTTTCAGAATTATTCTAATTCTTTGGATTATATTATTTATTCCTTTTAACGCAGTAGCCATTAGTACACCGTAATAAATTAGAATAATATAATAATACCGTATAATTCAAATATAACCACCATTTATCACTTCGACAGCCGCACTCGCCGGTCATTATTTACTCGTATGTTTACAAATACTTAAGCAACGCCTAACGCTAAGGATCCTCTGCCATTGACCTTTACGTGTCTGAAAACCAACCTTCTACGTCACTGCGCTGGCCACTGACCGACAATTCTAGCATATTCTTTGGTATAATTGAAGTTGTTTTTTTTTAATACACAATAAACTTTTTTTTACCAATTTTTAAATGCAAGTACCTGTTTTGACATATAAACAGTCTAGTCTAGTCTACTATAGTAGTATTATGCATAGGTTCCAAATAATTACAAATTAAGTAATCGTGACCAATTATTTCTAAATATCTAATAGTCCTTGACATACTTCATAATAAATAAACATATATAAATATATGAATAAACTTCCAAATGAGAAATTAAAACATCGCGAAATTACATAGTATATCTTATATTAAATATATATAAAAAAAAATTGAACCACTGCAAAGGGAGCCACGCATTGAATACTAAAGTTAGTAGTTTAAGCAACAGTTGTGTAGATATACGTTTTTTTATGTTTTCATCTTAAGCTTAACCAGTTTTATCGTCACGAGTGGAATATTTTGAACATAATAAATTAATAACTAACAACAAAATATTTCATCTTGAACGGATTATTAAAAACATTCGAGTTAAATTGTACGTGGGAGTTTTAGATTATTAATATATAACTTATTATTATATATTTAATGCAGAAACTTAAACTATAGACATAAGTATATTCCCCAAACAAATTAGTGCCTTTTTCTTTTAAATTGGAGGATGATAATCTGTAAAGTAAATAAGATTGCTAAATGCTGTCTGTATCAAAAATCAAATAATATTTGCGTATTATTCTTCAATAAATTATAACAATTATAGCATATATATAAGCTTATATATATAAGCAATTGATTCTAGTGAGAATGAGCATTTTAGCTTTGTAAATAGTGTCGGGTAAAGAGCAATTTGCTTACTCACTTCGCACGTGAAGACGTCAATGGCTTTTATAAGATGACGATAAATCATTCATTTGTCATAAAATATTTGTAATGTCACAAAAACCAGTAAATTAAACATGAATAATAAGTATCGAAGTTACACTCGTAACTTTATTTAAATTTATGGCAAATAACAAAAAAATATAAACCGTGCTCAATACAAGGTAAACAGAGAAATATATCCTCATCTCTATCTATATAGAAATTACTCATGTGTAGCATCATTGAATTGACAAAAGTAGACAAAAAAGTAACAAACTTAAGATTGCGGGCGTATGAACTTATTTTGTATGAAATGAACTAAAAATATAACTTTGTAATGATTATTTAATATGAAATACCTATTTTCTTCGTATCAAATTCTATATCTGTAAGTCCACGGGACCAAATTTCAAACAAAATGAAGCAAAGTCGACGAATAAATGCTTGTATCTTTTAATTGCGCTGACTTAGAATCTTGTTTTTTTTTATTTTAGCCTACACGCGATCTTGTATAAATGACCTTGACAGGTGGACAGACGTACAACAAAGTTATCTTATAAGGGTTCCGTTTTTACCTTTTGAGGTATGGAACCCTGAAAAAGATATAGTAAAAATATTATTTACACCATTATATTGTGAGAAATCGTCTTTGTATTTAAATAATCTAATAAATTGTATATATCCTAATTTAAAAATAATACATATTACAGTTGGACTTTGTATATGATTATGTTTTAGTACATTTGAAGGTCGTGGTCGTTATTACATACCTAAGAAATCGACATATAGTTAGATATAGTTACATATATCTTACTACTTGCCGAGTTTCTAGTTTTCTATGGAAACAATTAAAAAGATGTTATTTATAAAAGTTCATCTTTAATTTATATTGAAATTTAATTTAATTTACTTAATTTTAATTTAAAGTTTAGAAATATAACATATTTGAAGTCATCAATTTAAAAATTCTCTATAGAGAGTTCAAGGTCGCTTTTCTATTGGAATACAACATGGCAGTATGGCTGTTTCCGGGCATCTGTGTTGAATTAACCGTCAAACTAGTTTAATTAATAAATGAGATAATTTACAATACATATTATATTCATTTAATATATGTATGATCGATACGAAAAAAAGCTTGTAAACATAGTTGTAAGAGTACCTATATTTAATTAATTATAATTATTAATTGCTTTTTGCTTGCTTTGAAGTTTTTTTTGAAAGAAATACCCATACGTCTATTAATGTGAACTTAAATGCTTTTTGTGTGTAAATTATAGCAGGTAATTAGTTATCTAAATTCTTGTACTGTAAACTATAATAATAACAGAAACATAATTCATGGTTTTTATTAAAAGCGTGGAATGTGTATGTAGGTATAGGTATATCCTGATATGAAAGGGGATTTTTTCCACTATATTTAATAGCTCCTTGGCGTACAAACCCGCATTTTGACCGTGAACCACGTAGAATGCTTAGCCTTCAATACACTTTCACTACATTCCCGGTGTAAATTGGTATTATTAACTTAATGATTAATATTTATTTTTGAAAAAAATAATATTAATAATTTCTCTCGCTAATATTAGTGATTCCCAAATTTGCAGGAGGCCCAAGGAGGTTTTAGAAGGAAGAGGATAAATAAATCAAATGTTTTCACTCCATATGATTAAAGAAAAAAATCTTGGTCGCAAACCAAAAAGTTTTCTGTGCTTTTGTGGACTTAGAAAAGCCGTTTGACAGGGTTACGAGAAAGAAATTATGATAGATATGGCGCTGGTACAATGTGATCGAATTCTTGCTGCAGGTTGTAACGCTCAAAGCAAGGAATGCAAGATCAGCGTAAATGTTTAGAAAAAGATATATCAAGGTAGATAGAAGCGTGCCGAGCGTTTAGCGCTCTCGGTATATCTGCCGGGCAGCCAGAGAAAACAGAAATGAAATAAAACTAATTAACAATTATAAATGCACCAAGAGTTTACAAAAACGATGTTTTCAATAAAATAAAATTAAGAAACCCTACAATATCCTGTGTTTTCGTAATTCTTTTTTTATATTCATTATACATAATTATATTAATTTACTTAGTAAATTTACAATTGAATCATATAAAATTATAAAGCAAAAACAAGTAATGCTATGATAATAATTTGCACAAAGTTAAAATTTTTTGTTCGTAATAAAGCTTCGTGAGGTTGGTGGGGAATTCCGGCTGCAATCGGCTTTTACATATATTTCATTCCTTTTATAATATCTTGTATATAATATATTTGTATTGAATATATTTATATTAATGTTTTGTGATAATTTTATAAAGAAAATGTATATAAAACAAAAGTATACGATAATGTTTTAGGTAATATTTTTTTGTCCAAATTTGAATTACTTTACGACCTTGATATTAAAGTTTTTGTTTCATGTATATGATATATATGATTTTTTATTGACAACTGTAACTGGAAAAACAAACAGCGTACACGTCGTATTACCGTGTATGGTTTGTAGTTTGTAGGTTAATTAACGGCTGTGATCTAATTTTATAAGATAATTCCTAAGATATAATAGAGAAATTTTCCTATTTTTAACCGACTTCTGTAAGAAAAGGAGGTTATCAATTCGACTGTATTTTTTTTTAATGTAAAATCTGCTTACATGCTGCAAAGTTGCAGCAAGGTAAAGTATTTTGACAACTACTAATATTGAATATCAAAAATCTAAAGACCCAAGTTCATACAAAGAAAATCTTAAAGAGTTTTTAATTAATACAAAGTTTAAATTGAAAATAAAAATTATTCTCAGCAAAATGGCAATTGGACTTTGTTAATTGATTCAATGTAAATTATTATTTTTTTAAAAAATCCATGATAATTAAATGCCACATATTGATATGTTAATGTTATGGTTTTGATATAAACGGTTCAATGCTAGAAAATTAACATTAATACAATTAAACTGCGGTTACGATTGCCTCAGATGTGATTTTCTGAGAAAAAAATGTTAACTATTCTTGTGACGCACGAATGGTAAAACCTAGCCTAGTATTTAAATTGTTTATAAATACTATGTAATTTTCCAAATAATCTATCGATACATATAATACAATCGATCGATGTCTGTACGCGTACGTACATGATAAACATAACGAGAAAAATATTATTGGAGATATGTATCAATGTAACAAAATCCATAAAAATAGTTTTTAATTTTTTTGTTTGTTTATGTGAGCGTTTGTGCTTGGTGATCTCAGAAACGGCTTAACCGATTTAACTACGGCTTTCACTATTGTATTTTGGCATATTTCCAAAAAAATTACATTATAAATAAATTAAGTCCAAAACTCAAGGAAGCTAATGTAAACAGTTGAGGAGTTTCCTTAAGTGTCCTTCGTCTTCATTGTGAGACCACCAAATAAAAAAAGAATCATAAAAAGTCGATAAAAAAATTATATATCATAAAGTAACGTATATACAATGTACATATATTTAAATAAATTACGTGAAATTTAATAATTAAATGACGTTTAACTGGAATATTTGATTAAAATGAAGTTAAAAGTATATTTACTGGAAAGACGGAAATGTAACTTGAAAGTCTTAAATGAAACGAACATTGAAGGCATACAATCAGTTTGGTAATTATCTCTCCCAACTACGGGTTAAACAAGATTTAAATATGAAAATATAGTTTTCTATAAAACAAAAATTATTTGATTAAATTTAACAAACACTATGCAGTAAAAGGTTCACAAACCATAATAAATCAACACTATAACTTATAGGAATAAACTTTTATTATTTAATAGACATTATATATGTAATGGACAACAGTGGACAAAAGACGGCTGTTGATGATCATGATGATGATGATATATGTAATATATATACATAAGATTTCTATTCAATTAAGATCCTCCTTACTTTTGGTTTTTCCGAAGCTTTATCGATATTTCAATTATCGATTTGTTTTTCAATTTCCATAGAGAGGAACAAAATTGTATTTTTTAATATACAGGAATAAAATTTTATTTTTTAGATTACGTTTTTTGGATTTACTCTTAAACTCACTATCATTTCATGAATTAAGACATATTCAAACTACGTTAAATATGACGTCTATATCCATAGGTATATTAATACTTATATCGATTACGAATGCTTGTTAAATATGTTAATGTAATAGTTATAAGATTCCATTACGATCATTGACAGAAATCCACGTGCCTCGTCGTCGTCTCTCTTATCCATTTTGTTTGTATGTATACTTAAAACGTTAATAAATATTCCTGTTAGTTTCTACGAATAAAAAAATTGTAAATGTAATTAATATTCAAAATTGTGTAAGAGTAGTAAGTTATTTTTAAGTATAATTTAATAATAAATTATTCCATAATTTACAGCAAAATAATATACATTAAATCTTGTATAAGCAAGTACATTTTGACTTTTGTTTGACAACATCATGTTTTACCATGTCGGCACTAAGTTACCAGATATTCACTAGCCCCAAGGTATATTTTCATTCTTTTTAAATATCACGTGTACATCTGAAGTTTGATGGCAATCAATGGTTATTATAAAGTATTCTTTGTGCTGCTAATTGCATTTTGTCGTAGAAAGAATATTTTACAATTCTCACGTGTGACCAAGTTTATGCCAGTAATGTATGACTTTGTTCATAACTGTATAAGTATATATTGTAATTGTATATATTTTACTACTGATAATACCTTTGCCATTCTTACGTAATACAAGTTTCTACATAATTATGTTTAAAAAAATCAATAAAAGGATAATACTTCAGTTTACATGCCAATGCAGCAAAGATAGAAACATTAGTCTTTAAATTCGGTTTACTAGATATGTATTTTTTTGTGTACATGTAGTATAATTTTACGGCAAATAAAAATTAAACGAAAAAAGTATGCAAGGATGATTTCGTAGCGCGTCTACGACGTAGCAGTCACTTGCATCCCTTATGGAGTCGTTATACAAAATTTTAGTATTTGGTATATTTAAATTTAAAAGTGCCATAAAATATAGAGTTTGATTTATATACCACTATATGCAAAGTGCATCTTGCATAATTTTTTTGTTCATATGAAGATAAAGTCAAATATCCATATCAAACAAAAAATATTACTAATTTATTACGTGATTTATCAAAGTAAGATCCGTGATCGGGGCTAGTTTTTCCTTATAAACTTTACATCTTCTATATCTATAATAAAATCGTATAGGATCGGTGTCTGTACATGGAAGATATATAAGAAACAATGTTATTTAATAACTTAATAGAAACAATAACTATGCAATTTTCACTTTTGTATTTTGGCAAGCTTCTCATTAAGTGTTTGTTTTATTTCAATCGTTTTATAAAAACACCAATTTAAAGAATGTTATCCGACATTTTTTTTTATATAAAAAATTGTTTTATTGAATTGGCTGAAGCTTTACTTTTCGATATAGTTATAGATAATATTTTTAAAATGATATTATTATTATTATTAGCATATGAAAATAACGCAGATTAATAAATTCATAATTATGTAGTTCGAGCGGGCGAAACCGAAAGTAGGTCGCTAGTTAGGCATAAAGCTTAAGTCTGTTATTCATAGAACTCGTTTATTTTAACTAATGATGATATTATTTTATGCTATATTTACTAAGAAGCACACATCATGTTTCATTACAATTTTCCACATAACAAAAAATGTATGTATTAAAGGTAATAACTTGAGAAAAAATCTTGTTCGAAATATTATAAAAAAGATAAAGTGTAAATCTTAGTTAATTTATTTAAATTAATTCTTTTTAATTAGGGCCACATGTTATGTTTAAATTCCAGTTTAAAATAAATATCCATAGTATATTTTACGATCTTGATTCCATATAGTTCGTTAGCAAAATAGATATTATAACTTTTGTCCATTAATTGTATGGCAAATAACCCTTCCTTAGCAGTCGGGAAAAAATAATCATTATTAAATGACAACAGAGTTGGTTGTCAGAAAAGTTCACTCATACTATATGTAGGTACGTGTCTTTTTACAATAAATAATACATTCGTTTTTTTGTGTACTTACGGTACTTATTTTTCGTTAGAAACATTAAGTTTTTTTAAAGAAAATGAGTAAAACTTAATGGTTGTTATAAAAACGTTTTCGATATAAATGTTCTCCCACCTCTACGCTTTTTTCTTGCATTCTTTTTCAAATTTTCTTCAAATTTTGCTTAATTCCAGACCTTGTGTATTGATGGCGAAACCCAATACAGCGTTTTGTTTTACAAGGGGGTAAATTAAAAATAATTTATTATATAAACATTTTTCCAACTGTTAATCGAATCCACAATCATCACATACGTGTAGTATTTGTTTATGGTGCCTTAGACTTTCAGGTTTTAAATTTTAGTATTATTAGTAATACTAGGTATATGAACTAGAGCTAAATGAAATATACATAAATAGCAAGAACAGCCAGAGTTATGTGGACCTTCAAGTGACGCTCGTTGCTTTCCTTTCAAACCTGTTTTGTTAAACGATTTTATTTTTGCATTATTTATAACGTCTATCAGCATATTTTTTTTTATTTCGAAATGTAGATACGAATACTCCTTTACTAGCTACCCTCGCACGTCTTTTGTATCGTATAGGAATATGATGTGCAGGAAACCGTGTGTTACTTTTTGTTGCCATTTCAATTTTCCTAAATTAATTAAATTTTAAGCATACTAATTTTTGTGTGGTAATTTAATTATCTGGCGGCCTCAACACAGGGAATTCTAGTTTATTCGTCAGTCTCTATTCCATTAAATAAATTATCGCCGTGATTTTTGCCAAATATTTTATTTTTATTATTTTCATTATAAATTACTATTATATGTGGTATTGTTGTTATATAGTGTAAAAAGATTGATTTAAGTGCAATTTGAGTAATTATTTAACGAAACTAACATAAAGAAGACATATTATTGTAATGCTTGTCTCCTGACCTAATCATTCGGGAAATACCCTATTTTTATAAATTGTTTTTTGCCGCTTTTTATATGACATTTTACAAATCTATGTATATTAATTACATTAAAAGAAAAAAAATATTCAGCTTCTATGCCTATTATGTAGGAACATAATATAGGAACACATACATAATATGTGATGCAGAAATTCATTAATGCAATTATGTTTATTATTTTTTTTAAATTTTGAAAGTTCCGTAACCGGGTAAACTGTACAATGGCATTGATATATTAATTACGGTAGCATACTGAATTACTATTAATAAGAATTAAAAAAAAAACATAATAAAACAAATACATAAATTATCATAAAACTAACATCGACACTAGAAGAATCAAGGCTTATAATTAATCATCTATTTATCGTTTATAGCTGGACGAGGCCTGCCGTTGGTCTTTACGATTTCGCACATATTACGAAAGACATGATGAAATTTTTCCAACTCGGTTGAACTGAACGGATACGTTTCCGTATAACAGCCTACGTTATACATTCGCGTGGAAGATCACCTTGGTCTTCTCAAGGCGAGTCGCGGCTGACCTTCGCTGCTCTACGGATAAATTACTGGCTGAGAGCAATCATGTCAACGTCCGAAGTAAGTCTGATAGTTGACCCTTGGACCAACGCAGACCTTCAGCTTGTTGCTGAATGGTATTAATGAGCATCATAAGATAAGAATTTGTAGTGATTAATTATATGAGTTATGCATTCGCCTACTACGTCGTTGTGAACTCGGTAGGTAGATAGGTCTAGGCTAAATAAAACTATCTATTTCTAGTAAGGGTCTCTCACAGCGGCCAATTCTGATATTTCCTAATTACTATATAATTAGTAAAAGGTAAATTAGTCATACACCACACGTAAACTTCATAACTGCCTTGTGCATTCGGCAGGTTAATGTCCTGACATTTTTTACAAAAAAATATATTTAATTATATATTTTTACAAGAAATATACATTTACTAATAATAAAAACAACAACGTCAATAACACTAGGAAGAAAACGGGCGGCCTTGGTATACACTGGATATGCCTAAAATTGTCAGATTTATTAATAAACCCGAACAATTTACCAACGGTAAATTCAGCAGAAAGTTTAAACAAGGAACTATCAAATTAAAGCATTAAACTCCATCAGATCATACTATCATTTCTTGCATTTCTATTATCTACTTAGAGTCTGCATCAGTTCAATGCATTTATAAACCATTTTATAAGCGTTATCCAAAGCTTTATATTAATAATTTTGAAGCTGTATCCCACATGTTGCAAAGGTAGGCAGAGGGAAAGTAGTGTTAAGACACTCCGTTCTCCAAATTTTTGAGGCATTGCGTGTTGAGTGGTGGAACTCAATGTCGCGCTTTGCCCTGGTACCAGAGCGAAGAAATAAAAATATTAATACATAATAATTCATTCCACAGTGGGAATCGAACCTACAACCGTTGCTCTTACAGTCACACACTTGTGCCCCTGTGCCATGACGAAATCATGTATATTGTTAAAGGTATTTATCAATAAAATGCGTTTTAAAACCAAAGGTTATTGACGCCTGTATTAATATCCGCATTATGCATTTTTTTTTATTAAAATGCATGCAAATATTAAAGTCTTACAATTAATTACAATTACATTAAAATTTAAATGAACCTTTACAATTATAATTTATTAATGTTAAAAAATAAATATGTAATCAAAATGATTGATTTTTATATGTTGATTTTGAAATGTTTTAAATAACGGTGTTATATTGGAGGTACAGTGCCATATTAAAATAAATATTAATGCCATATTAAAATTTAGTTAATCTGAAGGTAAAGAATTCGTAGGGGGGTGGTATCTAACCACCCTCCTACAAATGTTCTAGATATTTGTGCATTTAAAAATACTTTGATTGATAAATATATTTTTCCTTCCTCTTCTTACCTATAAAACAAAACTTATGTTTTCAGCTTCACTTCATGATTAAACCTAATTTAAAATTTAACTTTAATTTAATATATTGTAAAGTGACCAATGTTGGGTCTACAATTATCTAAATTTGTAACTATGGCTTTGAAGCCAAGAGCAAGCATTCTTTTAATTAAATATGTGTTGTTTTGATAAAACGTTTTCAAATGCTGCATTACACGGCATCTTGTGAATCTTGTGAACAATTCAATAGAAAGTGGAAAAAGAGCTATATTCTTCCAAAGAAGAACAAGAATATAAGGAGGAAAGAAAATACCTTATTTAAATTAGTAAAAAAAGGTAACTAGTCACAATTTAAATAGTTTTTGCTGCGATTGCGTAATCAGGATATGTTTACAGGAAAAAATATGTACAAAAGTCAATAAATATTCGTGTCCACTTTGAAACATAATATTTGTCGATCATTATTTGTATGCGCAAAGGTCGCCTCCGCTAGTGCTGGCCAGTGCGAGCGTTACGAGTGTTTGCGATGTGCGAAGTATGACGGAATGTTGTTACGAGTTACAAACCAAAGTCATGGTTAAGATCTTCCAACTAGATATCGTTTGTAGATGAAGAATATAAAATTTATACCAACATACGTTTTTTTTTTCATTTATTAGGCAGAGGGAATCTGGGAACTTAATGTTTCTACACACTACGTTTCCATTAAGACACTTCCGTTCCCCACTTTCCGCGGAATTCTGGAGGCATTGTGTGTTGAGTGGGGGAACTCAATGACGGGCTTTGCTTCGCCACCAGAGCGATGAAAATATTAATTATTTCATTTCTTCAAATGGGAATCGAACTCACAACCGGTCGCTATTGCAGAAAAACGCGTGTCATAAGTCGCCAAAAACAGCCTCAAAAGTAGTTAAGAAAAGTATTCATAATGTACATACATTAATTTTATTGTATTACAATGGATATAAAGTAAATATTTCAAGACTCATAGACTTTAATTATATTGTAATTTTATAACCAACAAAAACTTAAGATAAAAGAAACGAGTTCAAGACCAAGTAGTTACTGACAAGATATGTACTCGTATATCAGTTTTTTGGAAATATAAAGATTGTTTTATTTGTAAGAACTTTTAAAGCAAATTGTACGAACAAAGTAAAATATTATAAAATAAATGGAAGAAATCGTGAAATAGTTTGCAATATCATTACTTAGTTATTAAACATTTTCTTTATATCTCACCGAACTGTGGAATGGCCTACCCGCGGCAGCGTTTCCATGTCGGTACGATATGGGTACCTTCAAAAAGCGCGCCTATCTCCAACTCAAAGGCCGGCAACGCACCTATAGCTCCTCTGGTGTTGCACGGGGTCGTGGGCGCCGGTGATCACCATCAGGTGACCTGAACGCTCGTCTGCCTTGTTCTTTTTGCATAAAAAAATACATATATGTATACAGCGGAATATAAAGCTTACAATAATATTGCAGTATATATATCATCATCATCATCATCATCATCATCGTATCATGTTCGTAGGCCTCTTCAATATATTATTATACAATTTTAAAAATTTAAGTTTTTGGTTGTATTACGTATTAAATGTTTTCCATGTACAGACACCTATCCGTTACGATTTTTTTATTAGTATAGAGTATAGATATCTAATAAGCCCTATAATTGTAAGATGCTATTTGCTGGCAATGCGCGGTGTTTCCTGTGCCTAGTTGCAGTAGGCACCTGCATAAGTACCCACAGTATGGGAACTTACGCCCATCTTGTAAAATTATGAAACAGTACTAATTATACCATATTATGTACAAGTCATTGTCTTGTCTTTGTCTATGTCGTAAATCCACTATTTTGTCTTTTCGTTTGTTATGTAATTAACTTAATTTAACTTAACATCACGCTTTATCCTCAACGGGGAATGTGTTTCAAATTAGTAAATAAACCATTGTGTAGTTCAAACAGGCGAAGCCGCGAGCGAATCGCTAGTTTTTTTAATATAACAATATAATTTACATTAATTATCGGCAAAATATAGATGTCTATGTAAATGACTAAAATATAGGTGATAGATTATTTATTTGTATTTTAATGTATATATGTATAAATACATATATGTATAAGGCCTATTAATATAAGGTAAATTATTCGTGTCTTTGTTGAATGAAACTATTTCATTCTTCTTTGCCACCGCTGATTCGTTATAAGATAGTAAACTTGACGCATTTATAAGTGAACATACGCACGTTGGTATTTCCTCAAGTATTTTATTTAACAATTGAGATAACTTGTAAACTTTGTACGTAAGGTAAGTGTGGGCAATAAGATGTGTCCGGTAACAAATAATAAATATTAGAATTTAATATTATGAATTTTGGTGGTATTTGCTTTATCATAAATCATCCAAATAAGCTGTAAGTATCGCTTGGCTTGTTTCTCCTCTGCTCTGAAACTACTGGACTAAGTATGACTTAGGTATTTGTGTCGTCGAGACCTCAAATATATTTGGTTATTAACTTGTGATTCGTTTTTCAAGTAATTCAACACTTCAAACAAATCTTTCTGAAGATTTTACCGTTAATGAATTAAAATGATTTCACCATCCTTTGAAATATTTAGAAGCCCTAGAAAAGCACTGCCCTTGATATTACGGAACTCTTTATACATGAATATTTTTTTTTAGGCAGAGGGACCCTAGTGTTAAGACACTCCGTCCCCCACTTTCCGCTGAATTATGGAGGTATTGCGTGTTGAGTGGTGGAACTGAACGACGCGCCGATCTATATATTTAATTATTAACATTAAAATATTGATTCACTCTATCTCTCTTACACACAACTACCTTATAATACAATACTCACATATCAGAACATAGATCCACAAGGAATATTGCCAATTTATGCGACGAGAAACTTGTTTTGTTGTCATTATTTATATCATTAACATAAACAAGTTTTATTTTATGATTATCAACTTACGATGATAGTTTTGCTGATTTAAATATAGCATATGTTAAGAAATAATCATTATTAATTCATTTTTAGTTAAAGCCATATATTGAAGGTTTCGTATCGCATGGAGGTATTAAGCTGAAAATTATATTAAATATTCATTTTTACGATCCTTTGGAGTACAAAGTTTCTCAGTCAACACAACCAAAATATAATTGAGCATTTATGCAATGTTTTTGCTGCAGCCGAGTAATCAAAATCTAAGGGTACTTCCCATGGACCTACAATTATGAAAATTAACACGAAGTGAGAATTTACAATATAAGTAAAGGAAAAAATCAGAAAAGTGATAATTTATAGGTATTTCATAAAAAATCATTACAAAGTTATATATTTGTAGTTCATTACATTTAAAATGAGTGTATAACTTAAATTTGTCCACTTTTATAAGTTGTACTTCCCGTTGTCCATACAACGCCCTTAGGTGAGTCCGAGTCACACTTGACAGAATTTTTATTATCTTGTTTTATTATTATCTTCTATTATTTTGTTATTTAGCATTTTCCGATGAAGACTGGGAGAAAAATAAGTGATTCTTCTATCAACTATCAGAAACGTTGTCATTGTCTTGTTGCAATTCCTTTACAAATATTTTTAACGTTTCGTTTATTTTATCGTATATGTTTTAGTCCATTTGATTTTTTATATGAAAAAAAAATGATATAAAAGGAAGGGTACATACTTATCTAAGTAATACGTTAAACAATCACACCATGCCGTATGTCATACTCAAGAAGTGTACTCGTATGGCGTCGTAGAAATAATTTGTAAATAAACTGAGCATTATTTGCTTTAAGTTAAGTGGTTATTCGATGACGACAGTATTCTAATGAATTCTTTATATAATAATATATATATATTTCATTTGAACATACACTTCACATTTCTAGATCTTAAGTATGTTTAACCCTACAAGGAGTTTTTTTGTGCGTGAAAAAAAGTAGGTTGTAATTAGTGATCGGTTCACCCAGTCAAAAGTTCTGAGGTAACAAACATAAAAAATATACAGTCGAATTGATAACATCCTCCTTACGGAAGTCGGTAAAAAAGTGCATGTTGTAGTCAGTAATTTTTTTTAAATTTTGTTACACTAAATATTTCTACTTAATCCAGATCTATGATTGAATTGTGGTAAGTAATTTAAGATTTAGAAATTGTAAATAATCATATTTATTTAATTTAAATTGAGTATTTATTTGTCATATACAACTATTGTTGCATAGTCTGTATCTTATAATACGAGTATATAATCTATAGAAGGTTAAAAGTTAATAAGTAACTATTATTTTCCTATTTAACTTGAAATTGAAGAACCACAAATGGCTTTTATTTTATTACTATAAATCATAAGAAAAATACATAAAATATAATGATCTAAACAAAAATACCTAAAGAATGTACTCGCTCAAGTCTCAACACAGCCAATTCCTACTATATGTACATAGTTCGTTTTCTCGTATTTATTTTGACAATCATGAGTTATTTATAAAAAAATAATAATTATAAATTTAGGAATACTACACATAAAAAATATTATTTGTAAATTTATAAAGAATATTTTTTATTCAACTATCATTTACTTACATCTAAATAAATTTTCTTTCGTCCACGCATAAATATGTAATTTTTTTTTCATACTTATATAGTCATTTTAATATTAAAACAATACATGAGTATATCTGGGCTGGTTAGCGTACAAAACCGCTGTTATTTCTATTTTTTTTTTATATATTTGTATTTTATAATAATTATACCTCCAGTCTTATGATACGTGTGAAATCATTATTTTACATACAAATGTAAAATGTGATGCCTAATAACTATTTATTGTTTGAACCTATTTAAAGTTATTAGTTAACTCTGAATTTTATTTATATTTTCAAGTTTTATTTATTCGTTTTTGATAAAAAAATTGTCTGACCATTTGAACATATTTTCAAAAGTACTAGACTAATTTAAACGCATGGGTGGATTTTAAGAATGAATGTTTTTATTTATATTATATCTGTGATATATTTGTAATGAAATGAGTGCATACGCTCGCAAACTTAAGTTTTAACGTAGACGTTTATAATTTGTACTTCCCGTTGACCTTCAATCCTCAGTTTGTACGGAACCCTCAGTGGGCGAGTTCGACTCGCACTTTAACAGTATTTTTTTGTAGTCATACAATACGTGTGAAAACATATTATTGTGAATACAAATGTAAAACGTGGTGCTTATATATAATAAGTATTTAACGTAGGGGTAAAACCCGTATAGTTTCCACGCTTTTGAAAAGGTTCTATAAAAAATACGTATTTATTAAAAACTACGGTGCGGTTCCGCCTGTTTGAGAATTTATTTAAAATTATTACAGTGTATATAGGGTTGCTGATTTTGTTATGGCTATTTGTAATATTATAAAATTAAAAAAAATACTCATATTTTTTCCACAAAGTAACTAAACTACATTATCGGTAACGCTTAGAGCTTTATTGCGAAATTTCTATCTTTACCTCTAAGTACTGTTAGTTTTTTAATGTCACATCATCAATAATGAATTGATACAACATTATAATAATACGGATGGATTTAGAAAGTAATCACAGGACAAGTTGACAGTTAATTTTAATGTCCGTAACGGTACTACCTTAAACACGATATCCTCCTAATGACACGCTAAATAGAAAAAAACTTGAGTCTATTTATCAATAAATATCTCATAATTTTCAACATATGTCTAATTTGTCTACGTTGATATAATACCTATATTAACTCGTAATTTCAAAAAATAAAAAAATTTGACAAAGTAAAACTGTACTATAATAAGGGAAATGTATTTTTATTAAACATAAACGAAAATGAAAATATAATAATAGATGTTTTTAAATTAAAATTAATTTTATTTACTTTTTTCACTATACAATTTGTGAAGGACATGTGAAATCTTTTGTTTTACAAAATATCTTAAGAGTAATAAAAAAAACTATTATTTCTCACATTTTTCTTACCTTTATTAAAATCTTCTTTGTACAAAATTAAGATTTAATAATAGTATTAAATTGTCATTAAATTATGAATAATTCAGACAACAACTTCAAAATTAATAAACTTTACGTTCGTACGTTCTTTAATAAACTTTATTAAAAAATCTCTTTCTAGCAGTAGGCATAGCAGTTAAAACGTACCTATGCAGTTGGTTATTAAATAATGTTTAATGTTTTCGTTACGTGATTGACTGGCAATGGTGAAAACAAATAATTATTTATAATGAATAAATAATATATATAAACTAGTGGGTGCACACAACTTCGTTTGGTATCCGATTTACATTTACCATCCGTAGTCATCGAAATTTTGTGAAAATATTAGTGTAAATAGAAAATCATTTTGGCCCGGTCTGCTTGCGACCCAATAACGTTAATTTAAAAAATATATATATGGAAATAAATAAATCTTCACATGATCTAATTGATAATATAGATAATATTCAAATCAAACCAATCTTTAAAAATACAAATATTAATAATTTAAGAATATTTCTTTGGTATGCATTTTAATTATCATATACTTTTATTATTTAAGAGAAACTTAACTTTACTTATAAAATAATACTTATATTATTACTGTTGTTAAATCATAATATCTATTTATTTGAATATTACCTAGCTGTGCTGGTGTAACTCCATCGATGGATCAATGGTGGTCTATTTGTAGAGGATCTCAGTACCAATCCTTTCACCCCCATCTCATGTATATTCAACGATTTTCACTAGTTCAACTTTTTTGTGATTTTTTGGAAGTAATCGGATTCTTGAAGAAAATAAAAAATACGGCCCAGCCAGGATCTGTGCTCGTGAGTTTTTCTTAATATAGATTAATAATATACCTTTCGCATCAAACAATAAATGGTGTGGTGTCGTGGGACACCAGGTAGGAACGAAGTTCCTTCGGCTAATGTAGAATCGACACAAATTGCAAAAAAAGTCGTGCTCAATTTTTTTTTTTTTATGAGAGAACGAAAAGAAAGAGGGAGAAAGAGAAAGGTATTATACACTACTCGTCTGTATATGGGACTGTCCCGCCTGCGCACGTCTCATTTAACGGTTTTATTCGACGCATTTTTCTTATGGTTTTACTATCACATTTTTTTCAGTTCGGTCACGCAGCGAAATCGTTATCCCTTCCAAGCCTGCCGTAAGGAATCTGCCTGATCGAAACAAAAATCCGTGTAGTACCTGTATACTAACTGACTAAGTAACATTTACAGGAATGTGAGGCCAGTCATGCCGCAGGGGCACAAGTGTGTGACTGTAAAGCTAAGTGTTTGTGAGTTCGCTTCGATCCCCACTCAAGGAAATGAAATATTAATTTTTATAAAATATAAATTTTCATTATTCGCTTTGATGTCGAGCTAAAGCGCGGCGTTGAGTTTCGCCACTCAACACGCAATGTTCCTGAATTCAGCGGAAAGTGGGAAACGGAGTGTCTTAACACTAAGTTCAGTCTGCCTACCCTGCCGTGTGTGGGATACAATGTGAAACTGATTTAATTTATAGGAATATATGGTGTTTTATATATTTCTGTGACAATGATTATTGGGATCTAGGTCTACGAGGCAAGTCGAGGTTGCATGACACAATTCTAACGTGTAATCATCTCACAAGGACTGCGCGAACGACTACATTTACGTATTTCCCAATATGTCAATGATTTGCAATATCAAAGGTAGCTTATATGGTACAGTGGAAGTGATATGCATGTTATTTTGTCAATAAAATTAATATGTAAATTAGTTTATTTGATGAAGGTTGTTTTTGATGTAAAACATTATGACTATTTAACTACTGCAGTTTTTTTTATTTTCTAAACTACTTATTTAAGGCAAAAATATGATTATAATAATGTTAGGTTGATGACTTGTTAGAAATAACGATTTAATAAAATTAATATTTAAAAAGATGCAAAAAATTTACAATTACAAGTCTATTAATTAATTCTGAGTTTTGGTAGTTTTGTAAAAAAAACAATATAGTGCATACCACTTCTAGGTGATTACTTGTCTTATTAAAGTTTAAGTTAAAATTCGGAAAAACAAAAATTCTGCCAAGAAAATAATAATCTTATTAATTATTTTATATTTTTTGTTCGTACTTAATTAAATCCGGTATTGTTTTTTTTTATGTACAAAAATAATTTCAAATTAAGTTTTAATGTAAACTTGTCTATTGTTTTTCGAATTGTTGAATAAAGTTTATAAAATATTTCAATTTTAATAAAAAAAAATACGCTTCACGCTATATCCCGGCTATTGGAGGGTGGGTAGGTGCAAAAATTGTAACAGCTGTTTGCAGAGCTCTCAATTTTTAATTACTTTTAAACCAGTTTATTCCTATTATTTAATAGATCAAAGTAATGAACTAAATTCTCTTACCTGCCAGCAGTGATAATCCTATAAAATATCCACTTATTCATAAGAGTAAGACTAAGAACTTTGTGACTTGTGTGTTAGTGACCTTGTGTAACCTTAGTGTGGTATTTAGTGTTTTTTTTTCTTTCATCTAATCTTCTTTCTATTCGCCCACTTATAAAAATCTGTCAATTTGTTATAATGGAAACCATCAAGCACTCTATTAAAGATTTGACAGAGAAATTCAATTCCCAAATGACGGAGTTCCAAAAACAATTAAATTCTACAAGCAACTTATCAAGTCCAACTGCAAACATAGCCGTGCAGTTCAATATGTTCAGATCCTTCGTGTTAAATGCCCTTGAAGGTCTTCAGAATCAAGTTCAGCTCCTTACTAAGCAGTGTGATAACTTTGAGATGCAGAGTAGAAGAAAAATTCTGTTAGTGCATGGCGTTGCAGAGGATAAAAACGATGACACTGCTCCACAGGTGATGCAAATCTTGGCCAAACATCTTAAAGTTGCAGATCTATGTATTGATGATGTAAGCAGATGCCAGCGCCTGGGAAAAGTCTCACCCGGGAAGCCTAGGCCCATCCTGCTCAAATTTCGCGATCTCTCTCTTAGAAATCAAATCTGGTATGCGAAGTCCTCCCTCAAGAATACTGGAATCACTCTCTCCGAATTCTTAACAAAAGCAAGGCACGAAGCTTTTATGGTGGCTCGACAACGCTTTGGAATCTCCAAATGCTGGACCAAGGGTGGAAATATTATTGTAATTGGCCCGGACAACAAGCGTCATAGCATAGTTTCATGTACGGAGCTAGACAAAATTTCCCCTAATCCAGAAGCTCAAGGACAAGGAAATCCTGCTCCTCCTACGGCCAAAGCAGCAGCTGCAGCCAAGCAGATCGTCCGCACAAAGAGAATTATAAAAAAGTAACTTCCTTGATGCTGTTTTTGTTATTTTTATATTGATAATGATAGATATTTGGTCTCAATTTTACTATCGTAGTATTTATCGTTTAGTATATTCTACTTTAACTTGTGTATTTAACTTTCATATATTTGTTTTTGTTACTTTTTTTTTTCCTCTTTGTTTTACCTTCGAAGTTAGTTTTACCCACTAAATTTGTCAATATTTTGAATATTTATTATTTGATTTGTCACTCTGAATTTGTAAACAAACGCTGTTATGACAGCTGACAGTGTTGTCGCCATAGATTATATAGCTAGTATTCTCACTAAAATCCGGTTCGTTACACGCTAATCATCTTATTTTATTTGTATAATATGTTTTTTCTCTTGCTTTCCTGACTATCAAAACACTGCTGACGGGTGGATGAAGTTGGGATATTTAAATTTATTTATTTTATTAACGTACTTATTATTTTTTTTTCTCTTTTATCATCTTTTTTGTTTTTTTATCTATATTAATATATATATATTTTTAAATATTATATTTTTTTATTTATTATATTTATATTTATATATTTTTTTATACGATATATCATATATACATATATAAACCATCTATATTTTATATATTTACTGTTCATGATGGATATTAATAGCAGCTTCAGTGGTAATAGTTCAAATAATGGTTCATTTCCCCACTGTGATTCGACAGCTTCTGATTGTAGTTTCTATAGCATTTTGGATCCTCTCAGCTCCCTCCTTGAAAACAAGTTTAATAACTTCCCTAAAAATTTTAACGTTGTGCACATCAATGCACAGAGCGTACCAGCGCATTATCCAGACTTGCTCGACTCGTTTAATTTAAAAAACATTCACGCTATTCTAGTATCTGAAACATTTCTTAAGCCTGCTTTGCCATCTACTGCATTTTCTCTGCCAGGTTTTCACTTAATCCGCAATGATAGGACTGAGAAGGGCGGGGGGGGAGTGGCTATTTACCTACGCAGTCATTTTCCTTTCTCGGTATTACACAAGTCACCTTCTGTCTTCTCAAACTCGTCGGAGCATATCTTAATAGAAGTCCTCTTTGGCACTCTCAAAGTCTTACTTGGTGTCTTTTATAGTCCCAATCTACATATAAATTACTTTGATGCTTTTGAGGATCTATTAGAAAGGTATGCTCCGGGGGCTGATCACTCTATCATAATGGGTGATTTCAACACGTGCTTGATTAAGAACGACTTCCGTACAAATCGATTAAAAAATATTATCAACAGTGCCAACTTAAATATCCTTCCTACGACCGCTACCCACTTCTTTCCTGGTTGTGCGCCATCTTTGTTAGACCTTATGATCGTATCATCAACAGAACGTGTTGCAAGCTTTGGTCAGATGTCAGCTGAAGCATTCTCGTACCACGACCTCGTCTACCTGTCATATAAAATACGTCCACCAAAATTGAAGCCGACAGTTGTGATGCGAAGATGTTTTAGCGACATTGACAACGAAAAGTTCATGAACGATCTTGCTGTTATTGACTGGGACTGCATATTTAGTGCCGGTAATATCAATGACAAATTGAATATCTTTAATTCAATTTTGACAGAGCTTTTTGATATTCACGCACCGCTCCGGCCTGTTAAAATAAAACATCTCCCCGCTCCTTGGTTAACTTCAGATATCAAGGTGCTTATGTCCAAACGTAATACTGCAAAGTCTAAATACAAGAAAAATCCTACGGACGCCAATATGCAAAGGTACAAAACACTACGGAACCGATGTAACAAGACTTGCAGAGACGCACGTCGTAATTTTATTCTCTCGTCAATTAACAATAGCAATCCTGCAAAAACTTGGAAATTCCTGAACGCGATGGGAATAGGGAACCGGCGTTCCAGTGACTCGGCTACCTTAAACAACTGCACGGATTTAGACTCGCTGAATAAATTTTTTACAGCTGTCAATGTATTGGATAATAGCACTAAAGTAAAAACTCTATACTCCTTGTCACTACAATCTAATCCTGCAATCAAACCCTTCCTTTTCTCTCCTATTTCACAAGCAGAGGTTCGCAAGCATGTGTTGTCAATTAAATCTGACGCTACTGGCTCTGATGATATTAGTCGACGGATGATCCTCCTTACACTTAATTTAATTCTTCCTGTCCTGTGTCATATTTATAACTTTTCCCTTTCCTATAATGAATTCCCTGATGCCTGGCGTCATGCAATTGTGATTCCAATACCTAAAGTCCCTAACCCAGCATCCTTCTCAAGCTATCGCCCTATTTCCTTACTGCCTTTCCTATCTAAAGTTCTTGAACGCATTGTGCATGACCAAATCTATCTTTTCCTACATAACAATAACATACTGTCTCCTTTCCAATCTGGTTTCCGTCCTGGGCATAGCACAGTTACAGCTCTTAACAAAGTCTGTGACGATATTAGATACGGCTTTGAACATCAGCAAGTGACTTTACTTGTTCTGCTAGACTTCTCTAATGCATTTAACACAGTTGACTTCGATGTTCTATTAGCAATTTTAAGATCTATTAACTTCTCCTCGAAAGCTACTGAATGGTTTTCCTCTTACCTTCACGGACGCAGACAAAGCATCAAGCTTGACGGAAAAGTTTCATCGACATGTAGTATTAACGCCGGCGTCCCACAAGGTAGTGTATTATCACCGTTACTCTTTTCCATTTTCATTAACACTCTCACTCAACACATATCGTCTTCGTACCACCTCTACGCCGATGACTTGCAAATTTACACAACTGCAGCTATAAGCGATATACCTAATGCAGTTAGTAAAATTAATTCAGATTTACAAATTATTAGTGCCTGGAGTAAATCGTTTGGACTTGCTATCAATCCCAGCAAGTCTCAGGTGTGTATGTTTGGTAGCTCCCACCAACTGTCTAAATTACGTTCTCCCTTACCCTCAATTTTATATGATAATGTTTGCTTGGAGGTTAGTGAGAGTGTTAAGAATCTGGGAATTAGGATGGACGGTGCTTTTTGCTGGTCGCCTCACGTATCGGAGCTTAGTCGGAAGGTCTTTGGTTCCATAGGTAGATTGAGACGGTGGAAGAACGTTTTACCGATAAAGACTAAAATCTCTCTGGCCCACGCTCTCCTTCTACCTATCCTAGACTATGCAGATTCGTGCTACTTAAATCTGTCCCAGCAACTACTAAATAAACTAGAGCGTCTGCAAAATCTTATAATTCGATTTATTTTTGGGTTAAGGAAACACGACCATGTGTCTCAGTATCGAAGTCAACTTAAATGGTTGTCAATAGAATATAGGCGTAACTTGCATGCCCTCACTCTCCTTTATGGCATCCTTTTCAATCCTGTTACACCATCATACCTCAAGGAGCGCTTTAAGTTTCTGGGGTCCCTACATTCCCAAAACCTCCGTTCCCGCCATAACCATATCCTTGAAATTCCTTTATGCCGCACCAAATGCTATAGTGACTCTTTTACTGTTAAAACAGTAAAACTATGGAATGAGCTGCCACTGGAAGTAAGACGGTCTCAGTCGATTGGGCTATTTAAACGACGCCTTAAACAGTACTATCTTCAACTTAATATTTAAAAGGATAATATTATAAGTGTATGTATATTTATTTTTAATTGTTTATTTATGTATATATATATATATATATATATATATGTATGTATGTATATGTGTGTGTGTATGTATTTTATTTATGTATATATGTTATGTCTATTTATATATATGTATATATAAAGCTATTTGGTATTCGCTATTTATGTATGGGTTTATATATTTCGTAGTACTTTTTGCACCTTTCTGCTTTCTTTACTAAATTTAATCCTTTCGTTTTTCTTTTGGTTGCCTGTAAGAAATCGCTTTTAGTGATAAGGCCGCCATTGCACTGTTAATCATATTTATCATGTACTGTATTTTACTCTCTTCTTATTTGTGCAATAAAGTGTTATATTATTATTATTATTATTATTATTATTATTATCCCGCATAAAGCAGAGTAGGCAGAGGGTACCTAGACTACCTAGTGTTAAGAATGGATAAGAGAGACGTTGCGTGTTGAGTGGCAGAACCCAACGCCGCGTTTTGCTTCGACACCAGAGCGAAGAAATGGAAATATAAACGTAAATAAATATTTCACTTCCTCTAGTGGGAATCGAACCCACAACTGTCGCATTACTGTCACAGCCTTGTGCCGCTGCGCCACGACGGTCTAAAATTTCAATTTTGATAGAAAATATCTATCAAACTTAAAATTTTATGCTTTAAGTTCGCAGCAACTCAAAGTACCAGATTGGGTATAAAAATATTACTTATAAAATATATTTTTTATTAATAGAGAATATTCTAATAATTCCATAACTGCTATAGAATGAAAAGGAACGAGTCAAATCAAAAATCTTGAGGGAGATATGAAAAAAACTTACGGATACCAACACTGACCGCAAGAAAAGCGTCATACAACAAAAAAATAAAATACGTAATAACAAATTGTACCTTTAAGATTACGTAAGTACCTACATTTAGTATATATGTTTACTATTTATTCATAAAAAGGTGTTTGCGTCAGTTATCGTTTATTAATATTAATTTTAATGGTCGACCATTGCGTCAATAAACTAGTTTCTAAAATATTTTTTTTATTTTTTTTTATTGAAGATGGGTAAGCATTTGTCCGCTATCTCACCTGGTGGTAAGTGACGATGCGAACGATGGTGGAGCATGCTCACCCAGATAATGCCTATTCACACTGTCCTTGAAGACGGCCAGGTTGTATTTAACGGGGAACAGTTGAGCAGGCAGGGAGTTCCACTCCTTAGCTGATAGATGGCGTGCTTGTAATAGATGTTTATTAATATTAAAAGAAAAGGCAGACAGTTAACGCGAGTTGTGGGTTCGATCGAGTGAAAATTTGTATTATTTTTTTCCTCGCTCAGGTAAAAAATGTCTTGAAGTTTGGACTTAATAGGTTAACTTAGTTGGTAAATGTTATAAGCCTATCTGGACGGTAAGTACTCGCGTGCCATAAATGTGGTTTTCCCGGCGTCAATCCCGATCACGGTGATGTTCGACAAGAATTCGAAACATAAAAGATCATATTGCTCCATAATCTCCTCCGTCTTCCAGTTAGTCCTTTAAAAATCGGTTCAAGTGTTCCGCAGGTTAGATCGTATAAACAGTTTTCTACATAGTCTGTGTTTTAGTATAGTGTAAATAACCATATGCACTTGAAAAAACACGGTCACTTTGAATTCACAGACACTTTATTTACTTCTACTACTTCACTTTATTTTTATTCACAGACAATTTTATTTATATAAATATTATTATATTGGTATAGATTATTGCTATATGTACTAATTTATAACAAAAAAGTAGATATTCAAACACTTAGTCACTTCCAATAGCTATATTTTATACAATAATGTTAATAACAATTCACTTTCTTACACAATTTGTACCGCTCACCACAGCCAAACGTATTTTCTCGTCCAAATTTTACATTATAAGCTCGGCGACAGCGTAGCGTTATTGTAGTAGCGTTAATGAAAATTGACAAGTCGTACAAAAAAGGGTAAGTAATAATAAAAAACATACACCATATTTTGTAAAATACTTTATTAAAATAATAAATAAAGGTTGCAAAACAGTGAATTCGCAGCAAATATTTGAGCATAGTGTTCCGCCCAAAGCAACCGTTCGCCGTTCACACAACACATAAAGCGTTAACACACCAACATGTAAAACAAAATTACATTAGATAAAATAAAATACAAAAAATCCCGGTGACGAAATAATTAATATCTTACATAACTAACCCTTCCTTGATTCTTGATGTTAAGCCGTCGGATACTAATATAATATATTATTAATAACATAAAATAAATATTATTAATAATATTTACATGGAAATCTGGTTAAGAGGGAGACTGACTGCCTTTGTTAACGGGACTTTTCGAACCTGGTTAAATGACATTTGATTTCTAGGATTTTTTGATGTTTAACCTCTATAATTGCGATAAGAGACACATTTTATAATTTTGTGACAAGTGTCTACACATTTAACCCTCTTGAAAAGGTACCTCCTTGGTCCCTTGAGATCCCAATTAAAAAGGTTTCACTTTGCAAACTGTATTCAAGTATCTTGAAGTATCTCGATATATTACATATTTTACTACTTTCTGTTATTTCATATATAATTATTATTGAAATTAAATTATTTGCACTAGTGGCAGCCCAACTCATTAGTAAGAATCATGTGTTTCACAATATATAGCAAAATAAATACTGATAGTTCAAGGATCAATACGGGGTTATAATACGATAATTTCTTATATAATACAATATTTAAAATAAATTTACTATAAATGCTTGAGCATGGAAAAATAATTGAAATCAATGACACTGGATGCGAATAAACATAATGTGGTAACAATGTTATTTTAATATATAATATTCCACGAATATTTACAGAAAAAAACATATTTCTGTATAAGAGCCATCCACAAGGAACGTCACGCAATTTTCATAATATTCTGAGCCTAACGTAGCTGGTCATTTTGGTGAGACAACTTTTACTGTGACGTCACATATTTTACACATTGAAATTATTAAATTGAAACAGCCAGAATTAAGTTTGTATATTATATTTTAATTTATTTTAAAATTATAATATACATACGAAATTTAAGACCCCATCCCAAATCTAGTCACACTTCTGGATGACTCCGTACCATTATTTCACAATGTTATACAGAAATATTTATTAAATATAACGAATGTAAGTAGACTCCTCCATTGTATGTACAATAACATACTAACGACATTCCGCTTTTTGTTTCTAATTTTATACATTAAAGAAAAAAATATTACTAATCTCCGAAACCGATAACATTTACAAAATAACTATTCATTTAACATTTTATAGTCTAGTAAATAGTTTTTGTACTTAAAAATAATGTAAGGCATTCGATGATACAAATTACAAGGTCGAGTGGGACGTTGTGCTAATATCTATATTTATTGTATTTATATACAATTGAATATAATAGTGAATACGAGTAATTTTAATGACTGTTCATTAAAATAACTATATAAAGAATTAATATAAAATATTACAATGATTTTTAAATAAGATAACAAAATTATCAAGGGGACATTTTTTACCCCAAAAAAATCGTATAGTAGAATTAAGAGACTGGAATTCGTTTCATATTGAATGCTATTTCTATTTCTAGCACCTATTACCATTATGCTTATTTAAAACTATAACAGAATCTGGCGATATAAAGAAGGAAGTACATTGGTATTTTTTACTTTTATTTTTTAAATCAATTCCATGTAGAACGTGACGTCATTGGACTTTTTCTACAAAAATGTATGATAAAAACAATTAATTCCTCTCTTTTATATTTTTATATTGAGTATAAAAAAATGCATGTCAATTGAAATTAATAAAAAAATATTTGAATATCGTAAAATAGAACAGTTTACAATATTAGATACATACAAATGTTTAATATGAAAATATATTCGCGAATAATTTATTGAAACACAATAAGGAAATTATAAAGACGTCGTTAAAATGATAAAATGTTAAAGAAAATCAATAATTATATTTGGCTAAACATTTCCTCCATATTAATTAACTCTATTGAAATAGATATTTAAAATTGTTCATCATCGACGTAGCGTATATTATATATTATATTTAATATAGTAAATAAGGTACACGACCATTTCGTTTTAATTAAATGTTAATCGAAAAATAAATAAAGCACAAGGTGGAAGGGCTTGACGTGACATAGTCCATGTACCTATGTAGTTATAACCCTATAGTTGTAAAGTGAACACACACATGGAAAAAGGTCGCAAAATACGTCGCAAAATTCCGATTTAGAAACAGAAAGAACAACACTAAATACAATTTTTTTCCTCATGAAAATCTCAACAATTTTAAAATAAAGAAATGTTAACAATATTTATAAATATAAAAGTTTTAGCATTGTACATTTCTTAATTCCGCTTAAAGAGTTTCATGAATGATGCTATAATATGTACACACTCTTAATAGATAACCTTTATCCACGCGCGGGTCCTGGCGGCTACGAGAGCGGGCGGCGGCGCACGAAGGCGGCGGCGGCGGACGACGCGTAGGAGTTGGGCACGGAGCCCGCCTCGTGCTTGTAGCCGGCCTGCCCCGTCAGCGGGCTGTCCTCCATCACCGTCTGTAATCAACACGCGGGATAAATGCAGTGTTAGCTCCGTATATAAAGTTCAATGTTAAGTTTTGCCACTCAACACCCTATATCATGAAAATTGGGCGGAAAGTGGGCAACGGAGAGTCCTAACACTAAGTCCCCCTTGTATAACCTTCTCGATATAGCGTGAAGCTAAAAGACAATTACAATCTCTGACAATATCTCTAATTCAGGCTCAATGTGGAGAATGGACTTTGCCTCCCCAAAATCGTGAAACTAAGTATTCAAATGACTATCATTGCAATAATATAAAAATTGTAAAAGGCACTTTATTTTATAATACCTACCTACATTTATATTATATACAATTTTTGTGCAATATGTATTAATTTCCTCATTAATCTTTATCAATCATTATGATCATTAAGCCTTCAGTGGAAGTACCTTGAAGGCTAACTATAAAATAACTAGTTATATAATATAATGAGTTTATTTAAATATATATCTTATATATATTCTTCCTTTTTAACAAATTAAAAAAAATATATAACTAGATGGATTAAAAAAAAACAGTAATTACATTTAAATATACTGAATGCGAAAACAAATCAAATATTAATAGGTCTATTTGCATTGTCGATTTAGCAATGAATATTCATTATTTTATTACACGCTTTATTCCTGTTTACACTGTTTAATAAATTTAAATTTGAAACAAACAAAAGTAATTTACAATCTTACTTAAAATAAAACGTGATATAGATAAAGAATATATTTATTCTCTCTTTTGAATACGCCTTTTGCATAATCTAATAACTTATTTATTGTTGTTTGGCGCAGTGTCTGACTGTAAACGCGAGCGTTGTGGGTTTCCCACTTGGGGAAAATAATTATTTTCATTAATTGTTCGCTCTGGTAATAAGGAAAGTCCGGAAACCGGAATGATCCGGAAAGTAACGACCGTAGTGTTTTGACACTAGGTTCCCTCCGCCTATCCTGCTACGTTCAGGATACAGCGTGAAGCTAATATTTCAATGAGTCCTAATGCGCCAGCGAAGGCGACACTTACCATACAAAGGCCATTAGTCTTAGATTTCCTTTCAGCCTTGTTATATCTCGCTTTGTAGAAGTCACTGAACAGGAATAAGAACAGGAACCCATGCATGGCGATCCAATACACGAACACGCGCGGGTACTGACAGGACGGCCGGAACAACACTTGCAATTGATGACTGAAGATCAGCACGAACTGTACCTGTATTGAAACATAAACATATATAAAAGTCCACACACAACGTATAATAGAATTTTTCAAAAATATTAACGGAATAGGTTAAGAAATATCATCAATTTATTTCTAGATCGTACTTCGAAGGCGGCATAAGAAGCATCCTGCAAGACACCGACACACCCGCACGATAAATCCATGAAATGCTTATAAGTTTCTAATTTTCGACTCTAACTTAGTAGAGGCCAGTTATGGAACGGGGTACAAAGTGTAACTGTAAGCGCGGAAGGTTATGGGTTCAATTCCCACTCGAGGAATTGAAATACTTAATAAAAATATTGAGTATTATTATCAAACGAATGATGTATAGACAACTTTACTACTGAAATATATAATTATAGTACGTCACTAGTTTTTGACACAAACATGTAGATCATAACAATATAATATGATGTTCGTGATTTTTCAATAGAACGCAATTAGGTTTCATCTTCATACAAATATTTCTGCATGGTCAAATATATATCATTGACCCTGAATAGAAACGAATAAGTTACCTTCAATGATTCAATTCGCAAAATATACGTTATATTTTTTCAATGTGCTTGTCGATACAAGGTTAAAATTGAAATTAAATATTTGCATTTCCAAGAATTTGGTGATTTTAAAACTAACAAACTTGGCTTAAGTACATAATTATTATTACATAACAAGGTTAGATTTATTTAATAAATTATACAATCGTATTAAATTAACACATAGTAGCAGGTTTTTTGTGTTTCTCTTCTACAACGTAATTACGCATTATTTGCATTGTTATAAGATTTTTTTTAGCGTCGCGATGTATCACCCACACAGCAAGCTATACAGTGGGTACTTAGTGTTAAGCCACTCCGCTCCCCATTTTCCGCCGAATTCTGGAGGAATGGCTTGCGGCATTCAACGCCGCACTTTGGCTCGAAACGGAAAAAAATAATGAAGTCGAATGGGAATCGATACCCACAACCTTTCGCGTTTACAGTTACACTTTGTAGAACTGCGCCACAGCTGGCCTCCTCAATGAATACCAGAGTAAGTAAAATTTAATTAAATTTCGAACAAAAAACATTTAATATTATGATTAAAGAGCAAAAAACCTTAGACGTGTTTAATATTAATAATAATAAATGTTATTAAAATTACACTAGCACAATTTTATATAAACAGTTTTTTTACAAGTGATTGACAATATAAACTCATTTATATTAATTAATCTATAGTGGATTTGCCCTTGATTGCACCAAAGATCACACATAATTGTTCCGTATAAAAAACAGAGAACCAGTAAATTATTCTTTAATAATTTATATATACACTATAGGAACTATCTAGATCTTATGCCAAAACAACGCAACTGCGGAAATTGTAAAAAAACATTAATGACAGCAAAAAACACGTATGACACGTAAATAAAACAAAAAGACTTAATTTGAAGATCAGGTTAGTTCATTTTATACTATGTAGTTACGTAATAAAGTCACAAAATAAACAATTTTAATATACATATAAGAAGTGCATTGCATTCATATTGAAGTGCATGAATATGTGATGAAAAATGTTGAGTTGTTTCATGAAGCGAGCAAAATTAAATGTAATCACTATAAAATTTAAATTACGAAATATTAAATGTCTAACAACAGTCTAGATAACCATACTAAAATAACCAATCTTTCGTAAATACGCTTAAATAACATTAAATAATTAAAAAGCGGGCGAATCCGCGCAGGGTAAAATGAATATATGAATAAGTGCTCTTTTATAGCGATCTATTCTCAAAATATGTGTGTGTAATATATATTTTCATAAATTTATTAAATCATTAGTGTGTGAAGACCTTTATAATAACAATAAAAATGAATAAGTCATTGTATTCAATGAGTGTCAGTTTATATCACTTATTAAGTTATTACTTATGTCACTGTTTTTTAATAAATATTAAAATAACACTAGTAATTTTCTTCAGTGAAAAACTGTATATTTTACATTCATACGTTTGTTTTTCCTTTAACTTTAAAAACCTTTCATTATATTCATGAGCCAGTAAATGATTTATTTGCTATTGTCACAGTAAACGTAGTTTTAACTAACATTCCATGAAGTCATATGTATGACGAACCCCAATAAAACTGACATTTATTGCAAAATATATGTATGTACATATATTAGACAATCGTCGAAGGAAAATTAATTAAATATTACTATGCCAACCATTTTTTACAGTGTAAGATTTTGCTTAATAGTTTACTTTTATCACCAATGCAAGATGCATATCTCAAAATTATGACCATTTATGTTAATTGTCTGTGCATCGAGAAGTTACGATCAGATTTACAATGAACTTAATAAACTACGTTCTTGTGCGTAATGAAGTATTATTTAAACAAGTTTTAAAATATTTTATGAAATGAATACTGCATTTTACAATGTATTTACGTAATAGAGGCCAAACGTGGGCACAAGTGAGGCAGGGGCACAAGCGGGCAAATGTAAACGTCATAGGTTATGGACTCGATTTCTATTCGAACTCCACTTCAGTGGGAAGTGGGGAACGGATGTCTTAATGGGAACGGAGTGTCATAAAATCAGGTTCCCAGGCTCCCTCGTGAAGCTAAAAAAATACGTAAATAATATGTGTCTAATGTGTGTACATACATAAACAAAGTTAAAAAGACTTAAGAAAACTTCTTTTTTTTAATACTCAAATAGATTTATAGCAAGATTCGCTTGGCTTACCATCTGGAAGGCCGTGAGGTACTTCTTCCACCAAATATATTTCTGGTATTTGGGTCCCATCGCCGATACCATGTAATAGAAGTACATCACGATGTGTACAAACGTATTCAGCAAAGCGAAGAAGGTACTGTGACCACCTACGACAAAATAAAGGTATATTACATACATGACCGATGATTATGTGTATTGGATTGTTATATTCTTTTTGGCACAAAATAAAACATGTCGAAGTATAAAATGAAAAGGTTAGTAGACAAGGGTGGGTTTATTTTGAAAATAAATCTCTTTAAGTCCACCAGTGGAAGTGGATGTCTAACAAGCAGCGAGGTACAGTGCAATTAACAATACAAAAAAAACATAAAAACATGATGTCGAAATACAAAAAAACATACACAATTAAACATATATAAACTACGTATATTCTATGCATATATATTATTATACCATTATACACACTAAATATATATTGTATTCGGAAATGCATACATATATACTTATTTATGATATATAAATATATTAAAATGTAATTTAAAAATATTAAAATTTTAATTTAAATAAGTAAAAAAAATTAGAGGTCAGTCGTGATGAAGGGCACAAGCGTGAACTAAGCTAATGTTCGATTCCTAATCGAACAAATGAAATATTTAATATTTTCATTTCTTCGCTCTGGACTCGAGGTAAAGCGCGTCGTTGAGTTCCGTCACTCAACATGCAATCCCTCCAGATTCGGCAGGAAGTGGGAAGGGAAAAAACAAATGGGGTGAGCTAAATAAAACCGTTTAAAAAAAAAAACCGGTAATACGTTGAATGAATTATGGAAACTCGTGTTTAAAGCAGAAACGGAGAAAGAAGTCTACGTCGCGTTTTAGAAAACTGTGCCAAATAATCATTTGTGATGATGCCTCATCTATAATCATGTATGTAAAACAGTCTCGGGGAAAAAAACGTTACACATTCAGACATCACTGTTTTTGCTTATTAAGTAAGACGCATTGAAAATGTTTTGCCATACCTACACGCCATTTTCATTTATCGTCCATCTCAAGCAATTGATGTCTTAATAGCTGACGTTCAAAGGTAAATTTTAATTATATGTATAAACTGAATTTATTACGTAATGATTTATTAAATAACAGGTTAAGGCTAGAGGCGAACAACGTATTTAAACGTGTGATTAGACGACTTTTCATGTTATTGTACTGAACTGCTAAGTCAAATTGTTATGAACTTGACATCCATGAGCCTTAGTACTAATTATATATACCTAGTAAGGTATACGTATGTGCTGCAGGAAAATGGAGTGCATACCACAACAAACCATTTACATAATATTTTGCATTTAATTTCGAGACATTCCGTTTCTTGCTTCCGCCCGAATTTAAGAGTCCAGACATTACGTCTTGAGTAGCGATACTCAACGCCGCGCTATGTCTTATCAGAGAAATTAATTTAGTTAATTTTCCAGTGTAAGATCGAGTCTTCAAATATTTGCCGAATTAAGCAACGATAGAATATGTATCACAATATTGTAGAACATAGCAGTTCGAAAAACATTTTTATTAGCGATACATATTTAGTCAAAATCATAAAATTTGACATTTATATTAACATAACACTGATATCAACGTTATTGAAATTTGGGAAAAACTATATTATGACTAAAGGATTACAAACAAGTAAATAGTTCAAATGTTGATTTTCTTTTTTAGCTCATCTAAGAAGACGTAAGTGCTAATCTATACATTGTATACATGGTACAGGTACATGGTAGATATATATGAAAAAATGTTATTGGTGGAATTGAATAAAACAATAAAAAGCAATGATTTTTTTAAAATATATATTTTATCTGAGTGTTTATTCACGCTTATCTCAGAAACGGCTTTAATCGACAGAGTTAATTGCAGTTCCACTACCTTATTTTGAGAAGGTTTGTTTAACATTTAGTATTGTTTTATTACAATCAGTTTATAATTAAAAAGTTATACCATTTTAAAGAATGCATAACGCATAACGTACAATATACGTACTGTTTTTAAAATGATATTGTTTTTAGAAGACGAAAGTAAAATAAGTTGGTAAATTAATACAAGTGGACAAAGCCAGGAGGAGGTCGCTAGTTAAACCTATATGTTATATACACAGTATTAGTAGGCGTTAATCGTTAAAAACGTTACCAAGAAAACTGTAACAAATATTTAATGTAGGATTGCTGTGTTAAAATATTTGTACTTATTGCTTTGTGAACGAGTTTCAAATTAGCACTCTCATCTATTACGATTCATAATGGAGATTATATATCAACCAAATGTCGTCTTAAAAGCAAATCTTTTTAATAATACAATAAATACAAATAAATATAATATTTAACAAATAATATTAAATTTTGATTTTATCAATTGTTTATTATGCTATTCCACTAGAACCATATATTTATGATTCTTTAAAATATATAGCTGAATGAGAAAAGCGAGGATAAAGATCAAGGACCAAGTGCTCGAATACGTCAAACATGTTATTAGTGCATCGATACTGCAAATGTACTTAGAATATATTATCCATATATATATATTTTACCCTGCACATAGCAGGGTACGCAAAGTGTCCTTGGATTAGTGTTAGGACATTTAAATTCCATTAAGACACTTCCGTTCCCACTTTCCACCGGATCAATTACCTGCTTTGCCTTACCGTTACCAAAGCAAAGAGATATTAAATATTTCATTTCCTCGAGTGGGAATTGAACCCACAGCGTGTAGCGTTTAACCTCGCACGCTTGTGCGATTACGCCGCGACTGGAACTTTTAAATATATAGACTTAAATAGTAATATACGCGTGTAAGTGCGTGAGTTTTAATCAAATAATTAACAGAGTATAATAATTGATTGCGAGGATCAATTAAAAAAATACATCATTGAAGAGCAAGCATAGGTATTTACTATTTTATATTAATTAAATAATATTAAAAACCAAATTACGCAAATACATATTAACTATATTTAATACTATAATAGTAATATTGATATATATACAAATTTATATATAAATATATATTTAACGTACCTGGAGCAAACTTAAGTCCAAACCAAACGGACATTGGCATAATCCCATGATGTATCACGTGAAGTGTTGACACATGCTCGTTCTTCTTTCGCAGCACAAAGAAGAGAGTATCGAAAAATTCCGTAAACTTGCTGAAGTAATACCACCAACAAGTGTTCGCCATCTAAATTATATATAAATAAGTTGTAAAAACAAAGATTATTTTAAATATTAAATTAATTTATAAAAATAATATATCGGTTTTTAATATAGGTACAGTCGTTTATTCAGTTGAAATTGATTTTATAACTTCTTAATAATCCTTTTTTTCATACAGCAGATGAATGTAATAAATTTTAAAGTTTGATAATTACATTACAAATTTGTTTTTGTACAAACATTAATTAATCTTTGCAACATAATATTACCGAGTTAAAAAGGCAATCTGATTTAATACAATAAAGTGAGCACAAAAATATAAAACGAAAACAAAAATGTTTTTCGAAGTGGAAAAATATATATAAAAAAAATAATAACACAAAAATTATACTAGACAATTAAATATACATAAGTCAAGTTTTTTCTTTACTAAAATCCAAATATTCTTACGAATGTTTGTTACTAGTACTACCGAGGTGAGACAGCTTAAGGTAACAATTATTTAATCTCGATATTAGATATCATCCGGTCATAATCAATTTAGTAAAATTTAAGTATGAGGCAATATATATATTATATAGTTTGAATATTTTACGTGCGTTTGCAATATTTCGAAATTTTCTCGTCATAACGTAATAAATGGCGTTTCAAATACCGGTTGAGACAAGATCCGGCTTTTTGTGGTCAATTCTTTATTCCGAAACGCACTTTTGCACACTAATATAACTAACAAATGAGGCCGGCAAAGTGCGGTGTTCGTTTCTGCCACTCAACACGCAATGCCTCCAGAATTCGGCAGAAAGTGGGGAACGGAGTATCTTAAACACTAGGTTCCCTCTGCCTACCCTGCTGTGTGCCGAATTCTGGAGGCATTGCGTGTGGAGCGGCAGAATTCAACGCCGCGCTTTGCCTCGACACCAGAGCGAAGAAATGGAAATATAAAAGTAAATAAATCTCACTTCTTCGAGTGGGGATCGAACCCACAACCGTCACCGTTACAGTCACACCCTTGTGCCGCTGCGCCACGACGGCCTCTTATATTATATGTGTAATTAATAATATGTCTTAAAAAAATACGCAATATAACAAAGCTAATTATTTCTAAACATAATTTCGTTAATATAAATTAAATTATATAATTTATTCATATTTTAAACAAAAAATATTAACATTTTTAAAATAAAATATACTTTTGGTTTTGCTTTTATTATAGGTATATGTATAATTAAGCTGATAACGCTCTTCTTCAATTTTGAAATAATAAATGTAGTAGGTATAAGAGCCAGATAAAACAGCTTCATGTTAATACAAAAAGAAAGATTTCTTTCTCTTCTTAATTGAATAGAAGATGAATCTCTTCGAAGCCATTGAATTATAAATGATTTAGGTACATTATTTCAGATCTTTCATCTCAGACCAAAGACCTAATTCAAACTTTTTGAATAGCATGTAAATGCAAAAAGATCATTAAATTTTCATGCACATTGAAAAATCTTGGAAGTTTAAGCTTGGTACATACGAGAGTACCAAGTTTAAACTTTCAGATTTTCGAATAGGTACTTTTCATAAATATGTAATAATAATTTGATACACTTACCCTCATCGCTTTGGGGCTTCGAGAATAATCTACGAGTTGACACCTAAAGTCGTAGTGACCCCACCAACCACTCGCCAAATACTGTGAACAAATATTTTCATGTTATATAGTAAGAATGTAATCTATAATTAACTCATACTTTTCTTATGACTAAATACTTTTTTTTTTTTATGGAAAAAGGACAAGGCAAACGAGCTTTCGGGTCACCTGAATGCTATAGGCTTCATAAGATAATGCTTAGTTGTAGAATAGAAAAAATATAGAAATAAATTAAATTAAATAAGATAGGTCAATTAAGTCAAAATAATTACTTAAAAAATATAAAATAATACCTAAATAATATAATATTATAATATATCACGGAAATCAACTACGTTTCATGAAGCACATATTATCGTGGCCGGTATCCTTTGTTTTTATGAATCTTTTTAATTTCAAAATATTTTAAACTATTATTTACATATTTTAATATTAGTTAGACATAAGTTATGTATCTCACCTCGTAAAATATCCAGGCACTGAATATTGTTTGCGCTAGATTATACACTATGAGTATATTTCTCAGCTCGAAGGGTTTCCGGTTGGCCATCAGCGCTGGTCCAATTTTCCTTGCGCATATTGCGTAGCAAATACACGCGAATAACGTTGGAAATAGTGAGGACATCATAGGCCAATCCTTCACACGAGGATCTGAAACAAGAGCAAATTCGTGAGAAACTCTATGAAACATATTTGACGAACTCTCTTTGAGTAATAAATATAGAGCTATCACGTGGTAGCTGGTGTAGAACAAGCAATTTATTTTTAGCTTAACATAACAGGGTAGGCAGACGAAACCTGGGAACCTAGTGTTCAAACACTTCGCTCCATTAAGACATAGGGTAAAGCTGAGTCAAGGTTTGACCAGTGCGAACTACAAATCGTCAGAAATTTCGGGCGCGTGGCACTCAACAGTAGTGAACTAAGGACTTGACATTAATATAAAAGGATGTATAAAGCATTTTGTAGACTATATTATATCTCAAAAACTACTTAACCGATTTTGATTAAAGTTTGACTGTCCTCTAAGTTAGAAAATACCACATTGAAATTGGCACGTTCGAAATGCCATATATCAAGAATTCAATTCAATTCACATTGAAATTTATATTATCATACTCAAATATTATCTTATTAGAATAGTATGATAATAATTGAGTATTATTTATCTATTAAGTTAACTTTACATTGAAGAGCAAAAAAAAACCAATTTAATTATATGATCTGAAATCACTTTTCTGTTATTTTCAAAATAACAGAAAAGAAACTTTTCTAATATTTCAACGTAAATAAATTTAATTTTAATTGTTGTAAATCTAAAGTTAGTATGCGTCATTAAATTTAGAATCTACAAAGATCGTGTAAAAAAGGTAATACGCAATTGCAATTTATTGAATTTATATGGTGATTGAAGTTGGTCATGATAAGTAAAAACATTTTACTGGGAACACACAGTTTTAATTGAAAACGTTTCTTTTTTTCAGCTTCACCTGTATCTCGAACATAGAAGGGTAGGCAGAGGAAACCTAATGTTAAGACACTCCGTTCCCCACTTTCGATATAAATTTTTGATACTATAAAAATGTTTATGTACATATTACAGCATATAATAACAGTTCTAGTTCATTTTCAACATGTTGCATTTTCAGATGGCGGAATAACACATAAGTAGTTAAATAGCCAAGCAGAAATCATTCTATCTAATTCTTTTGTAAATTTAATATCATGATATAAATAAATTAAAGATGTTTTGTTTTCATTAGCGTGACTGTATGTGTGTGTTTCACGTGACTTGTGTCCATGGAACTAAAGATTTAGCATATATCGATTTAAGATAACATAACATTTAAATTAAAACCTCATTAAAAAATGAACGATTTGATTAACATATTATTCATTTATCTATCCTATTTATTTACAAGATTAACTTCCTTTCAATTTATTAATCTAATAGTTACCAGATTCCTTATACTTTTTAGTGTCTGCCTGACTGACTAACTGACTTTTTGAATATTCCTATAGTATCTATATATATAAAAGGACTTGTCCTCATTGACTGGACGATTGGTAACACGCACGCACAGCCGTAACCGCTGTGCGTAGCAACGTGAAATTTGGACAGATGTTTACTTTCTTAATCTGGACACCAACTAAGAAGGGATTTTAAAATTTTTTTACCCTAAAGGGGTTCAAATAAGGGGTTGAAAGTTTGTATAGAAAAATCTTTAAATCGCCACCGATTTTTATAAAATTTGAAATTCTCTTAAAACTATTTCATTGAACACATGTTTCATGGTTTCATTCATCATTTAGAATTCACGCCTAAATACGCAAGCGAAGCTGCGCGCGTACGCTAGTATAGGATATGTGCGTCAACAAAAAAAAACATCTTATATAATATTGAATGGAACCATTTAGGTTCATAAATAAATTTGTTGCCATATTTAATTATTTATTATTCTGCATAATTTAGCGTCATGATCATGACGACGTTGCGAAGGCAAGACGAGAAGGTGAACCGGGTGTGACGAATAAGTTACACCTTAACAGGACTTGAAGTTTATACATTATGCCAAAAGAAATACAATGTCACATTTTTGTAAGGTAATAACGATTTTGACAATTTTATAGTTTACCATCGATTTTATATAGCAACAAACATAGTGCTTAAAATTTATTACAAAATAACAGTAGTAGGTACGTGACGCGCAATTATTATTTATATTAATTGCAAGTAAGTATGCATCATATAACTTGTATCCATACTAAACTCGTAAAAAAAGGTTTCTTTCATTTAAAGAAAATTCTATGAAAATATAATTTTATATTTATAATCTACTAGCGGGTCGCCTGCGGCTTCGCCCGCCCGAACTATTCGATTATTTTTTATTTAATACACTTGGTATTTAGCAAAAATTGGTTATTTGGTTGTCGATTGTTCTTTAAGTATGGTTAAATAACCTGTCAAACACTTGATAAATTCTAATTTGCGATTTGTTTTGCTCGCAAATTTGACTTATTAAATACAAAAATATTTTGGACAGTAGGTACTTGTGCGTGATAAACGCCTTTTTCCCGCGTAAATCCGATCACACCACGTAAATCGAATTCCGGAGATTAGCCCGGACAAACAGAAAGACAAAAATATTAAAATCGTTTGTTTGTGTTTTAGTGGGTAAATAGTGTATATAGCTATATGCTCTTGAATACACAGTTATTTTGAAATCACAGACAGACGCTAAAATTTGATTTATATGTATCGACTATGGATTAAGAATAAGTAATTTTATGTTTAAGACTTCATATGTACATACATGTATCACATGCACAAAGCAGTTTCCAGAAGGAGTTTTTATTAAAACATAATTTATAAAAAGTCAAATATGCGTGGTATTTTAAATATAAATATTAAAATTATTTATATGTTTTGAATAAATAAATCAATATCATTTGTGTTTGTTTTCTTTAATATTAATTTGTATTAAATGTCATCTTATGTATATTTACAAAGATTTTATTTATTATCAGGCTTATAGTGCGGTTTTATATATTTAAATATTTATATCTATATTGAAGATTTACGTCAACATACACATAAAATACGTATGTAAATTTAATAAACAGGAAGCTAATTAAAGCTACTAAGGAATTTATCTTAAGCCTTTTTTATTCATATGCCTACTTATAATTAATGATGACTTGATCTACTACAGCCTCGCTGAGAGATCATTGCAATGCACTGCATAAATAAAAATTATCTTACAAATATATTTTTTGCGTTTAATAAAAGTGCTAATAAAAACGTATCCTTCATATTTCAGTCTAATTCCTAACAACGTGTATCTATACTTCCATACTAATATAATAAAGCGCAAGAGTTTGTTTGTTTGTTTCTTTCTTTAAACGCTAAGATCTGTGGAACTAATGGTAGGGTAATTTTTTTAAGAACTCTTGAAATGTGCAATGTATATATATATATATATATATATATATAAATTATAACTTAGAGTTTAAGAATGTTAACAATTTTTTTTGTTTTACATGCCTATATAAATATGTTATACTCATAATATGTTATTTTACCTTGTAATTAATTACAAATATGTCAATGATAATGGCAATGATAGCTTACAAGAGTATTTACATATTATTAATCAGAATTATTAGATATAGAAGAAAGAAATATATAAACATTACCCACCCACAGCAAAAAGCATTTAAGAAATCAAATTATTTCAACAAGTCCAACGATATTCAGGGGCAAGGTTGGAAAATTGCGAAGGCATCGCTGACATAACAGTCCAGTCGTAGATATAGCGTCATTTTATAGTTATGCCCTAGTGGATCACTTTGTAATACTTTACGTAACATAGTTGAGCAAATTTCCAACTGGAGAGCTCGAAGTCGAACGCCGGCTCAAACTACTTGCGAGTGGCGGTGTTAGCAATTTTATCCTATTAAATTTGTGTAACGTAAATCTTACATTTGCGTACATAAAATTGTTTGGTTTTTTTTAATATATATTTTAACTAAACTCTACAGACACGTGGTTCGTACTTTTTACCACGTAAAAAGTAAAGGAAACTATTCGTATAACTAAAGATAATTATCTAGATATTTTATTTCTAAGAGACTCCAGATATTTTTAGTCTCTTTCTACACATTTAACTTAATAAAAACTGTCTGTTAACACTTGTAAATTCTTTTATATTTATACATTTGTACTTACGTTAAATATGTTAATATTGTTAGTTATTGGTTAAATAAGTACCTGCATATGAATAATACCTAACCTACTCGCAAGAAGTAAGTAAACAATCCTTTATTTTTTTATTAATTCTACGCTCGTAACATGCAATTTAAAAAAAATATGCAATGTTATTTAAGACAACGCCAGCTTGGAGTGTAAGCCTGATAACAGTCTAGTAAACAAATTTTCAGGAGAATCAAAAATGTTCTCAGGAGAATCAGAAAAGTTTTAAAATTTCTCAAATTGTTTTGGTTTTACTTTTACTTTATTTAGTTTTTACTTTATTTTGTTGTTTTTACTCTTTGAAATGGTGTAAAAATGTACCAGTACGTATGAATGACGAGTGTAGGTACAACAAAAAACAGATTTTACCACATTTACACTCTAAGACGGCGATAAAAATAATATATCAATTTAAAAAAAGGTACAGCTTAAAGATTACAGAAGATTAATTAACAATCGTTAAGTATAATTCGTTTTTTTATAAATTATTAAGGGTCCAATGACTGGCTACTAATTCGAATAAATAATAAAGAAAAATGAAATCTGTAAAGGTTATCGTCCTGTATCGATGTTCCAACGATAACTTGCACGGAATGTTATAGGGTACCTATATTAGCTGCTAGAGTAACTATAAAGTAAACCTATAAAATAATCTATGTATAAGTCATGAATAAATTACATTAAACAATGATATCTGTTGTTGCTAGATAGTCTCACGTACTATTGATTCATCTACTGTCTAAATAATATATATTTTTTTTGTATCGTCCTTAATAAAAGGTGAGAATAATGTTATTTTTAGTAATATACAAGTAAATTTTGATTATATTAAAAACATTGAAAAAAAAAATCTTTAGTAATTTAATATCAAAGAACTTCTCTACATTTTATATTTATTAAATTTTCTTTTTTTCTTTTATATTATGGACATAAAACTAATATTACCTATAGAATTATAATAGTTCATAATAAAAAAAAACTCACCGCCTCTGTTGTCCATGAGATCCTTGTACCAACCGTAGATACTCTCCATCTTTGGATATTATACTCTTATCAACTAATTATATCTGAAACAAACAAAACGGTGTTTAAATAGAGGGGCTTGGTACTTGGTACCGTGGTGTTTTAATTAGGCCAGTTAACGTAAAAGCGTTGTGTCATGTGTGACACATGGAGAGGCGTTCGTGACTAAAGGGCTATTTGGTGCCGCTATGGAGTAGCTAGCTATAATTCGGCACGTGCAACTCGTTCAATTATGTTTTTGAATTATATTTTTCAGAAAAAATATATAAAAAACATATACAAGCTGCAAGAGTAATGTCTTGTCATACTTGGTGTGACATACATATTGTACTATGATTGCTCTACACCAAAGGAAATGACGGTATACCCAACTTATATTATGTAGGGTTTTTGAATTCATAATTCAAGGAATGCCTTTGCGTTAATCATTTAAACGTAAATTAAACCTACAACAAAAACTAACAATAATTATTTTTTTAACACAATGACATTACATTAAAAAACTAGAACTAGAGAAATTATAGCATTTGGAATAATAAATATAGGTGATATTTCGATTTTTTTTAAACAATTATTAAGTAGTATTTGATCGATTATGAATAATAAATTAATATATTGAAGATCGTGGTTGTAAATTACATGGCGGAAGCGTCAAGTTAATATTGCAGCACTGTCCTTAAAAACTGGTCGTTTGTAGATTTCGCATACGGAATGAGCGATTAAGAGAATTTCCGGCAATTACGACACAATGGCAATATGGAGAGAAAGGGGGGCCTTACTATTTCCCAGGTATCTTTTCGGAAGTGCAGCGTTGTATTTGTACTGGCACGCTTCATTTCTTTTTTTTACATTATTAAATATAGGTATTCCGCACATAGCAGGAAACCTAGTGGCATAGGATACCTGGAAACCTAGTGTTAAGACACTCCGTTTCTATTAAGATACTTTCGTTCCCCACATTCCACCGAACTCTGGAGAACTAGTATGTTATAAGTTATTTATAATGTAAATTTTAAAACTAACTTTACATAATATATGTTTATATGTGAAGTATAACATCGGAAGCAATATTGGCACGTTTATTTCTAATCTCACATTAAATGCTTTCGTGCTATTGTCACGTTCGTCGAACTGCTATCGCATAACATCGCTGAGCGCTGAGAAACAGTACACTTTGTTGATATCAATAGTCGACAACTATTAATGGTGCAGATCGTAATGCTCCATTCTAAGAATGTGTTTGCCTACTAGCTAATATTATAAACAAGTAAGTTCTGTAGGTAGGTAATTATAAAAAAAACTAATTTACAAAAAAATATTTTTTATAAATTCTATATAATTTAGGGTAACAATTAAAATGGTCGCTACACTGCTATGAAATAAGATAATAAACATTTATACGGATACTTAAATATATCTCATAATTAAGGAAGTAGGAAAAAAAACTTGTATATATGAAGGTTTAAGCAACTCGCTTCTCGTATATTCGCTTGAACATCTGGGATTGCTTACGTACATAGGTAGGTATACAATAACAACGGCCGAGTTAAATGCAAAGAATGAATAACCAAAACTCTTATACAATCATTACTGATATGTGACCTTAACCTGAAATTCTCCACCACTTATTTCGAATTTGTATAGTAAGTTCTCGTATAATACCAACAAAAACTATGATGAATATTTGGAAACGTTTTAGAGCGTAATATTCAAATTGTCAGTTTTTTTATAATAACGTTGAAAATTAATCGTTATTAGAATACATTTATTACATAACGCTGTTAACGTAAAACCACGATGGCAAAGAGCAGGTGACAGTATTTCGCATCGAGTTGCCCGTGAAGCCCACAACTTTCACCAGCGTGGAGGTACGGCATGCGCGGGCGCATACTCGCAGCCGGTGCCGCGCACTTTACGTAAGGAACCAGTGACCTACTGCCACAAACTCGCACCCCACTACCCGACATCCATCCCATAGAATGTTCTCAAACATTGCGTTACACATGTTACGTGCCGCCAAATACGGATAGTTGGATATGAATTCCTTAGAGCACAATTTCACTCGATCGCTGAAGGTGAATACCAAACCAACCAGAGCATCACATACAACATTACAAAGCGCCTGAAAACTATTTCATTAAATTCTAGAAAGGAAAATTACAATTGTGCAAAGAAGTAGCGTTTACGAACAGGCAATCTTGCGCGGTTGCAACGATCGATGTCGTAAAAGGAAAATAATTTGACATAATATTATACTCCGCAAATATAATGTCTCAAGTTTTATAATTTTATTAAGATATGAGAAATATAAATGGTTCGAATAGTAGTAATAGTTCATAATATTTTATAATAATGTTATTGTTTTAAATTATCGTAAATTTTGGTCCAACATTTTGTTTACAAAGAAAAGTAGTTACAGTATATACTAAACCTATATATACAAGCAATAATCGCCATGTGGAATCGTCCTACGCATTGTAAAAGAAACAAACTAGGGTTTTATTTTTCTCTAGTGGAATTTCGATTATTTTAGTCATCTTACTCCAATAAACAATTCGCTTTAATTGTTTCCATTCCACTGCGATATTTTTACATTAACTGTTTTCAAATATTGTAGAGTAAGTTTTAGGTTATTTTTTTAGATAACACATATTTTAAATACATACCTTATAATTGATTCATTTTGTTAGGTAATATGTATATTGTATACCTATATTTTATATACGAGTAGAATATTTAATTTGATGTTATTATATTCAAGATGAGATTTACAAACATAAATGGAAAACTGTAAATTTGTTAATAATTGCATTTATAATATAAGTACATCTATTAAAATTTCCGTATTCATCAAGGATACTGTAAACAAGATATTTTAATTACAACTTTGAAGTATAAGTAGCTTATAATAAGTTTGCACAAAATAAACGACATACCAAAATATATGAACTGAATTATTAAGTCAAAACTCTCTTCTCTCTCTTTAAAAACGAACTAAATTAAAACATTATCTCGAAATTCTATCATTACGAATAAAAATTGTAGCTTCAGTTCTTTTACCTACATACGTACGTAGTGTATGCAAACACTATGCAAACTTTACGATTTTGCAACATAGGTGTTTCCCAATAGCTACCATGAACATGCTGTGGTGGTAGTCAATTAAGACACCGCCGCTAGCTCTTTATGTAACTGATTACTATAACTGAATAATTTCTTAAAAATAAATTTTAAAAAGATTGTATTCTTATAAAAAAAATTGTACGCATGCATAAATTAAGTCAATTTGAAGGTTGTGATCTGGAACTGGTATTGTCACTTTTGTTAGAATACAATTTGATCATTGTATTGGTTGCAATGTCTTTATTCATTGTTATAATTACGACATTTTAACGTGTAAAACATTCATTATCATAAGCGCCTAAATTTCAGGCGAACAAGGCCGAGATTTAATTGTCAAAAAAATTGACTGAACTGAATTTGGAAACTAAATTTCAAAAATTTACATTTGAGGCTAATTCACAATATAATTTTGAATATAACTAATGTTATTACATTTTCTATTACATTATATTGGCAAAGTTAATATTGTAAAAATAATGAATTATACTATTTAGTAATTAACCTTAATTTTAAAAATTAATTGATTTTCTAAGCTGGTACGATTTTTAAATTATGTCGTGATATAAGCATTTTGTTATGTAAGCATTTAAGTAGGACGTAAACATTAATTAAAATTTAAGACAAATTAAAAATAAATAGAGATCTAAAAAAGAAATCGATGAATACATGAAATTGTATGACAAATATTAGATAATAATTAATTTAAATATTTTTAAATTTAATAGCTACGAGAAAAGTCGTACGTAAAATTTAAAACAAGTAAAAACGAACATTAAAAGAAACAATAAATTTAAATAAAAAAAAAAAACATTTAAACAAAAGAAATAATATTAGATTTAATTACACTTGCTTAAGGAAATTTTCCACATTATAATAATAGTAATTCATGAAGCACACACGGCCATATAAATGTATAAAAAAAATATATACGAAAATACAAAATAAATGACAGTAATACTTACATAAAGAGAACTATCCTAAATGGTGGTATAGGAAACGGATTCCCTTTTAAACTTGTATGGATCTACGATTGAATACAAAATATAATACGCGTATAAACTTTCGCGTGTCGTGTTGTGCACGCTGATGGGCAAACGCGAGTAGCGTACAGCGGCGGCGCGACCAGTGACTGAAGCCCGCTGCCGCCACAAGTGACAACCACCACACCAGTCACTCGTTTACGTCATTAAAACGTTACCATACAAAACAAAGCGAATTCCTTGGGACCTGGCTCTCAGGACTTACGAGGAACAGTTCATATCATACAATATTCATTCGCCTGAGTCTGCGATCTGGAGAAAATTATGTTGGAATGTTTAATTTTATTAAAAACTAGCGGACCGACCGCGGCTTTGCCCGCTTGAACTACTTGATTATTGCTTTAATACACAGAATTGACTGCCAATTATAATGACTCTTTTAATAAGTTGTTTACGACATTATCTATGTTAATACTTGATATTTATAATAATGTACATTATTAGATAGTAGAGCATTGATACGTAAAGCTAATTATTTATTATACTGTTAGCGAACTCGCGTAAAAGAGTGTAGCTATGGGTGAAAAAGACTATAAAAGAATTGTGTTAATCGGGGGGTGCAAGAGCGTCCGTCAAAGATTCTTCAGGGGCGAGGCAAAGATAGCCATATTTTTGTGAAAAAGGTATCGAAACATGGGCACTAGTGTATCAAGATGTCATTCTTGAGAAGGTAGTTAAGCCCTTTTAACAAAACCATGTTCAATAACCAAGAATGGTCCTTTCAGCAAGACTCGGCGCCGGATTAATCCAATGAATTAATTTATGGTCAGTTTTACAGTAAGGCTCGCTCTAACTGCTATGATAATTTAGAATCCATAAAACAATCCGTACAATTGAGATTTCCCCATTGAAAGAGTGTGTGCTGCTATTGATAACTAGACTCAACTTTTAAAAGACTGTATTGCAGCCAACGGAGACTATTTCAAATAATCTTTAAATATTTTTAATGGTTTTATATTAATGTATTAAAACTAGTAACCAATTTGTAACATTGTAGTAGTAATATATATTTTTTTTGTAACAATATTAATGGCAAGACTAAGTAACTTTTCTTTCATAAATAGTTAGGAGCTATATTTTAATAAATGAGTTACAATTCACATGTTTGGTTTGTACAGTAAACCACACCATAGTGTTAGAGTTTATATAAAGTACATATAATTGTATAGACATTATTTTGTATACTTGTCAATACTTGTCAATTCTTGTCAGTGAGTCATATTATTTAACTACCCACATATATTATAATTGTCTAAGATTTCTTATGAAATGTTTCTAATTGGTATGACAGTCTAGTCTGAGACGTAGCAGTGGACGAACGAATTGTACTTTTATTCTGAGCCCCTTTATAATAGATTTAGCAATTTGTTAATTATATAACAATCTTATAAACAATTCTTATAATAATTATATACACAAATCAACATAACAATCCATTCACACCTAGTAGGAAATTATAAAAATCATATTTTAAAAATTATATAAAATTAAAACAGAATATATAGAAACCTATAACTTATAATATATGTACCTTGTCAATACATTGCAACTATCTCAAAAAATGTTTTATTCAATGTATACAAAGTTGTACTAATACTATATGAAGCATTCAAAAACACAAGAAAACAAAAACAAAAGTATAATAATAAACAAACATTTTAAAAGTGTTATAAAATTATTATAGTGCAAAAAAAAAACATTAAGTACCATAAACTTTTCATCAAATTAAAAAAGTTTAATAAGTAGACTATAACAAAGACCTTATTATGAGTCTACTAATAGTTTAAAGCATATTAGTATATAATTTTTTTTTTATAAAAATATTATAGCACTTTTATGAGTGCTATAACAAATGTTATCATTACATTTAAAGGAAATAATAAAGCTGGCAATGAATCATTCTATCAATGTTTATCAAATTTAATACAATATTGATAAAAAGTGAAATGGCAAATAATCTATCTAAATCTATAACATGACTAATACTAATTAGATTACTCACCAATTGATTTAGTATCACAGTAACAACAGCTGTTAGCTTAGTAAAACTGGATAGAATATCTGAAACATAACAGAATAAACATTTACATATCAACTATGTATCAATAGTGATTTCATCATTCCTATTTATTCACTTATGCTACATTTTCACAGTACAGATACTAAATGAATATTCAATAAAGCATTCTTTGCTTTCTATAACACACACTATGTGTAATATCATTTCATATCTTCATATTCTTAATAATAGATACGTAAATATTATTGAGGCAATTGAGGTGTAGTGCAGTGCCGTAGCTAGGGTATTTGCTGCCTGGTGCAACTTAGGACTTGAAGCCCTTTAAAATGGTCAAATAATTTCAGATTTCAGAACACAGTAGAGTAGATGTATAATTTTTTTATTGTTTCAAAATTATAATAACTATATATAAGTTATAACATTAGATTTTGATAAAAATTGGAAAATGAACATTTTTTGACTAGCAAATTGATCATCGACTTTGATGCCCCTGTGGGCTACGGGTATCGTAGCGATGTTAATATACTTCACATTCAACTCTTTTATTGTATATTTAATTTGATTATTTATATGCTACAAAACAATAGTGGAACATAATTTCACAATTGCATTTGTAGCGAATAAATTCAGGGCGCTGATATAGCGTGTTAACAATTGATCCTTATAAATAATATTAATGCTTGTGCAACACCCCTACACCCCTTTCCTTGTGATGCCCGCTCGCACCCCCCCAGCTACACCACTGGTGCAGTGGCAATGTGTTACTGTAAATATTGACGGTTTCGGGTTGATTTTCACAATGGGAAAGGATTATTTGATGAATAATAAATGATAGAACAAGACAAAGTGAGGCATTGACACAACAAAGTTTACAGCAATCTTAGCAAAGTATGCTTAAGCATATTTAAAAAAAACATTTATAAATAAAATCAAAATGTAACTGTACTATCTTGCCGCATATTCAAATATTTTAATGGTGTTAATGTTAGATAATACTGTTATTCCTAATAGGTGTTAATTATATATCATCTTTGCTTGTTATTTTTTTTTATATCTACTTCTTGTTTAAATGAATAAGTCAATATAACATTCAGGTAGTCAAATTCCTGTAAATGTTTACATTGTGTGAACCAAGTTAGGACACTCTTTTGCCAGTTCCAATTTTTGAGATATTGCCCTATTTTGTCTAATCATTAAATCAGTAATTAAACTCACAATCATTATCCATTATATTTACAATCACACAATGACCCACTACCCAAGAACCATACTGATTATATATATTAGGTTAGTTTGACTTTATGTGTGCAATATACAAGTATGTATTAATTAATAATTATGTGAAAGAATACTGATTCAACTGATACTAAAGTTTTAACAAATATAATAGATTTACAGCTTATTTATACATCCTATTTAACATAAAAAAAACGATATTTGGTTTATGATTACTACAAACATTTATTTATTATGCTTGTAAAATATTATTCTTTTGGTGATCAGTTTGCAATTGGATATTGTACATTTTTAAATTACTTCTTTACCAGATATACCTATATGGAATATAATGCAATTCATAGTAAACATAAAAGTTATTGAATAATAATACAAAATATACATTACATATATAATATATAAGCTGATTTATGTAAGAGTGAAAGTTGATAGTTGGCAAATGACATTAAACACATTAAAATAACACTGCCTATTATGCTTGCTTGGTGAGTAATTGTTATAAACAAAAAATATGCTAGCTGATGAAACAGTGGGCGTGTTCGTATTTACTAGGATAGAAGTAATTTTGAACAGCGAGAGAAATAACTACATGATTTAACTCACCAAATAAAATTGCTGATATTATCACCACTGATGGTCATCACAGAACAATAAAGTAGGTACTTAATTGTAGCATTGTTAATATAAATTTCTAATATATTATACTAATACAATTCCAGACGTTTGTCACCTCTTCATTTATCTTCAATAGATGACTAATATAGGTTATAAATATAACTGTTTACTTTTTAATCTTAAGGATGATTCATAAATTCTCGAAATTTGTTTACAATATTGTAATTTACAACTGTACATATTACTTAAGCATAGTTAGAAATAAAATTTATTTAATATGAAAATGCATATCAGACACCCAACTCTTACTACTACTCCACTCCCACTCAGTATTGCCAACATAAATAAACATACAATTTAAAAATAAATAAATTACAATCTTTTACGAAGCAACTACTTTCTTATGGTATACCATTATTACAAAATCTTAAGTTATGCTTAAAATAGTATTTTAAGTGGCAGATAGTCAAATATAACACAAGACACATCAAAAAGAAACATTTTCATAAAGAAAGACTTATGTAGAATATGACATGTTATTATTTTTTTGCTTACTAGACTTTTTTTTAGGGTGCTGTGACTGTCAGATAGGTATCTTTTTAGTTGTGGCACAAGCAAGTGCGTATAAACGCGAAAAATATAAATTTGTTAATTCATAAAGATTTTTTTTAACAATTTTTTTACGGTTAGAAGTATTAATAAAGTAACGTGTAAGTAATATTTTGAGTCTTGTAACATAAAAGTAATATGAGAGGCGAAACCGAAAAGTAATATAAAAAGTTACAAAAGTAACAATCTGGCAACGTAGACTTTAAAAGGTTTTTAGATATATGAACCCAACGGTTATAAATTTTAAGTAATAAAACTGCCATCTATATTATAATTTGAGTATCTTTACAATACAATACAATACAATACAATAGTGGCTTTAAGTTTACAATTTGAGTATCGACATCTATGAAATAACAATTGAATCTTGTAAAATTATAAATTCCATGACACAGCGATAGAGGGAAGCACTTTACAAGTAAATTGTATATGAAGTTGTTAAATATAAATTATAATTTAATTAAACACGTCGCAAGCGTTTGCCACAAACTCTTTTTGACCTGTGTTCAAAAACGGGCAGCACAAGGGCTGACTGTAACGCGATGGTTGTGGACCATCTAAGATAGAGGAATAGTTATTTTTATTTTAATTTTACAATATGGATGTCAAATGAAAGAGTAGCCCGAAAAATAATGTGACATCGCTCTAAATCCAATTTATTATAGCACTGTTAAATTTTTTTTTTTGATTTCATATAATGAAAGGCTTCGCTGAGAATAAATTTGCAGATTTTAAAAAATCGACTTTTTTAAACCTGTAACATCGATTAATTAACTTTGACTTGTGTAATTTGGCGAGATGGGCGTCATCAGCATTGGTCTGCGGCCTGTCTAGGAAAGTCCTTCTTAAAATCAAATACGGAACTCTGTTTCGTCGAGCACAGCCACAAGTAAGCTTCAGGCTGAAATATTATTATATATACAGTCTTCCAAACCCAAGACAAAGAAGAGAAGGCTGGAGAAAATGAAATTAAAACGGCAAGAAAAACTTGCTAAGATGATGACGCAAAACGCAAAAGACTCTTCGGAAGGCGTTAGCAGGACAATAGCGAAACATCTACTCAACGACAGTTAAAATTTGATATACCAATGACGTTATGAGTTGATAGTTAAAATTTTAAAGAAAAATATATTTTCTCCTTTTTAGAGCGTTTAAATAAAAGCTTGTTCTAAAAAATATTTTTTGCTTTTAATTTATTATTGTTGTTAATCTAGTTTTGTACAATACTATAAGGTAGATATCAATTTTCAGTGCTAAATAAAACATTCTATATGAAAATGGTGCACAATTCAAGTAGGTATATAGGTGAGTCTAATAACTACTGGATTTTTAAAAGCCTTTTAAAAAAATACAAAAATAGAAATATTAAATTATAAATATTAAATATGAAACAATGGCAGGATGTAGTTTTTCCAACATCTAATTGAATAATAGAATCTAAAACTAAATTTTTGATTTTATATTATACATAATACAATAGAATATTACAAAAAAAAAAAAAATCGTGAGAACTTTCAAACCTTCGAAACTTAAGTAAATATAATGTATATTCAACATATATTAATAAAGTATATGTAATGTAATCTTCTTCGATATGAAATAAAGACAGTTAAAAAAGTGTGTCTGTATTAGGGGTCGTAATATCGACCGAGTGGTTACATTCAAGCAAACTGGTATTTTCGATACTATCGTCAGAAAAATCACATTAAAATTTAAAATAATCAAAAATCTTAATTCATCTTTGATTGAGCAATGTATTGAAATCGTAGGAATAACAACATATCTAAACTTTAGTTATTCTTAATCGCGAGTGGTAACACAAATGATCACAAGAAGAAAAAGCTCAAGCCATTTCTATTTTTTTATAATGGCAAACAACAGTCTCTGGACTGACGTGGATAAAATATTTTTATTTTGCATTGGCGTTTCAAATCCCATTTCTAGTTGTTGTGTTTTCATCGGAAGAAATGAAGAAATTTTCTCATTAGTTTAATAGCTTCATTACATCTTTTTTCTGCGTAAATTATTTAAAAAAATATTTCTAGCGTATACCTTGCCTTCGACAAAATTCTTAAGAAACCGTGGTGGCGCAACTTTAAAATATTGATATTTAAAATTAAAGAGATATTACGTATAGCTACTCTCAAACTTGTTACATAAAATACTCTAGTCTATATTGGTAAAAAATAGAGTTTAAATCTAGTAGAATCTGATGTTAAGAAGCTCATTATCTTTTAATTTATTTGGATTATCAGATGAAATAATAATGAATAATTTCTATAGCCTATACGATAAGATCTATTGTTGTGGATATGGCACGTTCAGTGATAAGTGAGTATAAGATTTTGTTTGTAATTAGTTGTTATCACCATGTACTTATAATTTGACTGATTTATACTGATAACAATTAAAAATAATACTAAATTGATGTTAAAAAATGAAAAAAAATCTGTAATCTATAATTTTAAGAGGCTTTCTTGACAGTTTATTTATATAACTATTGTTAATTATGTTGAAGTGTAACACTGCCACCTACTTCCAATTCTTTTATCAACATGGAACTATTCTTCATGAAACCTTTTGTTCTTAATTTCATATAATAAGTTATTTTTAAAACTTTAAATAAATTAATTATATCGGAAAATAAACAGAATAAAGCATAAATATATATATGTAATATAGAGGGGGGGTGGGGGGGGCGAGTATGGGGGGCCGAAAGCAGCCAGACCTTCGTTACGTTATAAAACCTGAAAATTCCTTATAAAGAACCTTATAAAGTTCATTTTTTTAAATATTATCTTGGGAATAATATATTAGGACTACGCACATCATCCGTGTATAGGACAGGTGTGTGATGCCATACAGATGGATGGTATTGTGGAACTCATCAAAGAGCTTGATACTACCTATCAAAACCCAGCGGATACCTTCTCTACCTGTACGAGATGCCGCAAAATCACTCGCGCATGCCACTTCGACGCCTCGGGAGAAGACTCACCTTTACCGAGCTACCGTCGCCTTCAGGATGCCCCGGGGTTTCTCTTAGGGCACCATGACTCTCCTGGAGTAGCTCCTCTAGTCATAATGAAGGAAATATTGGTGACGTGGTCTGAGTGTTCACGTGATGTTTGTAAGTGCAATTTCCACTTAGCGTAGCACATAACATAATTAGCATTTATTTTAAATCTACCAACAGAGAAAGCACATAGGTTCCGCAGCTCAATAAAGTCTCCTAAGCGTTAGGTTCCCTGTGGCCTCCCTATTATTTCCGTAGGTGCGTAAAGCAGTAAAAAATATTTGGCAACAGTACATGGACGACGCTAAGAGCTAAGACTATGGCTTCATGTCCTTAGCCATGTAAGATTTTGAAATAAAAATAATATCAATTTAAAAGATTAACATTATAAATTCAATGACGTTATGAATTTACTTAATTTTAGTGGTAGAGTTTTTTACATTTATTAAAATGTACCGTTACCAAGGAAATAAAAATTGATTTCTTAACTTAACAAATAAGTAATCAGTCGGTCATTTACAATCGGCAAAAAATAAATGTAATTTTGATGTGCGATTTGTTTCGATAATTCTCTGAATAATATGAACGCTTGTGGTAGGAAAGTAAAAAGTAAAGAAAATTGACCTACTAAAGCAAATTATTGTTATGTATTTAGTCATTGAAGTAATATTAATGTTAATAGTATCTTAAATCAACTTCACGCTGTATGCCGCACACAGCGGGGTAGGCAGGCGGAACTAGTGTTAAGACACTCCGTTCCCCACTTTCTGTCAAATTCTGGAGGCATTGCGTGTTAAGTGGCAGAACTCAACGCCGCGCTTTGCCTCGTCATCAGAGCGAAGAAGTGTAAATATAAACAGAACTAAATATTTCACTTCTTTGAGTGGGGATCCAACCCACAACCGTCGCGTTACAGTCACACCCTTGTGCCCGTGTACCACGCCGGCCTTATCTTATATTATTTACCTATTCATATGAAAATTGGTTTTAGAGAAGATAATAAGTATCTAATTTAATCTATCTATATATATATATAAAATCGAAAGGTCACTCACTCATCACGAAATCTCAGAAACTACATGTGCTAGGAATCTCAAATTTTGCATAGGAGCTATTTATAGGACGTAGGTGCTCGTTAAAACGGGAATTTGCAATATTTGACTTCTATGATATTTTGTATGAAACTTCGTTACTACAAATGCTAGGGAGTCTCAAATTTTGCATGGACGTTACTTATAGGACGTAGGTACTCATAGAGATAGAAATTAATAATAACGTCGTTCACGCGAGCGAAGACGCGGGCGGGCCGCTAGTAATATAATAATTGTGTAATCTGTTGAAACTGCAACGTATTTTAATTTGATAAGATATTTCAATAAAACGGCAGTCCGTATGCTTTTCCAAGATCGTGCTCTTTGAATCTCGGAACGTAACATTTGGCTGTTTGATTAATAAGCAAAAAGTGTCGTGCACATGTTATTTCCGTTTAGAAATATATTTTGTTATTATACCTATATTTTAGCAAGATTGAAAAAGGTTATTAATTGGACTTAAAACTTATTTGAACATATAAGATATATTACCTACCTATATGTACAATAGGAGTATTACCTACTAAACGAAAGAAAATCATAAGATAAATGAAATCATTATAAATTTATGCATGTAATTTCGGACATAAACAAAATGAGTGAAAAAAATGGGAGAAAATAATGGAACAAATGAAACAAATGGAATGAAATCTAAAAATATATTAAGCTCAATATTTTTATAGAGGCCAGTCGTGGCGCAGAGGCACAAAATGTGCTGCAAAATCTGGTTGTGGGTTCGATCCCCACTCGAGGAAAGGAAATATTAAGTTAAATGTAAATTTTCATTTCTTCGCTCAGTCAAGGCAAAGCGCGGCGTTGCGTTCGCCACCCAACACGGAATGCCTCCAGACTTATGCGCAAAGTGTCTTAGCACGTTCCCTCTGCCTACCCCGCTGTTTGCGGGATACAACGTGAAGCTGATTTAATTTTTTAAAAAATTATATAAGATGGGTAATTTGATGAGATAATATGGGATAGATAATAGACTCTCCGAATAGATATAGCACGTTTTTTATGCTTTTAATGATAAATAGTATTATCGTGCCGTGTGACGTCACAGTGATCGACATATATAGACGGTCGATAGAGGCTCTCGCGCACATTGCAAGTTTATCCGCGAGTGACTTGCGCACTGTCGTACCAATATTTTATTTAGAAATTTAATTTGGGAACACCTTAAATAAAATTAATTTAGTGGATAAGTGTTTATTTAGTGTCTTATATTTTCGGGTAAGTGACTAATTTAATAATATTTAAAAATTCAAATATTTAAGTACCATAAATGTGACATTTTTATAATATATAGTTTTATATTTTGAATATATTATAGATGTATTTTTTTTTTTAAAATAATTATGACAAACAGCACTTTATATAAAAAATTAAACAAAAGTGTAACAGTTTTGAAATGCAAATAAATCTGCGATTTTTGCTGCAGTGTAAATAGCAAAAGAATTGTTAAACGAACTTAACAATTCATGTTTTTTGTAATTAGCTTAATAATATTCCAATAAATAATAATTAATACGGTGTAATTATGTCGTTACTTTTACCTTGTATATAAGTCAATGCTAAGAAATTGTTTTTACCTAAAGAATTTTAATTATTTTGCTCGAGTATTCTGCAGGATAAAATATTTCATTAATTAATTACAAGTTCTAATACCGCAATCATAAGCGTATAGTTATCGTATGTTTAATATCGGAATATAAGGAAACAATTAATATCGACATTGTTCCAGAATAATCTATAGATATTTACATATATGTAGTAAGTGAAAGAAAATAAATTTACAAAAGAAAAAAAACAATAGTTGACCTTTGTGAATATTTTACATAATATTGTGATTTAACAGAGAATAATTCTATACATTCGGAATTATTCGCCAGAAAGTGGGGAACGGAGTGTCTTAACACTAGGTTCCCTCTGCCTACCCTGCTGTGTGCGGGATACAGCGTGAAGCTGATTGATTTGATTTATAATTCAATATATTAATTTTTCCTAAAATGTTGTCATTGACTTCATTTCTTTACTTCTAGTGAAGGATAAAGCTTACATCCGCACTTAATTTTTACGAAACATTAATTATTATTAAGGTCTAGATACCGTTGATAGTGCAAAAATATATATTTGAAGTATTATAATATTAGATAGCTTGGTAGCGTTGTCAAACTATATGATTTTTCAAAAATATATAGTATATTATTTCGTCTATAATATATAAAAGATCGCAAAATATGCCTAAAGCTAAAGATTATAATTTTGGTATATTCACGCGGTAAAACTTTATTGGTTATAAAAACATTATTTTAATCCGGTTTCATCGTGAGGACACCATTAGGAAACTTTATGCTTGCTCAACAACTTTTTTTATTTATTCATTTGAACTTGATTTTAGTTTTAAGTTCACTTCATTTTAATTTTATTTTAAAAAAATACATACATAAAATGTAAGCTATGTTACCTGCCCAAATCACAATTAATATAAATAAGAGCATATGTTGGTACGTACTTAAAAAGTAAGCTGAAAACATATTTAACAATATATATTTGATTCAATAATACCAATATTATAATTACGTTAAAGATAGAAAAAAATATTGTACAGATTATATTTAAAAAAATAACAAATATTAATTTACCAGGTAGTTTTGTGTAGAGCTGCCAATACCTACTTTTGTTATTATTATTCTACTCGTTATCAAATATAACAATTAAGGAAGAAGTAGCGATATTATGTATTCATATTTACTTTATAATTAAAATAACAAATCATAAAAGTTTTTTTTTGTTTTCGTATACGTCGCTGGCGCTCGTTAAGTTTTCGTTTTTTTTCGAAGCGTAGAGCTAGCTGTGACCTTTTTGCAAATGATGCTTAGAAATGAAGATATCTAAAGGAAAACGTAGCGAATTCTAAACTAGTTCTATGTGAAAGTGTCGAAAGGGCCATCTGTAGTGCATATAATTTTCTTTATAACGTGCTCTATGGTTTCTTATAGTGTTTGTTGAGTGTCCTTCAAACATGAACGCGCTTTGGAATGTAAATTTATGTCGAGAGCTAGCTTTTCTTGATGTTCTTGTTGAGATTCACTATCTTGTATTTAAAGCATGAACTAATATTATCATGGACTTTTTACATATAGAAATGTGCATTGAATACAGAATTAATTATAAATTCAGACAATATAAATAAAAATTGTTATTACACACTTAAATAGATAAAACCTTTAATTTTTTCGATAATTAATTGTAACAATTTTCTGTATCCAATAAACCATAACAACTTTTTTATAAATGTTTTGTTATAAAAATATAAGTATTTTAATTTCTAAGTGTGGAATAACATAACACTTTCAAAATGTTTAAAAAAGTATTTAATTTTTGTTAACATCAAATTGATCGTACAGTATTTATTATAGAAGTAGCCATAACAATGATAAGGTTAATATAATAGAGAATTTGAACTTTAGCTAGATTTTGCAATTCATGCATAAATGAGTCTGTACCGTAAGATTTTACTATCTATTAAATTTAATATAAACAATAAACTCGATAGAACTATTCAATTTTAATTTATTAATTCTTGAGAAATAAATATAAATTTATTACAAATTTATAATATATAAGATATCGTGTGGAGGTTATAATAATTAAAGCCTACGAGTAAAAATTATTTAAAAACCAGATTAATTTACATTACCCAAAATCACAAAATATTTTACGAGGCCAACTTACTATTGCATTGAATATTAAAAATATAAAATTAGTGACTATTGACCTTGATATACCAACACAAATAGAATATTTCTAATCAAACATCGTTGTAGGATTATAAAATGGAATTTACTATATAAAATGGAATAAAAAAAAGCAGCGTGGCGTTTAACCCGCCGTGCGACAGGATAAAGAGAACTTAGATCCAATCCTCGATAAAAAACATGTAGATATATATGTATTACAATTGCAAAAAAATATTAATTAAAATTCTAAAATACATCTAATTAGAATTAAATATATGGTAAAACCAAAGCAACATGGTATGGGTAACATTGTTTTCGCAATTAACGAAGGCTTTAATGCTCTAATACTTTTACTAAAATCATTGGCCAATTTGTATATTTAAAATAATATATTAGTTTCACACGGACTTATTCGGTACAAGGTTTCATAGATACTACGAAAGATGGGCGGTGTATAATTAAGCGAAACATAAATCTACTATTATTTTTTTTTATGGAGTCACTTTTTTATTTTTTTCTTATTTTAATAGTATGTACGTTACGTTATTAAGAGTTATTATATTTTAAAATATTGTTGTAATCAATTAATAAATAATTTTGGTGATATGTATGTATTAATTAAGCAGTAATTCGAAACAGCAAATTGCATAGGATACTTTTAGTATCAATAAGTAATGACTATTATTTATTAATATACAAAACCCACTTTCAAACTGTAACTGTAAACTGTGTTCCAATAGCTGTAGCCAATTCTTTATTGGACATATCCGAGACCAGAAGCGTTTACTAATACTTTGAATGGATAGACAATTATTCTTTCCTTTTTTAATTTTTACTACTTTATTTGTGTAAAAGGCCACCAAGGTTCCTTCCGAACCATTTAATTTTCCGCCCAAAAGGAGAGCAACGAAGCGGAATATATGCATCGTTATATTATAAACATATAGGTCGCAAACACACTTTAAAACTTTATGTAATTATTTTCGTTTTATATACCAAGTCTTAATCTCTAACTTGGTTTATTTGTATATAAAATTTATTTTATCTGAAATAAAATATGGAAATAATTTTGATACAAGGTAACTACGGTGGTATTCTTTTAATTTATAGTTTTTTAAACTCCTTTTTGTGTCTTACAAATATCAAGTACACGGAAGACTTTCTGATTGCGCAATATCGTTGTATCCTAAAATCAACATTTCAGTAATTATTTGCTCATTTTAATTGGTTATTACACTTATAATATATAATATATGTAGAAATAATATTTATCTTCGTCATTGAACAATTTATATATATTGCGTCATTTGACTCTGGTATTTATTGTTATGGCATACAATTTAAAAAAATAAATATTGAAAATAAAAACAAGCAGCATTTTAATTGACATTGCACGCCGTGGTTGCACTGAATAGTAAGAATAAACTGAATATTAATATAAAACAAAAGAATAACAGTTCGAGGCCCAGTTTTTTTATGGTTGGACCTAAGTATGTCAGAATGAAGAGTCTGTACCCAATTGAATTTCTACACTCGGTAAATAGGATTGTTTATTAATAAACGTTAGCATACCTATAATAAAATACTGATTTTATTATATGTTACTTTGCATGGATATTTACATTATGAACGTGTTGAAGTGCAATGACTCTATGCATATATATTAAAGAATACATTACATTCGTATGCTATATAGGTATATTTATATATTGTAAACAATACAATTAATTTACACTCTTGAAAATACAAATAGATTTCGGCAAAAAGTGGGGAACGGAGTGCCTTAACATTAGGTTCCCTCTGCCTAGCCTGCTGTGTGCGGGGTACAGCGTGAAGCTGAAAATATAAAAAACATATGAAAACTTACTTTATATAATTATAAAGATATTGATAATGAACTGAAATTATACAAAACAATATACTCGACTGCATAAACTAAAATTAATTTAGTTATCCAATAATACTGTCGCTATCAAGACAAACGTAATTATCGTTACGTATCGTACGTATCATTTATCTAAGTCGCTTCACTGGTTTAACAGTTAAAAGGAAACAGAAGAACAGACATACATGTTATTAACACACATACGCGCTAAACACACTCCTTTGGCAGTCGGGTAAAAGAATAAAAAAATCTTTTTTTTAGAATAAAAAATTTCATTACTAAATGTGAATCCGTTTTGTGGTACCTCACCATGTCGCAATTGCTGCGTTTTATAATAATAATTTAGTTTATTACATTGTTTTGTAAGCTTGCAAATGAGATCTGTGAGACAATTTTACTCTATAATTACGACCAAACTAATAATAATAATTATTCCTATGGGTTTTTAAAAATCGTGATGAAGACTTCAAAAACTTGACAGGAAAATACCTGTTTTATAACGAACATGTAAAGCTTGTGCTTGATAATTATAGGAACTAAAGTAATTATAAAATTACAATATCGATTGTTCGTTTGTTTTTACTAATAAAATGGATACTTTGAAATAACAATAAAAGTATTTTATTAATTCAAGAATGAGTTAATAATAGTAGTCGATACGTTTTTTGGGAAATATACTTACAAAATATCACATAATTAGTTTTCTGGAAAAAATTGAATGTTCGCAAAATGAGTTAATATAATAATAATAACTTTTGAGAGGTTTTGAGGTGAAGTTGATTAGGGCTTTCTCATATATATGTCGGCTTTACGTGACGCTTAATTTGTGGTTGTACGATATATTTTCGAAAAATATTAAACTGCAGAGTTTGTTTTAATAATTTCTTTGTAAGTATTATGTAGCACACATTTATGTCATATTTAATTTTATGTTCAATGTCAAATGCCAGCGTGGACTTATAGTAGGTATATAGTTCTAGGGTTGCACCATATAGAAAAATTAAATTATATACGTACATAGATAATTTTACGTTTTGAAATTTATATTATTTTATATATAAAAATTTATATTTATATTAATAAAATATTATTAAATCATTGATTTTGAGATCGTCACGTTTAAAATAATTATCCCTTGTACATTAATGCTCTTTAACAACCCCCTTAAAGAAATTAATAATATTAAGCATTTAAGTTGTTTAATGCATACTATACCAGGCATAGCATAGCATAGTTATTTATATAGATATAGCGATCATAGGCAATCATATTTCTCTATAAAATGCAGACATTTGTAAGATATACACAAATATTTGTAAGAAATCATAGATTATAGTTATTTTCAATTGTCAAATTGTATAATTTTTCAACTTAACTATATTTACTTCCCATAAAGGGCCACATTACACAAGTATCTGTAATATATTGCTATTCGCATTTAAATCTGTAACGTTAGCATTCGTACAACTTCCTGCATTGCATCGTACAGATTCTTAAAAGGCTTACTCATTTTTGTTATTCTTTTATATTTGTTTTTCTTAGTGTAGTAAATGTCAGGTAACTTTTAAATTGTAGGATATATATTATTATCTAATAATATACAAAACAAAAATTTTGTACCTTTTTACGAAAATTATTTGAACGCAGAAGTGTGAATTTTGGCACAGTTTAGTTTATATAAAGAAGGAGTCCAGAATGTTCACATATATTTTTTAATAATGCTTAAAAATTACATTAAATTAATGAAATAAAAGTAACACTAGGTACTATATTAGTATATCAACGCGTATTTACCCGTCAATCGGTTCTCTCGTATTTTTTATATATTAAAAATAACTTTATATACTTACATAAAATTCTGTAATAATATTCCATCCTTATATGAAATACATAACTTATTTATACATCGAATGATAACTGACTATTTTTAGCAAGTAAATGATAATTACTGAAAAAAAATACACAAGTTAAACAGTAGATCTGTTTTAACTTTTAAATTATTTGCTATTTACTAACAATAAAAAAATCCATATAAATACTTTATAATATTTCTATCTAATAGGTAGAGCCTATGATTTGCTAGCTACGAATAAGTACCTACGAATAAGTGTCTGTAATAATAATTTCATTTGAGGATATTTATGGAAATACGGGATAAAAATGATGGTGATAATATATATGTATATATATTTTTTTCCTTAAATAGTGGGTGATAGATATACCATACGATGGACGCGTGTAAAGGTATGTCGTACCTAATTTAATAAATTAATATGTGTATATTAATTTCTTATTCACATAATGACTTGCTAATATTGTTAGCGCATCATTGTTTACATAAAATTCTATTTTAAATATATAAACAAGTGAACTAAACCATCTACGAGTGCTTAAAATATATTTAATATATTTTTTCACAGGCATTATGATTTTTATTTTCTACTAGCGACCCGCTCGCGGCTTTGCCCGCTTCGCTTGTTCAACAGAGTTATTTATTTTCTCACCTGAATTACTTTTGTGATCACATAAATGACATTATCATGTTAGAGACAATATCCATACATTAAAAGCTAGCTAGCTAGCTAAAGTTTCAGCCAATTCGATAAAACACAAAATTTTATTCTATTACATAACAAAATCGTCCCAAACAATAGAATTTCTCATATACCTTCCTAAGTATAGATTTTGATTATAAGATTATTTGTGCGATTTTTGTAGAACTCAAAATATCTAGCTTTAGATATCCTATGCTTATTTAATCTTGCCAAAGAGTCAAAGACTGAATGACTTTGTTTTTACAATCATGATGAGTCTTGTTATAATAAAAGATACATAATGCATGATACATATGTACATAATAATATGCAGTGGGAGGGGAGAAGCATCAATTATATACAATACTAGCGGCTCCCGCGTGGCTTGGCCCGCTTGTGCTATTATTTATTGAACATTAGGTGGATATTTGTATATAGTTATCTATTCTGGTTCACACTTAAAATTATAATTTAAACCTCTTATGGTTTTCCTGTGTAAATCCCGGGGTGTTCTGGAATAAAAAATAGTTTGTCTTACTCAGAAAACTTCTTTATATTCCAGTAAAAGTCCCATAAAAAGGAGGCCCGGTTTAGCTGTTCCAGAGATTAGCCCGAATAAAACGGATAGACAGAGAAACACAGACAGACGCTTAAATTTGACTTATAGGTTATGTTGGTAGATGTATAGATTACAACGTTATATTGCCTCACATATTCCTTTTTTGTAATTTTGATATTTAAGTGTTTTTATTATTGTAAATATATACACATAAAATATTTTTTCATGCGTAAATATTGAGCCTTAAATAATACGACATTAATTATAATTAATTAATGCAAATTATGGAATGTTTTAATTTTAATATTTTGGACAATGGATAAATATTAAAAATAATAAATAACAACAGGTATTATTATTTTTAATGGTAATATTGGTAGCCACAATAACATTTTTTTTATTTCACAATAAGCCTACATACTATGTAATATTTTAGTTATAGTCTATTCATTTGGGCGTGAGACAAAAAGTAAACAATGACAACAAAGTTTCTCAAATTTTGGTTTTCGCTTTTTTATTTATGTTTAGTTTTTGTAGCAAACAGTTTGCAAATAAAAAAGAATTAATAAGTCTTAAATTTGCATTAGGTATGTTAGCCACAAATGGACGAATAATTCAATATCACGCCAACCGATCTCAATGATTCTTTTAATTAATTGGAAAGGACATATTTCAAGGGTAGTTTGATGGAAGTTTTGTTAGGTTCTGATTATAGAATCCGGTTGAAATGAAAGAAGTCGGTCTTTTTGTTAAAAAAATATTTTCTTAATGTGCCATAAAGTAGATATATTTATTTATTATTATTACTATATATATTATATTTAGTGGCGTAGCAATACGGTTAACATTATAGATACCTAACGTGAAATATATTATGAGTGACTATGAGTGCTTGTTCAAAGAAAAATAAATATAGACGACACATTAATGGCCTTTTGTATTCTAGACGAGATCGGTTAACTATTTATCGACAGTTACATGTAAACATACTCGTACATTAGTTATACGTGGGCGGTCGTACGCATTGTTGTTATTTCAACTTATGGACCAAAGTATGGACCCTATGTTATTAATTAAAAAAAACAATAAAATTATATCAGCTTCACGCTGTACCCCGTACAAACCATGGTTGCAGAGGGAACCCAGTGTTAAGACACTCCGTTCCCCATTTTCCGCGGAATTTTAGAGGCATTGCGTGTTGAGTGGCGAGACACAACGCCGCGTTTTACCTCGACACCAGAGCGAAGAAATATAAATATAAGTAAATATTTCAATGCCTCGAGTGGGGATCGAACCGACAACGACTCGCGTTTACAGTTACACTTCTTGCCCCTTCGCCTCTATGTTATAAGTTAATACCTATACACACATTAATTTTAAATATAACATTAACATTTAATATAATGGATGGATTAATTATATTAGAAAATGGCCAATCACGTCACTATCATAGATTGTATTCAACAAATACATCGTTATAAGTACAATATAAATATAATATAAAACTAAATAATATTATGGTATAATTTATTTACACCATAAATCGTCCAAGAGAGCATAAATTATGAATTTATTGCTGTATGTTTAATGTGCATAATTGTTTTTTAAGCGTCACGCTCTGTCTTGTTAACAGCAGGGTAGGTAGAGGGAACTTGGTAAACATTCCTCATTATCAGAGCGCGGAAATGAAAATATTTAATATTTCTTTCTCCAAAACCCACTATGGAGAAAGAAATATTTAATATCGAACCCACAATCCTCTCTTACAGTCGCACGCTTGTGCCCCTGCGCAACAACGACGTCAATAATTTTTATTTTCGTAATATAAGAGAATAGGATTAATTTATATGTATAAGAACATTACACACGAAAATATTTTAAATTTAAATGAATGGAAATGTTACATGTTACTTTGTTTATTGTATATTATGTTTTTTAAAATAACTTTTATAATGCTAATTAGAGACAATAAATGCTTTACGAAGTTAAGTTAATGTTCTATTAATAAAATGATTAACTAATGCATGCATAAATGTCCGAAACCAGTATTTCATTTATTAACTACTTGTAGTAAACATATACGGCGCAAACGCCAATATTTCCTAATCTCAAATACGGATATTCTATAAACGGAGTGGCTTTTTGACGTTTAACATTAATAAGGCTTTATGAATTAATCTGCTCTATATCTTAATTTATTTCAACATAAAATTACTTATATTTATTTACTTTATTATACATTATACAATTTTTTTTTGGTAATTTTACAATTCAAGAATATTTTTTTTCTTTCATATTGTATCAAATTATTTGCCACGTGCCGTGTACTTATAATTATGTAGGTTTATGTTTCTATTAAAAAATATATACATTTTATTACGCGATATAGTATTAAGTACATATTTAAATATAATATATTATATGTAAGTATATCATTAACGATTTACAAATACATAAAAATATTTAGTGCGAATAAAAAATGGATTAACACATTTTTTATGAATTAATATACATAAAAAGTAAAATATAAAATAAAGTAGAACTAAAAAGTAAAGAATATATAAAAAGTATATTGAAGTTTAAAAACATTGAAGTTTGAACAGGTTTATCCTGATCGGCCATTTGTAATTTTCCACAGAACCTGTATATTATACCTGGTTTTTATATTTCTTTTGTTATTGCAATCTAATTACATGATACGTCGTATTAGGAAATAAAAATGCTAACTTTACGTCTGACTCACGGGGATTCACAGTTCATATAAGTAATTTATGTCCGTATTTCTAAATCGCTTTCAAGTCTGAGATCAATCTTGAGATGCCGTCTTCATTGATATATAATTTACGAATGAAGATGGTATCTCAAGATCAAAGAGAATATTTATATTGTTACAAAATAAAATAACATACACGCTTTACGCTTAGTAATTTTGTCATAAAAGCTCCAGCATAAATTATTATATATTTTAGGTAAATATATATGTTAATTTCGATTAATGGAACAATTCCGTTTACCAACAGGAGCCAGTTATTCATATTTGTTATTTCTTAACAAAGTTAGTTACTTAGCAATAAAAAATATCTGTCAGGGTAAAAAGATAATAGGGGGTAGGTAATTTCGCTTATCCTCTTAATAAATAATACATGTCAATTCGCGCATATTCTTTCAAAAAAAATGGCGGGAAAAAAAAATTATATTGTGATAAATGACATCACATCTAGTTTAGTATTATTAAGAATGTAAAGAGGCCCAAAAAGAAGTTATTTACATAAAAACTTAAGCCGAATACTATTTCCAGCAGTGATATAGCGACCAAAATGTATGTATGCACTAGTTATTATCGTCCATTTTGGTGTAATGTCACGGTCATAGCGTTAGGGAAACACAGGGCCGCCGCTCACGGCCCCCAGTACCAGCAGGCTAATCTCACGTCGTGTGTATGCAACACCTCGCTCGCCTGTTGTCAATGAGCAATAAAACTGATGCATGGAAGTTCTGCTTAGGGCTGAATATGACTTGCGAGAAAAAATAATGGAGGAAATCGTACAACTTAAGCACTAATAAATCTTAACATATTATCAATTAGATAAGCGAAGTCAGTTGTGACGCAGGAGAGCAAGCGGGCGACAGGTTGTGAACCTTTGGCGAACGAAGTGTCTTAAAACTAGGTTCCCAGGTTCCGTCTGTTTACCCTGCTCTGTGCTGGATACAGTTAAAAAAAATCCTAATACTCTTTTGAATTGTGGTAACCTTAGTTCACCGAGACGTCAGTCAAAACAGTGCGCGAGTGACCCTATATACATATATGTATGTAACATAAGTGGAGAGGATATCCGGAAGTTTTAGTTGACAGTAGTCGATATATCATGACTTCATCAGCGCGGCCCACATACCCACTATTTATAAGGTGTATTTTCTCTTTAGTTAGTAATTTATTTAACTAAGTAAAAATATTGATATTTATATTATTAGAGGAATCCTGGTATGAAATTAGTAACACGCATATAGCGTTGTATATTTAATAATAATATAATATATTTTACATTATTCTATAAAAAAAACCAAAATTGAAAAGCTCGTATATTATTTTTAGATAACAATCTTATATTAAATTGATTTTTCATATGATCCCACACAAGAGTTGGTTAGACATGCTCTTAGGTAACTTGGACCGTGGCACCAATATTGAAGTTCAATGGTGATAGTATTATGTTAATGTTCAAGGACATTTGTGTCATAAAAAGCTGAATATACTCATTGAGAATTCCAACTTTCACAATATTAAATTTCATAATGAAGGTTGAATTATAATGTTTTAATCTATAGCTTTACTAAGATACGTCTTTCTTTAAATCGACTTCAATATGTTTTTTATTTTAATACTATAATTTTTAATTTATAGACATACTAATATATAATAGCTGTCATGCACTCGTAATTATAATGAATATTGTGTAATTTATTCTATTCTATATGGATGACTAGTTACAACTCTTGCTTAAGATATTTCAATAAAATATTCAATCACTATTCGTTAATATGTCAGTTCTACTGATGCAGTAGAAAAATAAGAAATCTTAACTTTAATTTAAATAAGAATAAAATTTAATTATTAAATGACACGTAGCATAAATAATGTTTGTATAATTATATGGGATTAAGTTAAATTCAAGGTCTTAGAACACACTTATTTAGATTTAAAACAAAATGTGTAATTAAAAGGTCAGAGTGCAATAACAGTATAATTCATGTAATCATCGATGATTTTTTAAACTGACCATGTCTACGTAACTGTATTTTACAATAATTATGGCCTCTTGAACTATGAAGAAATAAGAATACACTATGTTTGCCTTTTCAAATAAGAAAATAAGAAAAAGAAAACAAAATAGATAGAGCTAGATAGAACTGTGACTGTAAATGCGACGGTTGTAGGTTTGATTCCTACTTGAGGGAATGAATTATTAAGGCAAGAATGCGGCGTTGAGTTCCGCCACTTATCACGGAATGCTCCAAGTATTCGACGGAAAATTAATAATGGGGTGTCTTAACACTATCTAAATACAGGGTGAAGCTGATGAAGAAAAAAAATAAAACAAAATTGACAATATAATGTACGTTATATGCAAAGTAAAAAGAATTAAGATAATATATTATTACTTGAAATATTTATTATTACCATTAAAGTTTTTTTTTGTTAAACGTAATATGTTTTCGTATTGAAATAATAGGTACACTTGGTATATAATTATATTGAACTTTGATAAACAAAAAAGCAGGAAATACGCGTCTCTAACATGCCAAAGTATTATATAAAAGAATTTAAACATGGATTATATGATTAAAACTTATATATACATATATATTTAAAAAAAACATTTTAGCATAAAGTACCACGCGTTATATACATATAAAGAATTGCTAACAAAAGTAGTAATAATATGTTTATCATGACCATGTCTATTTAGCACTCACTTCACTTTACATATTCGTAAGTACACAAGCGTAACTAAGTCGTAGTATTAAAGTTAACTTAGCTAACAGTAACTTGTGATATTTCTATACTAGGCGTACTACACGCAATGCCTCCATAATTCGGCAGAAAGTGGGGAACGGAGTGTCCTTACACTACGTTCCCTCTGCCTACTCTGCTGTGTGCGGGATACAGCGTGAAGATGTTTTTTTTAATTTTTAGTAGGCATTTTTCTAAGCTGTATCTCCAGAACAGATTGTAGACAGAGAAAACCTAGTTTTAAAACAGTCCTTTCCCCATTTTCCGCGGAATTCTGGAAGCACTGTGTGTTGAGTGTTGGAATGTTTTGACACCAGAGCGAAGAAATGAAAACATTAAATATTTCATTTCCTCGAGTGGAATCCAACCCACTACCTATCGCGTTTAGTGTCATACGTGCCCTTGTGCCATTACTGCACCTCTTTCAAAAAATTTCCTTAAACCTGTATAAAATTGCTTCGGTTGCATGATGACTATTATACTATATTTTTTTACATAGACACATACTAACACAAAAATATCCAATCGAAAGTTTTTGCGTCGTATAGAAAATGATAATTAATTGTTATAATAAATACTACCTAATTAGTCAAATGTATTTAATTGAATCGCAAATGAAATTTTCAAGGGTACATGTGTGAAGTTGAATGGTACGTTCGCTGGCAAAATGTTACCGTAGAGGGAGCCAGTCCACCCTGACATTCGATAAACTTGACTCGACTCTTAAGAAATTGACCAAATTTCAGCATACCACTATCGAACGTCGTTTTGGAGTCACGCATATAGATTTTTAACATAAAATTATATTATATCGTATGTAAATTGTAAACTAAATGTTAACATCGAAGAATTAATTTATTTTATTAATTAATAAAACACATTGTTTGTTGTTTCAGTGAAAATGGAGTACATACGGTCTATAGTAGATGGCTACCATGATTTGATGGACAACAAAAGTGACCAGAGGGTGAAAGACTGGTTTCTCATGTCTTCACCCCTCCCCACACTTACTATCTGCCTCACATATATATTTATAGTAAAAGTAAGTTTAACTTTCTTTTTGTTTTTTTTTACGCATATACCAGAGTAGACAGAGACTAGTGTTGGGACAAATCGTTCTCCGCTTTCTGAAAAATACTAAGTGTTGCGTGGCGTTACTCATCGCCGAGCGTTATCTTTCAGAACAGCAAAACATATTATTTTAACATTTGCATTGTGTCAAAATGGCTGAAGTTTAAATAACGTATTTTAATACATGGAAAATTATTTTTCCTTATATTAAAATAAGCGATCATTATTGATTGTAACAATTACCGAAATTTACTAATTGATTTTTATTTATTTACCTTGAACTGAACTTAGTTAAATTGTGCATTACTAATCAAATAAATATGCTTAATAAATATTTTTACGTTTTATAACAATTATGTTTTTGTGCAATAATTTGCACTCGTAATTATAATTTTATTATTAAACCTATATCCTTTTTCACAGGTTATTGGACCCCATTTTATGAAAAATAGGAAACCATTTGAATTGAAACAAGTTCTTATATGGTACAATCTATTTCAAGTAATATTTAGCACCTGGTTGTTTTATGAGGTAAATAGCTGTCATTGTTAACAACACTGGTTATACAATATTTATTTTATTATCTGTGCCACATTTTTTTGTCTGCTACGAAGTTTTCTTTAGGCTTAATAAAATTGTTTTAATTAAATTGATTAAAATCATAGGAAGATAATTGTTAATAGTGGCCAGTCGCAGGAGCACAAAATGCGATTGTAAGCCGACTGGTTGTAGGTTCGATCCCCATTCGAGGAATTGAAAAATATACTTTCAAATTTATATATATAATTTTTTGCTTCGCTCCAGTTCCGAGGTAATAATTAAGTATGTGCAGTTGATTTGAACTTAGAACATTTTTATTTAATTTTTGTCATAATAAAAAATAATAAATGTTTTGAATATTTTGATAGTACCTAATCGATTTATGTTTTTCTATATACGTTTATATGTTTTGCAGGCTCTCGTTGCTGGATGGTTCTCGGAGAAACGATATCAATACAGTTTTAGCTGCCAACCCGTTGATTATTCAAGGTCTCCACATGCTATGCGGGTGAGTTTTTTAAAATCATTAATTTAATATCTTTATGCCCCTATCTATAGTCACGGCGCAGGGGCACAAAGTGTGAATGTAAACGGGACTGTGGAAAGTGGAGAACGGAGTGTCTGAATACTAGGTTCCCTTTGCTAGGTTCCCATTGTTTCCCTACCTTGCTGTGTGCGGGATACAGCATGAAGCTGATTTTTTATTTCAATTTTAATAACATTGTTTGATTTGTTTTTATAATAACTTTAACTAATCGTTTATATTGCATTCAACGTTGCCTCCGAGTAATTTTAAATGGAAATATATTTGTATGTTCAATGTATGTAATCGTCTAACAATATTTTTATAGATATTAGCTATTATAAATACATAACACATCATATTTCGTGAGCTCGAACCGATTCAAATTAAAAGCTTGATCTTATTACCTTCGCAAATTTTATACGAAATAACTCCAATAAATTGTTTTTGCTCTGTTGTTTTTGTTGCTTTTGTCAATTATTTTAATGAAAATGAATATTCATTTGAGAGGCCATAACAAAATCGATGGAGATATATAATAATTTTTAATATATATATTTTTTAAATATATATCTAATTAAAGTTTTTAATCAAGTTTTAGTTTTAAGACACTTTTGTAAGACAATTTTGTATTGAACGCCGAGCTTTGCCTCGACACTAGATCGAAGAAATGAAAATATTAAATATTCTTCCTCAAGTGTGAATCGAACCCACAACCTGTCGCGTTTACAGTCACACGCTTGTGCCCCTGCACTATGACTGTCCTCCTTAAGTTTTCTATATACACACATACATATATAATATGTTATAAGTATTTACTTATACCTAAAATTCTTTAAAATAATAGTTTGACATAATCATATTTTCTAAAAAAGTAAATAATACCAACTCTGCGTAATATGTTATTATTGTAAACAGTAGAGATATGAAGTATGAGTATGTTAAACATGTATTTTTTTTTAGTTTTAAATTGATCAAATTAATTAGATACGTACGTATTGATTTGGGCAAAAAACTTTTTTTTTTGAGCACGTCGCGTGTAAGCTATAAAAACTATTCAAATGACGTATAGTAGAAATGATAAAACGATTCAAGATACTATAAGATCCTAAAAAACGAAATAACGATTTAATGATTACATTAATATTTAAACTGCTATAAAAAAATAAACTGCGATTATTGTATTGCAAAATAAACCCATATTTATTATTCTAAAAAAAATATAGGCTCATTTATTACATTAAAGTATCAAAGAAGAGCCGTGCTGGCGCAAGGCACAGCGTGTGACTGTAAGTGCAACGGTTTTCGATTCCCACTCTGGGGCCGAGGGAGTGAATTATTTTTATTTCCTCTCTTGTAAAAAGACATTGAGTTCCGCCGCTCAACTCGCTATGTCTCGAAAATCGGATGGGAAGTGGGGAGTGTATTAACACAAAGTTCCCTCTCACTATCCGCAATATTTTAATATCCATATCGGTATAATTGCTAATACCCATATAGAAATCTATATAATTGTATGAATAAAGCAGTATTTTGTGCTATCAAAAAATATTTAAAGTAGGTAATTCGAATTCGTAATACTTAGTTAAAATTAATTAGATCGGCCTATGACAGGTAAGCCACAAAGCACAAAAAATACAATAAAGATATAAGAAAAATAAGAGTTATAAATTATTTATATTTATAAATCATAATTCTTGTATTTATAAACAGGTAGCGAGAGGCTGCTGGTGGTATTATTTCTCCAAGTTCACAGAGTTCTTCGACACAGTAAGTACCTTAAGTAATGTACCCACGTTTCATTGCCATTGCCTGGCATCACTTTAAATATTAACGTTAAATCCGACATTTTTTTTTTTTTGAATAATACGTTTAATTTAAAACAATTGAATATGTATTTAACTATTTTGTTTTTATATTAATGATTCCTATTTAAATAAAATAATAAAAATATACAATACGTTTTACTACTTTAAAAAAAAAAGAATGTGTGCGAACACAAGGCATAACAAGTTTTAAAGTACTGTTAAATTGAATACATAATTTTTTTCGTTGTTAGCTTTATCTTATTTATATATTACTGTAGGAAGTACAAAGTATATGTCAATAATAATATAATTAAAATATTTTTTGTTGTAATAATAATGTAATTTTTATTCATAATTGATAATTAAAAATGTTTTTTTCCAGTTCTTCTTTGTATTGCGCAAGAAAGATGAGCAACTCTCCAAACTACATATCATTCACCATGGCATTATGCCCATGTCTGTTTGGTTCGGGGTCAAATTTACTCCAGGTAAGTCTTTATAGATATATTTATCGTCCTTTTGCATAAATATTCACATACTAATATAATATACCTGTTTCAGCTCGAATAATAATAAAAAATAATGTTTCTTTTATTTTTAATAACGTTCACGACCAGAATATTCTATATACAAAATATATAGAACTAGCGACCCCCTTGCGGCTTCGCCCGCTTTTACTACTGGATTATTCATATAATGTATGTTTAAAGCACTTAAGATAAAATGAAAATTAATTAAACCCTAATACAACCCGCTATTAGTTTCAATAAGGATTTTCCAATTGTTTTACACAGCAAGGATTTTTTATTAGGTACCGTAATTTTAAATCTGTGCTATTAATCTTTTCAAATACTTATTAAAATATAGTTAAATGACTATTTTTAAACGGGATAAATTATAAACAAAAACCTACCTACTAATAACTACTACAAAAATATGAAACCAAATATATCGCGCTGAAATAATGCATTCAACTCCAATTATCCAATACGTGCAAACGCATCTAAGTCTTCGTTGCTATAGAGACAGGCGGGTTTTTTTTTCGAGCTTGTGGTTAATGCTGAAGAGGGTATTCTGTCCCTGATGAAAAGCAAGCACTATGTGGCTGCCTGTGAGGAAAATTAAATAGAATGCATCGTTCAGGAATCGAACCCGGGCCGCCCGCATCGCAGGCGAGCATTCTACCACTGAACCACCGATGCGTATGAGGCAGGCGGCGCGGCGGACGCGCTTGTATAAGCAAAACGTCGCGGGGCGCGGTATTTTTTGATATTGTAACAACTTCTAAAGTACTGATTAAGATGAAAAACAGTAAAAGACAGTATTGGTCTACATTAAATGGCCAACGTAACTAATATACTTATTTATATGCTGAGAGTAAGGGATAAGTAAAACTTGAGTAACATACAGCTGATGAGTCAACGGCGTGATGTGTCAACAATTAAATGCGTTTTTCTCTAAAACTATTCGCAATTTCGAAATTGTGTAAAAAGCAAATTTTATCTTCGTTTAACGTAGAAAATTAATAAAGTATTTTAAAGGATAAGGATTAATACCATTATGGAAAAATATCCCTCACAATAAAAAATATATTGAAATTACTATTTTTAGACAGAAATATGATCACTACACGTTATCCTTAAAAGATAAAAATATGCTCTCGCGGACTTTTTTGTAGAACTTATTAAGAGGAATAATACTCCAGTACATTATTTTCATGTAGTACTTACTATTAAAGCAGCGCATGCGCGAAAGTGTCTCAACGGGTAGGACTTTAGACACATTTATCGTATTTATGTTAATTTACATAAGAATGTACAAATAATAAACTATATATAAACCTTCCCTGAGAAATACTCGACCTAATGATGAAAACCACACAAAAATCCGTTGGGTGGTTTAGAAGAAGAAGAGTTAGAAAGTTCAGACAGACACGAAAAGCGACTTTGTTTTATAAGATATAGGATAGGATATAATAGATTTTCTTAATCTAACTTAAATATATTTTAGTTATTTAAGATTTATGTTTTTATAGAGTCATTTATGAATTCAAGTAACTGTGCTTGAGCTCTTGACAACATATTTTGTTTGGAATTATTTGCTTTACAAATTCCGCTAACCGGTCATGAATAATCACAAGAAACTGTCTTGCATATTTATGTTCTCGAGACATTTTATGACATAATACGAGCATTTTGAAAATAGAAGAACAGTTTCTAGAATATTTTTAATAGTACTTGCTATATACAATAGTAAAAGATACGAAAAGTTATGCACGTGTACCTACTTTCCGCCATTTCAATCGAATGTCGAGTGGTAATCGAACCCACATCCTGTCCCTGCACCACGACTTGCCTTTCAAATTATGAAATTTTAATATAATTTATGAATTGCCCTTAAGCGTATAAGTAAAAAGTTGTTACTTTTACGCTTGGAGGTAAAACTCTAGTAATAACAATAAAAATATACAAAATAGATGAATAATAGATATATTTAAGATTTCAACATTTACTGATGCTGTCCTGGCGCAGGGATACAGAAGTGATTGAGTGTAACGCGACGGTTGTGGGTTCGATCCCCACTCAAGGGCATCAATTATTATTATTCATTATTCTCATTTCTTCGCATTTGCCTGGCACCAAGGCAAAGGCCCGCAGCGTTGAGTATCGCTATTCAACACACAATCAAAAGCCTCGAAAAAGTCGCCGGAAAGTGGGGAATAGAGTGTCTTAACACTATGTTCTCTCTGCCTACCCTGCTGAGTGTGGGGTAAAGCGTGAAGCTGATATATTTTCGATTTAGTATTTACTTGTCTTTCTTCACCTGTTATATTGAAAACACTTCCAAGTTAATGTTTATAAAGATGTAGTGAAGATTAACAAATAAGAACATAATTATGTTTGTGATAGATGACTTCAAGGTTGATCCATTAAGAGGTTATTTTCCTCATTTAATAAGCATTTATAATCGATTCATAAAAAAAGTAATGACGTCAGTTAATCAATACAGGTTTTTAATGATGGACGTACTTTGACGAAACAGGGGCTTGTAGAAGAGTCTACATTAAAAAATATTTCGCATTAGAAAAATACAAAACTAAAAAGGTCAATTTTTTACAACTGATTTAATGAATATTTAAAACGAAAATATTTCTTTTATTACTCTTTCTATTATACTAGTTCGCAGTTTTTTGTAGAATATAATATAATATTCTAAAAAAGCCTACGTTGACGGGCATGTTTATATTTTTTTTAAGTGAAATAAAGGCGTTAGTACGCTTGTCACGATACTGTGTACATACTACATACAGAGTAAGTAAACACGGCGTAGGATTAAGTTGTTTATTATGATTTACCTCTCATAACCGCATATGACGATATATTCTTTGTTTCTATTCTCGAAGGTTCTTAAAAAATATATAAGATTTTAATGGGGCTTTATCAAAGACTCCGTCTAACTGTATTTGAGATTGAACTTTACATCGTACTTTGAGCTTTATGTGGTATTCTTACAAGTCATGTTCGATAATTGCATTATAGTAACTTGAATGCCTGAAAAAGAATTCTAATATGTAAATAATACTTTTGTATATAGTATATATAATATTTAAGTTCACATTTTAACAAAACCAAGTAAATGAGGAAAAAATTATCCAGTGCCATATTATGTAGGATGTAAAATTCAAGGCGGACCGCCTGGTGAGATATTGAACCTGTGATACTATAGGCGTAATAAGAAACCTTCCATAAGCAGTTTAGCGTATATATATAACCTAGATTTATTTTACCTTCTCATAATAATATTTCCTTATAAAATAATTGACTACAATATACAAAAGTCATTTACACAGTGTTTTTGTCAGCACCACTTTAAATGAAACCACAATTTTAACTACTCTATAAAAGCCTAATACAATTAAATAAAACAAAAGAGGTTTTGCCAAAAAATAAAATGTGATTTTTCTAAATAAAATAATTAATAAAATTGTCGTAAAATAAAACGCCATTTGTTAAGACCGAAGCACGCAGAAAGAACGACGCAGGCATACAAACCTACTAAAGGGACACCGCCGCTCACGCCTCATTCACGAAAACGAGTCGTAGGTATTGGTGGCAAAGTTCAAAGTTGTTTAACCTGTAGTAGTATGTGTTTACGTTATTGGTATCTATGTGTAACTGCGTCATACGAAAAACAGTATGGATAAACATCGTGAAATTAAAAAAAGTCCTATATCTAAACTGTTAACGTATCTTAATTATTGTTTTTAGTTATGGGTTCGAAATATTTTTCCCTATATTCTGCTCCCATGACAGGAGCGCAGACGCTTCCACCCTGTATATTATTAGTAATGAAATTTAATTTGTGACATAAATATTCAATATATAAGAACTATTCTTTTAGATCAGTTAAGCACTTTTAATATTCACGTTAAATATTATAAAGGCCGCCGTGGCGGAGGGGTACAAGCGTGTGACTGTAAACGCGACAGGTTGTGGGTTCGATCGGTTTCATTTTGTTTAGGCAAAGTGGCGTTGAGTTCCGCCATTCAACACGTAACCCAGTATAGGGCGGAAAGTGAGGAGCTGTCTTAATATTAGGCTCCCTCTGCATATCCTGCTATGTGCGAAATACAGCGTAAAAAAAAATAAAAGTCGTGTACTTTGAAAAATTATTACAAGCAACTCATTCATTATCATCAATCAATGTAAAATCTACTATAATTTATAAGAATATCATTAAAACAGCTTATTAGGGGCTTCATTTAAATATATAATAATATTTGATTATGGCAATTGTATAACAAATGATCATAGGATTTGACGTAATAAGAACTAGAAGTCATGTTAATGTTTGTACGCCGCGTATATAAAGTTGGTAAACCTCTAAGATGTAATGAATGTTTGACTAAGACTTGCTAAACAGATCCTTATGGTTGAATTTTCTAGAAGTGTTTGTACATGATCGCTATTATATGAGTAAAAGACAAGAAATACACAGTTTTTAACGGAATATAATTATAACAAAAATACTGACTATTTAAATTACATTACGACATGATCGTGTGTCAATGGCCCATTAAATATTTTAATATATCCGAAAAGGTCCGGTACTATTTGAGAATTCACATATAAAAATTTCAAATTTAACTTCAAAATACAAATTAAATAAATCACGTACGTAAGATGATTAAAATATGTATAGGCTAACGTGCGTAAGATGGAAGCAATTATTAATAATACATTTTTAACATATTAATGTATAAAATAATAATAATATGGTTTTAAGCAAAACAATTCATTATTAATAAGTAGAGGCTTATGCCTATTGCGTTTGTTTAATTAACATTTATATATAATTTAAATTATAATTAACTAAGTTTAATAATAAATGTATAGACAAGAAATTTATAATTCATCATTCAATTTTTTGCTGGCTTCCACTCAGTTATTTCTTTCCTTTGTTACTTTGAAGCATCTCTTATATTTTGCTAAAAGTCATCCTGACTCTGAGTTTCGTGGAATTGTACCAAGGTAGAGTTAATTTGTTTTTTTTTAATAATATGATTTAAATATGTTTTTATGGACGTTACAATGTTATTTTCAGATTGTTACGTGTATATTCCGATAAACGTTAATTCCGGTTTCTGTACGATACGCTTCCTATTAGCGAACAGGGTCTCTAACATTTTTTTTGTTATATTTTAATATGATAGACGCGATTTATGACGTGTGTATGTATGTGTTTATCATAAAATATCTGAGCAAGTTTTTATACATTTTCTATATTTTATAAATTAAAAATGAATAATTAACTTTGCTATATGAATTGTATAGAATTATTAATCTAATGTAATTTAGTTTTATAGTAATAACAATAATATATCTTATAATATGCTTCAGTAGTATTCCATTCAATTTATTATACATGGAAAATACCGCATTTGGGCTCCGAACAGAAACAATAAATATATCTCAGCAAGAACATTGTAATTTTAAATACGATACGTATATTATTTTAATTCAGTTTGTGTGTGTTCGTTACATATGAAATAATGGCGATACAGGCGCGAGCCCAAAGTTGGGAGGTTATGGATTTTTTTTCTTGAACTTAATGCTAATGAATATGAATTGAATTGATTATTTGGTACTTTTTATTTTTGTATAATAAGGTTATATGATGAAATTGATCTAAAACATTGTTATTTTTTGCTATATAATTAAATGAAAATAAAATGTGTTTAATATAGTTTTTTTCACGTCTAGCCTCCTAAAACTATATAAAGAATTCTTCAAATAAAACCGATAAAACCTTAGCATAAATAGAGAATCTTAAAGAAGAAATACAACTTACAGTATAATGCAACTTATCGCAAGATGCATTATTTATTAATATTTAACAAATTATTATAAAAAAATTAAATATATGCATTATTACACAAAAGAAAATGTATTAAATAAGAGTTTGCAATGCCATCCAATTTATTTACATGGACCGTGCTTGTACCCTTGTCAGGTTGTAAATAATAACTTAAAAGTATAAAGTAACCAGTTCAAACGAATATCAAATTGTATCGTAAGGCATCGAACCGTATTGTGACTGCTTCCGCATTTTTTATTTTTCATTTTTATGCATCGTTTAGTATTTTTCGTATAGGATATGAAAGAAATTATCAAAAAATCTTATACTATTTCTTTTTTCCAGGTGGTCACTCTACTTTCTTCGGATTGCTCAACACATTTGTTCACATTATTATGTACTCATACTACTTATTAGCTGCTTTCGGCCCTAAAATCCAGAAGTATTTGTGGTGGAAGAAATATCTTACAACTCTGCAAATGGTAAGCCTAAACAAATGATTTGAATGATTATAACTAGCGACCCGCTCGCGACTTCGCCCGCATGTGCAACACAATTATTTGTTTTTAATATCCTTTGAATTACTTTTGTGATCTAATAATATTATCATTTAAAGAAATTTCAAGAAATAAGCGGCCAGTTGTGATGCAGTAACACAAAGTGAGACTGTAAAATCGACTGCTTGTGGGTTCGACCCCCACTGGAGGAAATTAAATGTTTATTTAAATTTATATATTCATTTCTTCGTTCTGGTATTGAGGCAAAGCGAAGCGTTGAATTCCACCACTCGAAGTGTCTTAACACAAGATTTCCTCTGCCTACCCTGCAATGTGTGGGATACAGCGTGAAGCTGATTTGATTTTTAAAAAATATCCATGCGCCTCTTTATATTTACATAACCTTTTTATTTATAAACCGATTGACATAAAGTTAACACTAAAAGTTAAGGGAATTGCATTTAAATCTGTTAAGTCGTTTCTGAGATAAGCGTGAAGAAAGGCAAGTTCTATAACCTTATTTTCCACAAAAACATTTTTTTTTTGATCTTATTATCTATTCAATCTATATCTGTTAAACCACTGTAACCACTGAACATACATGGGGGTGAATTGAAAAGTCCTTTCTATAGGACTTCAGTAGCCGTTCAATGGGTATACCCATAGACAACGGTTGTTACTTCGATCGCGTTACACCTGTATATATATCGGCAATCTCTGTGATGGAAGCGCAGCTATAGCAAGCTAGCAGTTTGCTTGCTCGCTCGTTATCAGGACCGTTTTTTATTTCAAAATCAGACTTTTTATTAATATATAAAATAATAATTATAGTACGAGTACCTACTAATTACCAATGCGTTAACGAAGTATGTAACAACAATTGTTTTGGAATTTTAAATATATTGCCATAATTGACTTAGTATTGCACGCAGTGCATTCAAAGGTATTTCTAAGGCCGTTTGTAATTAAACGTTCATCAGCAAGGTTAATAAGACTGTCCATTGCATCACGGACTGAGTAAAAGGGACATTAAGGTCATTACCGAGACTTAAACACCTATATCCAGATAATGATATCAGAAAGGAAATTATACTGAACTGACTCATTCACGCTTGTGAAGAATGTTCGAGTTAATAATTTGTATAATAAACATTAAAAACTAGTTTATTTGGTTTCGATCGATTTTGTTCGCTATTCACAGTTTTTTTGTACGAAAAGCGAGTTGTTATCAAATATGGGTTCTTGAATACGGATTTGTAAAAAAAAACGAGTTTTGTAATATATATAGGTGTAGTATTGCTATAGAGTAATTCGTCTGGACTTTTTTATGTGAAGGCTAATATGGATTAAATAAACGCGATTCCATTTGTACCTACTTACTTTGTGGTCGCATTGCTTCTCTTCCTTATCCTACATTTTCGTATTATTATACATTTAAAAATAGATAGGCTCAAAAAGCAGTCGTTTCTAATATATTATATTAATTGAACAGACTAGATAGTCTACTTCAATGAAATAGGAAAACTGAGCAATGAATATTAATTATTCGAAAAATGTTATTTACAGGTTCAATTTGTGTTGGTGTTCTTCCACGCCTTCCAGCTTTTGTTCATCGACTGCGACTACCCTCGTGCCTTCGTCTGGTGGATAGGAATGCACGCCGTCCTCTTCTACTATCTATTCTCCGATTTCTACAAACAGGCGTACATAAAGAAGGCACAGGTATATAATTTTGACAAATCTATATTATTTTCATTTAAAGATTTTTAAGGTATTTCCTACCTTTTCAAATATTACAAAGACTTATAGAATATTCCAAAAGTAGGAGCAGACGCCTTCTTTGTGCAGTTGGACGATATCTGACTGTGAACATGATGGTTATGGGTTCAATCTTTACTCGGAAGGGTTAATTATTTTTATCGCTTCCCGAGTCGTTATACAAAACACGGCGTTCAACTCCGCCATTCAATATATTATATTTCGAATCCAGGCAAAAAGCGTTCTATAAAGGGTATAAATGCCCTAAAATCATAACCATTTTATCTTTTTTAATCACAGAATATCAAAGCAAAAGCAAAGAAGGATGAAGAACAATCTAAACACGAATACGAAACCAAAGAAATGAAGCTGCCACTCCTGAACGGCTTCAGCAATGGTTCAGCACTAGGTGACGTACGGCAGAGGATGGCGGGTGCTGTAGCATCACAGTGATACGAATACATACGAATGCGGTACTTATACTCGTATGTGGTACCATATGTCATGTAACTATATACTTCTGTAGAACAAAGTTGCCTTTTATTATTGTTTTATAATAACTGGTTTACTTCACTATGGTTATATTATTTCAGAGTTTTAAATGTATATTAGTTATATACGTATATATATATAAGACTAAGATATCAGCCCGTAGTCCTGACGTAGGCTACGTCAGAACTAAGTGCTAATTTAAAATGTTGTGGTGTTTTTATTTTTTCTAAGATTAAATAAAACTAAACAGTCTTTCAATTTTTGTCAGAGAGACGAAATGGCGGAAACGAATGCTTAGTGAATCTCACATTGTAAGTTCAAACAATAAGCTCAAGTAGTAACAAGTCTTAGTATAATTTAGAATAATATTCGGTGCTGTCACAGAATTAATAATACTTAATTACAAAATTAATCAGTTGTTATCGTTTCACTTTTAGTTTTTGATTTTTTCTATTTATTATGATTTTTAGTCTTACATATAAAATGGCGTTTCCTGCTTTAATATCCAAGCTTTATGAATATAATTTATATTTTTAGAACCAGCAATGATATTTTGAAATAAAAGAATAAAATAAATTTGCTCTTTTTTGCACTATCTACAACTAGAAAAAAGTATTCAGATGAAGAATTGTTTCATAATAAATAGATAAATTCTGAATATATTTAAATTAAAGTTCACATAGTACCATTACAATAGTTTTTTTTTTTTAGTTTTTTTTTTATTGGGAAATCATTAATATTCATAATTATGATAATGACAAGAGAAATTATAAAAAAAACATATTTTTTTTTATAATTTCTGACAGTTATTGATGTTTTTTAACAGGAAATATATAGATAAATTATTTTCTTGTAAAAACTCTGTATATGGTATTTTGGTTTATAGAGATGTTAAAATAAAATTTCTGTGATTGGTAATCTGGTATGTAGAGGTTTTTATACTTTTATATTAATTTGCCTTAGCTTGCGTTAATATTCGATTGTACATATAGGTGTAATGTAGATTTAAGGAAGGTGGATAGGTAAATGACGCAAAAGTCCACATAGTGATGTAGGCATAATTAAAACATAATTTTCCTACTTTTTAAGTACATCACTATTTTTGGACAAGGCTTCATAATTCCTTATACAAATAGGCGTCTTTTATGGAACTAAAAAATATACAAGATTGTAACAGAAGTTGTACGAACCAATGTTTTACGTACAATATATAGCACCTACCTCTTATTTTATATTGTTATTCATTACTAAACGTCTAAATTAAATAACAAAATAAAGGCTCAAACTGTATTAAATGTATTTTTTATATAAAATTGCCTTGAAGATATTACCAGAACTGGTAAGTTAATTAATGTGGATTTTTTTTAAATTTAAACAACGTACATTTCAATATGTTCATTAAATACATAATTTCTAAGAAATAAAGTGGTAAAAACAATAAAATAAAAAGATTAAATATTACCATAATTAATCTCCATTTTTACTGAGGATATGTTTAATTAAATATAAGATACAAAATTTGAAATGTTATGAGCTGTATCGGTGATTTTGCAATAAGATACTTACTTATTTAAATAAAATTTGACTATCATATTTTATAGTTTCATTAGCCTCGACCACATGTTGCAGATAGCGTTGCGTCATTGACGATCACCTTGTACGTTTTTAATATGTATTTATTTTCAATACAAAAAACCCGTTCTTTCAAAGAAGGCCCTGGACTCTACGATGATGCAGTTATGACTCTCACTTTGATTAAAAAAATATTTTATTTTTGACGTCTTTTAATTTCTTCCTTATTTTAAATTAAAAAGTATCTTATTAAAGTCGTCAGTTATTGACGTCAATCAATTAAAAGACTGATAAGGCAAAACGCAGCGGCAAGATTCAAAAATTGGGCGCAAAGGAATATATGAGAATATTTATTTATATTATACGAGTATAAAATAATTATATATTCCCTCTGCCTACCCTGCTAAATTGAGAGTTGAGGTACCACTTGGGGAAATTAATTATAATTTATTAATGTTTTCATTTATTCGCAACAAGTGTTAACTTCTTTTAACAACTAAAAAAACTTAGAGCTTTTTTAAATATTATTTTCTTTTAATTCGGCCAAGACTACGTAGTATCAGTATATTAGATACAAATACATACTTACAGTACACATTTGGTCTTGAACGAATTTCACAAAATTGGATATAAATTGCGTTATATGCTAATTAGAATCACACTTATTTGATATCAATCGAATAGGGGCAAAATGAAAATATTTTTTCAATGTAAGTTTCAAATTCAATTTATTTTAGGTATCTATATAAATTTTGAGAAAACATTTTTGAATTTTCAAACTTTGCCACCCAATAAACGAAAACCTACAAGATTTCAGCGTACATAAAGAAATAAGATAATTTAAATAAAATAATCATCATAATTTCTTTTTTTATTTTTGATCTATGTCGCATAAATAGCATTGTCGGCAGGAAGAAGCTAAGGCTATAAATTCCATTTCAATTTTTTTTGCTTAATTTCCGAGACGAAAACTGCGCTTCATCTTTTTACTTTAATGAAAATATTAAATAATTCTTTCCCTCGAACGGGAATTGAACCCATAACCGTTGCGTACAATAAATATACGAGTATTGCAATAGTTAAGTCCGGTAGATAAATAATTGGTCATCTTATTTATAAGCATGACTGTGATGTTATATTGCTTAACACGGTACGTACCTACAAACTACATATACTATGCAATTAAAGTTCACACTATGTGGAATAATTCTTTGTATTCTTTTTCCACTCTATGTTTACAATAATGATTAAACAATGATATTTTTTTTAAAAAGACTTCAAAATTTTATTTGTTTTGTAAAAAGACTTTTTTTCACCTTCATGATGTATCCCGCATGTAGCAGGGTGGACAAAGGGAACCTAGTATAAAGACACTCCATTTTTCACTTTCCGCTGAATTTTTGAGGCATTGCTTATTAAGTACCGGAACTTACATAGGACAGAAGGTGTTAACACTAGCTTAAAAGTTCCCTCTACCCGGATACAAGCTAGTATTAATAAAATTAGCAAAACTGTAAGGCTGCTATTAAAGTATTTTTTCTCTAAGTAAAGTTTATCTTAGTTTAAATTACCAATACATGAGACTAAATGTATTTTTAATCATAGTGGTATTTTTTCTAAGATGCATTATTTGTACGTTGTAAGAGTTGACATTCCTAAAAAAAGAGGAACTTTCTATTAATATATAAATTTGTTTTATACTAAGCATTATATTAAGTAACACCATTGAAATTTTCCGTAACTGTGCTATATATCTTAAAGTTTGAAATAATGTTTTATTTGTTTGTTTGTGAAATTGCTATAATTTTTTTACTCTACTATTGTAGAGCTTATTATTATTATATTATAGCACTGATTTTGTAATTAGTCTTCTAACATTCTGTTTGCTATCAGCATTTATATTTTACAAAACATAGCATAAAATAGTCTTTATATTGCTTGCGTGCACACAAAGGAAAACATAAACGACTAATACAATAACAGTAGTTGTAGATAATGCATTTTAAAAAATGTCAGAACTATGCATACTAATGAAGACTACATTTAATATTTTCGTTTCTTTGCTCTGGTAACGGGGCAAAGCGCGGCGCTAAGTGCCGCCACTCAACACGCCTTCCTCCACTATTCGGCGGAAAGTGGTTGTGGGATCGCTTAGGTGGCTACAGATTTAATATACTTTAATTTCGTACATTTTTTAAAAGTTAATAAAGTAATTGTTATTTTCCTAAAAAAATATTAAGCAATGCAGCTGAGCAATGAGTTATTTAGTTTTACTAAAATACTCTTTACGCTTTTATAGATATAAAATAAAGAACTCTTTCATTATGGCTTACATAAACCATATATACTTATATAGTGATTGCTATGTATATAAAAATATATATTTTAAAGAAAACTTTATTTACAGTGAAATATTTTACAATACTCTGTTACATCTTAATTTATGTTGTACTCAAACATATGATAAAAATAATTCTCTTTTATCTAATGTACAATTGTCTATTTATTTGACACATTTACATTTTGGATTGCAAATGTAAAATATATTTTAAACAAAAACATACCCACCATGACTTATTTATTTAATCTCTGTGTTTTTCTTTAAATATGCCTCGTGGATCATCGTAGTATACAAACTGATTTTTACGAGTATATACGTATGTCTGAATGTATTGATGAAAATAGGAGACTTAAGCTATATATTAATTATAATAACTTACAATCTATTGAAATACGAACATCCTCAAAAGTATCACAAAATAATTTAAGATAACATTACAATCAAAAAGCCTCTTTAGATATATACCTATAGTTGCATTTGCACAATTTATGTAATACTCTAAAATCATAGAGTACATTTACAAAGTAGATTTTTTTATCATTAATATATATTTTAATAAATTATTAAATACTCCTTAGACGTAAACATAGATTGTCATCAACATTTTATTATTTTAAAATTTTTAAATAAATTATCTAAAGAGGCGACTAACGTAATGGCAGTGGTATATATAATATAATGAAACATTTATAGCTTAGTTTTAGTTCTACCAAATTCCTCTATGTGATCGTATTCAGAAAATCCTGGATCGGAGTCATAATAGGCATAGTCGTAGCTTGTGTCTTCCTTAATATTGCTAGATTTAGGGTAATGAGGCGGTCGAGTAGATTTAGGTGGATGTGAGACGACTGGTGATGTTTGAGGTACAGTTTCACGAGATTGGAAACGCTCAGTGATTCTAGGTGCTGAAGTAGATGTAACTCTTGCTGGAGGGAATGTGTAAGCTTGTGCAGAGGGGGCCTCGTATGGCCGAGATGTTGTAGTGTAAGTTTGGTAGTAGTCAAAAGTCCTTTGCGTGGGTTGTTCAGTCTGCCTAAATGTAGTTGAGTAATAATCTGGTAATGATGTAGAAGGTGATGTTGGAGCTGGTTTAAATGGTTGTGGAACAGCTGCTTTAGCGTATGGCTTCTGAGATATTTTTTTATTTGGTTTCTGATCTTCAGGCAGTCTATTTCCACTTGCGGCGATATTTAAAGAATGTGCGCCTGAAAGCAATTCTGATTCACGTTCATACAATTCTGGTCTGTATTGGCCGTCATCCTCACCTTGAGGTAGACGATACTGGCCATCATCTTCTATGCTATCTCCATAATTTGAAGATTGTGTATTAAAAGCTATGTTTGTATTATATGCCACTGTATTTAAATTGTATGGTGGGTCAACACGGGTAGTAGTATAAATAGTGGTAGAAGGAACTGTGGTGGTCGGATTACTAAAATGGCTCTGTTTAGCCCCAGAAAATGACCCAAAGTTATTTTTCTCATTTTCATATGACACACTATTGAAGTTTCTGTAAGGTGCAGATGTACTTGTTGCCCGGACAGCGTTGTAATCGCTAGTAGAAGTTATGAAACCCTTACTATTATTATTTCGAATTCGTGCAAAATCAGATTCTTTAGGAGTATCTGATTGTACGCTGAAACTATTTTTAACTTTAAAAGGACGGTTATCATTGTTTTTATTAAAGTTGGTTGTTTGTGTATCATAGTTATAAATTTCAACGAGGCCTTCTTTTTTCGTTGCAGGCGTTTGTGTTGTCGGGGAGAAAGGAGTAGGAGTAGGATTATTTGGGAAATATCTGTTATTATTTTGTTTTGGAGTCACTTTACTTACTTCAACATACTCATCTTTGTATTGAGCGGGAACGTTCACAGTTGTGGGATATTGTTTATTCTGTTGCGGATTTTTACGGTTGAAATTTTGTGATTGATCAAAGAATGTTTGAGGAGGAACTGTTTGAGCTGGTGTAGTGGGTGGAGGTGTAGGTGTGTAGACTGGACGTTTCCTGACAAGTTTCCGTTTAGAGTGATCGTACTGTGAATGACCCGACGATTGAGGCACTGGCGAAGGTGGAGAAGAATTTTGTGTAGTTGTGTAAGGAGCACGTGTTGTTGTGGGTCGCCTGAAAGATTGCCTAGCAGCAGGTGCATGGGATATCGGTGACTGGGTTTGAACTACAGGTTCATCGCGTCCTCTATCACGTTGGCCGGTGAAGAAGTCTGAAGAGTGCGCTGCTCGAAGGTCTGATGTTCCTCCATTATTATTTTGTGAAAGACGCCTGTCACCAGTTTCTGCTCTCTGAAGACCAAATTCAGGTTCTTCTTCTCGGTTCCCTGAAGACGATAACTTCTTTGTGTCGAACCCTGTACAATTAAGTGTTAAATTAAATAAATATTTAATAATAAATTTAAAACAGTTCACTTGGTTAGATTAAAATAAAAATAATTTTAATTCTTTTCCAATTTCTATTAATTTATTTTACGATGCATAAGCACTACATAGAAGCATAATCAAAGCTTTTGTTACTTTGCTCAAGTTATAAAACAGGCGCCTGCTTCTATTCCAACTTACAGCCTTAGAATTTTCATCCTCCTCACAACTTTTTAAGCATCGATTAATAGCCTAATGTTTTATTTTTAATACGCTCATTACTTTTGGTATATATAAAACATTATATTATATAGTACAAGCGCTTTTTACTATTAAATTGAATTAAACTACCATACACCTAGCTTATAACTTACTTATCACAGGAGATTATCTTGAACCTATTATGTCTTAAAAGTATAAGTACGCCGGAAATCATTCCACCTAAAAACCTTCAAATGCCAATCAAAATGAATCGTAAATTGCTTATAATGTAAGCTTATTTGTAAATATTGTTAGTTGCAAAGCTAGCTCACCAGATCCGATCTTGTACAGATCAAACTGACCATCGTAGATATCGGCAGGGCAGGCGAGAGGATCGTCATCGCCCCAGTCGGTACATGTCTGCGCTTCCTGGTGGAATAAGGTTCCGGGGGGACAGAAAAACCTGAAGTCTCGAATACCACCGCCTGCCACTCTTACGCAGACGTGGAACGCCTTGCATCCAGATTTGGCGTCAGCATAATATGCGCCCAGTATGCGTCCCCGACAGTTAAATCTTTCTGCTCCCCCTAAGAATATAAGAATAATAAAATTAATATAATTATAAGGAGAAAACAACAAACAAAGAAAATAATAAATAACATTTTTATTGAACTTAACCATACTAACAAGACTAACGAAACTTGTTCTTTTTAAATTAAACATATTTCGCATACATGCCTATTTATATACTGTATTATTATAATACAGTATATAAATAGGCATATTTATTTGCAGAACATCTTGAGGTTGTCTAACATGTTAGGTAAAATCATAGTACATTGGCCGAATGGCACATTTCCAACTTACATTGAGGTCGATTACGTGAGCAAAATGAATATTATGTTTACCCAACTATGGTAAGTAAATTGTTAAATAATTGATTTTATCTCATCTAGTTCTTTATTTAATGTGTTTTCATCAAATGGAACAAATTGATTATTGCATTACATTTATACCTAAATAAATGCACAAAATTTCATATTTCTAAATTTACAAAAATAAAAATAAGTGATATTTAATTCTCAATTTTGTTTCTTTCCATATAAATTACACAGTTTTGTTCATAAATATATATTTTTTTAAAATGCAAATTGTTTCCCTCGTGAAAGTTAGTAACAAAAATGTAAAATATATGTTAACATAATTTAGAAATTATGTCGACAGCCAAATTTAGAACTTCGTCTTTGGCCGTAGACAACGTTTCAAAGTTATGCAATTAGTTATAAATGCTAATTATACATTTTATTAATTAATTAAAAGGTCACGGGAACTTAAATTTAAACGGATATCTAAATAATAGCTGTACAGAAATTTTGTTATTAAAATAATATCTGACAATATATATTATTCATACCTACGTATATAAAACATATATGTATGTATATACAAAGGCCGTCGTGGCGAACGGGTACAAGCGTGTGCCTGTATCACGTCGGTTGTGGGTTCGATTTCCACTCGGCAGAATTAATTATTATTTATAAATATTTTCATTTCTTCTCTCTGGTACCAAAGCAAAAGCGCGATATTAAGTTCAAAGGTAATGCCTAAAAATACGGCAGAAAATGGGGAACAGAGTGTCTTAACAATAGATTCCCCTGCCTAAGTTAATTGAAGCTAAAAAAAATATGTATATAGAAAATTACATATTGATGTTTAGTAATAAACATAACTTTAGAATATGAAAACATAGCGAAAATCATTACTAATTTTCCAAACCACCGAGCTAGTGTAAAAATAATAATTTAATTTCAATAGAATCTTGCTGCGGCTTTGATATTATAAAGTAGAATACAAGCCGCTAGCTGCTAAGCCACAAATTACACGGTAGGTGAGGCAGCACCAGGCTGTCAACGACTTGGAGGCAACTGTTACCAAACTCTTGGTACATTTGGTTCACACGGATTGTGTCGCGTTATTGTATTTCTTTCTATCTTTCCTTACATTTAGACTATGAAAATATATAATTAGGTAAATATTTTTTGGTAAGAAGTGGATGCCGTTTAAATTTTAATGCTATTTACGCCACTGTGGTGCAGTTGTAATGAACCTGAATACAAAAGGTGGCTTTGAGGTGGCGTGAAATTCCTTTCCAGGTAAGTTAAAAATAAATATCGTAATTAATTTATCGCTAAAAGTTTCCCTATAAATCCTGTTGTTATTATCATTCAATCAATAAATTGAAGAAATGAGGAGTGACTACAAAAAAAATCTATCTAATATTTATGGTCATTTCGGCTTGCACCCCCATCTTTATATTATGTAGGTATATTTTTATTTTCATCTTCATTCTAAATTTACGCACAATTAAGCTAACTTAATGGAGGCCAGTCGTGGCACTGGGACACAAGGGTATGACTGTAAAGGCTACAGGTTGTGGGTTCGATTCCCACTCAAGGAAAATAAATATTTACTATTTTCATTTTCTCGCTCTAGTATCGAGGCAAAGCGCGGCGTTGAGTTCCACTACTCAACACACAACGCCTCCAATAGGCTGAAAGTAAAAAACGGAGTGTCTTAACAATATGTTCCCTTTGCCTACCCAACTATCTACTGGATAAAGTATTAAGGTAAGTTATACTTAAGTTAATATAGCACGAAAATAAAGTAAGCTGGATATGGCGTTTGCAAAAATATTCAAATAACCGTGGTCATTTGTCGGTTGCTTCACGTTCACCGGGTGAATGCATGGCGAGTCGGAGGTTAAGCGAGATTCCCATGAGTGGGGCGATTGTGCAACCCACCAGTAAGGTACGATCTTCTCCAAAAGGTCGACGCTCGTGACGAAATATTATATATTTAATAGTGTAAGTATTATAATCGTTAAAACAACATTTAATTAAAAAGATTTTTTTCTGTCTATAATGTATTTTAACAGGAATATATAAATTATTTTCTATAATTTTTATTAATTATAATCGATCTAAGTAAAAAGTTTTATTTCTGTTGATCTATCTAATAAAAGAAAAGAATTTTTGCTTCTCTTTTAAAAAACTGAACCAGTTCTAAACTACGTTTTACGTCTTACTTCATCTAATGAATACTGTGAAAGGTAACAGTGAAATGAATACTGGTTAGTGTTTGTATAGAATAATTACTCTTTTGAATATATCCGTCATGTTTATATTTTTTTATTAAAGTAACTAATAATCTTTTCACATAAAAAAAGGTTTAAATGGAACATTTCAGATTAAAAAATAAAACTAACTAATCGGCATGTTAAGCAACTGAAACACGTAATTTGAACTTCCGTTGTTAACGATTTATAACCAAGGAACTAGGCGTTACGTTAACTCTTCAATTATTGTTTTTCGATCATGTATATAGAGTAAATATGTAACAGTTGTAATTACATATAAATACATAGAAAAAATATTTATGTGAAAATATTATCGGACTTTCTATAGTCGTGCGCAATAAAAGAAGTAATGGTTCATTTAAAAAAAAAGTATTGCAATTATTATTATTCTGGTGGATTTAGTCACTGAAATTACTTGGATGTTATGTTATATGAGGCCGTTGTAGCGCAGGGGCTCAAGCGTGGGTTCGATTCCCACTTGGAGAAAGAAATATTTAATATTTTCGTTTGTTTGCTCTGGTAACGAGACAAAGCCGCCACGAAGTGGGGAACGGAAGCATCTTAATGAGAACGGTAGTCTTAACATTAGGTTCCCAAGTTCCCTCTGCCTATTATTATTGGTAATTATGCTAATTTATTTACATGTTTCATATTACCAGTCGCAGGTCACGACTTTCGACAAGGTGTCGAAGATATGACGTAACTGATTGTTATGATGTTCAGCTTAGATGACTTACTTTAGAACAATTCATTGTCAACATTCTGTCTGTCAATACTATCAATGGTGGGCTACGGTCTCATATTTCACAGACGCTACGACTGAGGAACTTTCTTTTTCTATTCACGTAACGAGATTTCTCACGCTTTGGTGATCACGCATCTAAATTGTTATTGTTTCAACAAATTACTATGTGAATGTGTTGATTTTAGAACCTCTTTATTTGTATTGACTTTAGTGTTAAAATTTAAAGCGTACGTTATTAGCGAAACTCTGAAATTAAATAGAGAGAGATGCTGTATGTACCATATGTAAATATTTTTTTCAGCTTCATGTAGCAGGGTATGCAAAGGTAGCCTAGTGTTACGACACTCCGGTCCCCACTTTCCACCGAATTCTGGAGGCACTGCTTGTTGAGTGACGGAACTCAACACTGCGCTTTGCCTCGGCACCAGAGCGAGTTGTGGGTCCGATTTCCACTTGAGGAAATGAAAATAGCAAATATATGAAATATTTGCTATTTTTATTTTCACATTCCTCGAATGAGAATCGAACCCACAACCTGTCGCGTTTATAGTCACACGCTTCTGGACCTGCGCCATGACTGGCCTCAATATGTATATTATATATTATAATAAATATTGTCAGATCGTAAAAACCATGGAAAGTGTAAGCTTATTATATAATCTCACATAACGTGTACTCGTACCTTAATGTAGTATACAGCTTAGAGACTAATGAGATAACCACAAACCAGCTTTTAATATAACTTGCATTAAAAGCTTTTTATAAATCACAATATCTGTTTAAATTTCAATAATAACATTTTAACGAGTTTTCCATAGAAATTCAGTGACCGTTTATTTCCTAAGTTGTACGTAGAGTACATCTAACGCAATATTGGAAATGATTCTTTTATTGTCTCGAACACGTACAGAGGTATTGTTTTGGTGCGCATCAGAGCCTTGGGTCACATCCGTTCTCCGGCCGTCACGCCCCCCCAGTTTTTAGGAAGGGATTCGTGAGAAAATAGTTTATGTAAATCCGGGGAATCGATTATCGCGACGCGACGTACGACAGGTACGATAGGTTGCGCTTAGAGTCGTACGGTCGAAGGGAAAGTGCATTAACGTTGCGCAAGTGTACGCAATGGCGATAGTAAATGCATTATATTGATAGATACATGAGAAGGCGTTTATTTTTATTTTGTTGATAATTTGTCTAGTTTTAATGTTTAGATATATATACATAAATATGTATGTATTTATATAGACATGTTGCTGATAAGCACTATATTACCGAAAGCTTACTTACTTATGAGATATTTTGTTGTGGTAATTAGAATTGTTGATGTAATTACAACTTTTACTATATAAAAAATATACATGTATGGCGAAGATAAATTAAAATTTATGTAAACGTAAGAGAATTGATTTTAAAAGGTTTGTTTAAAATATTTATAATTATTACGTTAAATAGAAGAAATGCAAGCCCAAAAATTCAATGAATATAAAATAAAATTTACACAAAAAAATATACATTTTAATTGAAAAAATCGTATATATTTTTTAACAATAGATAATTATTTCCTCCTAATTAATTCAATTCCCACGCGTCCGGACGTCCTGCACTTAATAATCAAATGCTCGTAACCGCACTAGCACATTTACCTACATACATACATCCTCACCTTCCGGAACACTAAAAATATATATTATTTAAAAAATTAATAGCACTGTAGTAGTAAGCACATCCACTATTTTACAACAAATCACTAACTTACCGAGTATTGGGAGTAATGCGAGTACTATCCACACGGGAGACATGTTGCCGCGAGGAGCGTCGCGAAGGGACTGAGTTGGATGCGCGCGCGCCGCCCGCCCGCTTGGTAGGGGTCTGAAAGCTCGCCGCCTCGCCTGCCCGCCCGCGGCCCTACCGCTTATACTTAGATATTGTGAACGCTCTTAGTTCATATGTATATGCTAGATATTACCTTGTTTTATTTATTATACAACATAGTACATTTTTTTAAATACAGGTATATACTTATTGTAATTAATAAATTAATAAAACTATCCCACAGCATCATAGCATGATTAATTACATTAAATACATATGGGAAAAGAAAGATAAGTAATCTGTATTATACTAATCAAAATAAACCTAGTAAAGATAATTAAAATTCGATAATGCGTATATATAAATTACTTTACAGCATTTCGTATATAGTGTAGGGTTATTGAACAACATGTTATTCAAAACAAATATTTGTAAGTATGCAATGTAAGTGCACTAAATTAATTTACTAAAAAACCGTTTAAATCGCAGTTGTGAAATTATTTTTAGCTTTTGTTTTGTAACGTATAAATAACTAAAACTAACTAACATAAATAATGAGTTGAATATTAGGTCTCGTCTCGTTAATATCATCTAGATGACTTAGCCCACGTTGGTCACCTCGACGATGGACCCCATCTGGGTTACCACGAAAACTTCAGCCCAACGTGATCGACGAGACCCAAGCGATGACCCATTCAACCTTCACCTATTAGAATTTCATGTTTCAATTTATCATCAAATCCATATATCCATATTTTGATAGATCAAGGGGTCAAATTCTTAACTTTTTGCCCTAATTTATGACATTGCAATTGGATTGCCATGGATACGCAGTGGGCACCATGATAGCCTCAATCATATTATAATGTTAGATTAAATATATTTTTAGATAATCTTAAAGAAAACATCTGATCGTGACTGTCCCATCTTGTTAAGCGAGCTGAGCGCACACGACTCATGTAACAGTTGTGCAAATAAAACGTGAACGTGAGCCACATTGACAAACCCACATGCAAATCTGTGCAATTTTACATGTCGTTTAGCGCATTTATACTTAAAACTCTCAATACTCACTAACAAATTATACGCTAAATATACGAGAAAACCTCTAAAATTATACTTGTATAATTAAAGATTTGCAGTAGAGTTTATTTTCTGGTGTTTTAAAATAATTGTGTTTTTTATATTTTCATTGTACGGATGCCTGGTCTATTACTGCAGGAAGAGGGGCTCATAGTAATGCTAAGCAGTGCTTGGGAATTGTCTAGGCTTAAGAATCCGCTTTATAAACCTGTTGTTTCTTACAAAATGTATGATAAAAAGAAATAACTCAAACTTAATTATAAGAATCAATATAAAAATGTAAGTCTAAGCTAAGACAGTAGATATTCACTACTGTAAGCGTGACATATAAAAGGTTGTAAGCGTCGTGAAAGGGCATGCAGTTTGCTCATCGTTGTGTACGGAATACATCTAATGAATTTAGTATTTACATGTTTCATGCGTTGCGATAGTGCACTTTGTTTTGTATTACGCAATTTTGATGCTTTAATAATATGATAATATATAAAAAACCGGCCAAGTGCGAGTCGGATCCACCTTCCCAGGGATCAGGTTGGTAGATCAATGGGAAGTCATAAAAATTTACAAACTTAAGTTTGCGGGTTTCCTTAAATGTTTAAGAATATGGTATGTTGATTTCACGTAACAATAATATACAAAGAAAAACATTTATAAACTAATAAAAATCAGCTTCACGCTGTATCCCGCACTAAGCAGGGTAGGCAGAGGGAATCTAGTGTTAAGACACTCCGTTTTCCACTTTCTGCCGATTTCTGGAGGCATTGCATGTTGAGGGGCAGAACTCAACGCCGCGCTTTGCCTCGACACCAGAGCGATAACATAAACTAATAGATAAACAATATATAATTACAATACTAATAAAATAAAAATACTTAGTTTAATATTAATTCTGTTAAAATTTAAACAATCTATTAGAGATTAAGGTTTAGGTACGAGTACTATGATTCACGAAGGTATTCACATCTGTTAATGTACCACCCACCACTAACTTCTAAAACTGGCTGTGTTCACGTAATCGGAATTGCCATTGTTATCCAACTCAACAATGCTATAGTGCATAATTCTGTTCCTTTCAATAGAATTTTACCATTTGTGTATAAATGTGTTTATTATCTCATAATAAAACAAATGAAATGCTTGAAATTATATTAAAATTTAGTATAATATTTTTTTAGCTTTACGTTCGTCGTATCCTGCACATAGCAGGGTAGGCCGAGGGAATCTAGTGTTAAGATATTCTGTTCTCAATTCTGTTCTTAATTTTCCGCCGAATTCTCGAGGCATTGCGTGTTGAGTGGCGAAACTCAACGCCGCCCTTTGTCTCGCTACCAGGACGAGGAGATAAAAATATAAAAACTGAACATATTATGTGATAATTTAAGTACATAGTATTATAGTGTTGACGCCAAATATGGGAAGTCTCTGCGTAGGTATGCAAGCTTATGAGTTTTGTAAATTTAATTATTGAAAATTAATTTATATTATTTAGTAAATTTGATTTGATTATTGACAGTAAAAACCTGTGGTGATCACCATAAATGCGCGTTATAAAAGGTAAAATTACACGGAATAGGTCCCAAGTCACAGAAACTGATAAAGGTTCCATTCTCTGTACGGAGAATTTATGGAAAGCTAAGATAATGCATTGGCAAAGTTAGATATTCTCTCTCTAATCTAAAGTATTTACTTAGTAATTATATCGTAAGATATTTATTATATTAAGAGTGTAAGCAAAAAAGCCTTAAGCTCATTCAAATTTAAATTATATTCTTTCTTGTTTCATTGTAGTGTTAGATATAAACTATAAATCAAAATTATTTTAAAGATATTTTTTAACCTTACCTTTTTATTTTAAGTCACCAATTAGTTACTACTTTACGCCATACAAACAATTATGTGGCACTTAGCGTATTATAGACGCGTTATTCAAATTTCTCATAATCCTAGTTTCATAACTTTTCCGCATTCACGTTGCAGTCCATCCGACACGGTTTCCACAACGTTACCAACTAATGCTAATACTTGTACGTATCTTTTAAAACTAGTTTCTTAGGCAAAATAATATATGTAAATTATATTTATTATTTCTAAACATATAATATTTTAAATTAAATACAATTTATTCCTTTATATACATACAAACATACACATGTTATGTATATATGTAGTAGCTAGTATCTAATTTAATGAGTTTAATAAACTAATAAAGACAAAAAGTCCAATACATATAGTTATTATAGAAATATGGATTATATAAGCATTGGTGCTCGTGGCACAGCGGGACAACGTCCAACTATAAACATAATGGTTGTGGGTTCAATCTCCATCTGGAGAATTGTTTTTAGTTAATTTATTTTCATTTACCCGTGGATTTTCCTGGTAGAAAAAGCGGGGCGTAGAGTTCCGTCACTCTATACGCAATGCCTCGAAAGTTGAATGGAGTATCTTAACACAGTTTCCTCTGTCTACCCTGCGGTACCTGAAAAAGAGTGAAGCTAAAACAACATTGATAAAAATATTTCATATATTAATAACATTTCGTTTCTTTTCCTGTTGTTTTTATTTACAACGCTTATAATAATTCGTTATTAACAATTAATAATAACAACTTTAAACATTGTAATATGAGCCAGCCGTAGAACAGCTAATGTCACAATCATCATTTCTGTTCCATTAGCCATGAAAAGTGATACATGTGATTATCACACCCTCAACACTCGATACTCTCTGTCCACTGAGAGTCTGAAGACCAGCCGGAATAATCCTTCATGTGTAAAACAGTATATATGTTAGTAATGGAAGATAAACTTGAATGTTATTTAATGAGCACAATGTCGTTGCGGTTGAAATAGCCTAGTTTTGATGACGAAGTATGCTATTATTGTATTATATTAAGTACTGTGCTTGTATGTGATTAAATATCTGATATTTATTAAAAAAATAACATTTTAGTGTTATATTTGTAGAAGTTAAGTCCTTGTAAGGGTAATAAACATTTTAGTATCTCAAAATGATGTTATATTAGTACCATTAACTGTAGAATATTTATATTATAAAGCGTCTTTTAACATGGTTAATGCACATATAAATTAATTTTTAATACTCGTATATATATTTGTAGTCAATCTATAATATAATTAATAATTTGATTTATTTTTACCATTACATTTATTTAATATATGAATTTTACCTTAAACTATATAAATTTCCATGCCATAAATATTATTAAATATATGAAAATACAATAATACTTTGAATTTATACATTTTATACTCTAACAGATAAAAAAATATACATTAACTAAATAAATACGAGATTATTAAAATAAATCTCTCCGGTCCGTTTTTGGAATATGAATGTATGGCGTTGAAGTCTTTTATATGAAATTTTTGTATAAAATGTAAATGGCCTAAAACTACGGAATTATTGTATATAGAATTTTAAGTTTATTTAATTTTATATAATAATTTATGGTTAACTTTTATTTATACAATTTACATTTTAGTGGGGAACGGAGTGTCTTAACACTAGGTTCCCAGGTTTCCTCTGATTAACCTGCCATCTAGGCTAGGAAAGCTAAAAAATATTTCTACAAAATAAAAATGTAATAGTATCATTTAGCATAGTATATCTCAGGTCATCTCACAGCGTGCTTCTTGACCGCAATTGGTATCACCCCCATTATATTTCTGGTTACATAAGTAATATTTTAATGAGCAAAGTCATAAAACACTACATTACATCTGACTTCGTGCCTATCTCAATCTGGCTTAAAGCTATTACATAAGCCTGTTAACATATTACTGATCGTAATATACTGTATGTACATTAATAATAAATGGATAATTGCGCCTTATTTGTGTTTGTTCATCAGACATAAATCATTAAACAAATCCGTAACACATTATTATATGTGCATTATGTGCAAATTACTTGTTATTCACTTTATTTTTTTCTTGAACTTTAATTTCGTGTCAGTAATTGAAAAGAAGTAGAGTTAAAGCATTTTTAAAAAATCCCCAATTTCACACACTATTAATTCACACAATATGAATACCATTTTAATCAACTTACATCATTTAAGAAAATATTTCATTGTTTCAATGATAAAAGTTATTATTAGACTTTACCTTCTAATTTAAAAGTTGCAAAATATCAATAAATTTTGTTAAAGTAAATGGCAAAATTCGTTAAACTTTTCTTATTTGCATTGGGAACGTTTACGTAAACCAGTACTCGCAGTTCACCTTCTATTTAATTGTAATATTGCTATTGTACGTTCTGCTTCTAGCTTTGCGCTGTGACCTCGTGGTGACCTTTGATGAGGATGCTCACATTCCACTCTGAAGATTTCCCAAGCGGACACTTGTCTCATGAGTACCTCGGCAATACCTACTAGGTTCATATTTACTATTTGTGGAAAGGTTAATTATGCTTCATCTACCTAATGACTGCTGTAAATAAATGAAGAATGAATATAAACAATATATTCCGCCATCTAAGATAATGATTCATATAAGAATTTATAATGAACTGTTTTTATTTCTTTGTACAAATTAGTTTTTTTACGATATATAGGAAATTAAGCTTATTACGTTATTCGTGTAGAGATTTTTTTTTCAACTTCACGCTCAATTCCGCGTATCCCGGGTAAGCCGCGGGAACGCAGTGCTAAGGCACTCCGTTCCCTACTTTCCGACTCCCTTTCTCCGTTCCCTACTTACTCGAAGCATAGCGGTATTCAACGACACATTCCGCTTTGCCACATCAGAGCAAAGAAATGAATCGATCCCACTACTGCCGCGTTTACTGTTACATGCTTGAGTCATTGCGCCACGGTGACTTCCAATAATTTAGATGTATCTCTCTTGTATTACATTTTTATGTATATATAAATATTCATACAACATTTTTATGTTGTATGAATATTTTCATACATTGTTAAGTACGCACTTTGCTCTATTTATATGCGAAGTGATAAACTTCACATATAAATAGAGACAGATCGACCAATTTTCTATGCTTTTATATTTTAGCAAACTAAAAATTAAAAAAATAGGATAAATTCAAAAAAGCACAAATAATTATTCTTTTAATATATATTCATCTATTACATATAAAAACATAAAATATTCAAATGAAAGTGGTTAGACCAATAAACGGTGGTCTAAAGGTCAGCTTTTGCAACACCGTTTGCATCTACCGATGTCTAATTCCCACAACTTACTAGTAATTTGGGTACAATAATTGAGATCATCATTTATCATAGTTTTAATACTAATTGTGGCATCCGACGGATGGTTCATTCAATTGGTGGTAGACAATGGCTCAAGGTCTTTAATGATTTATTTTATTTTTTTTCATAAAGTTTTTCAAGCAGTTTATTATAACTATTTATTGAGGTAAAAAAACAGCTTTCCGCTGTATCCCGCACGCAATAAGGTGCCTACCCTGCTGAATACGGGAAATTAGTGTTAAGACACTCCATTTTTCAAATTGTCTATACACTGAAACTCACAGCGAACATTGATAAATCCTAAATATTTTCATCATAAGGACGTAAAACTTTTAAAGGAAATATATACATATATTAACGAATTATACTTTATACAAAAAAGTTAATTATACGTTTTTTTTATAAGTAAATTTAGAATAAAAGGTATTGTATGGAACTCTAAGTTAACATAAAGGTGTTTAATTTGATTATCTCTCCATTCTCTTAATAACAATGTGCTTTGTTCGTGTTCATATAGTCATAGTGGATGTGACTAAAATCACTTAAGGAGCTGCGTTCTTTGTATTGATGAAAGATGCTAAAGGCCAAAAATATTTTGTAAATATCGAAAATATAATTTAAAAATATATTAATTTATTAGTATTATAAATATTACTTTATAATATTAAATTTGCAATGTAATGGATAAAAAAAGCAATATATAAATCCTGGGCAATATTTAAATGAGCTGAAAAGCTTACAAGCAAAAAGCAGCTTCGTATATTTCCCCCCTAGCAGATTAGATAGAGTAATTAAATAGTGTCAAGACACTCCCTACCAAATGTCCAACAACCACAATCATCAAATCGCTAGTCTAGCTAGCTATTCCAATACAAGCTAATTTTAGTATTTTAGATTTTCAAATACAAAACTTGGTAATAAGAATACCTTATTGTCTCCTTTTTAGTCTTGTCATAAATTTTATATTTTTGAGATTTTTATAGATATAGAGATTTTTGTATATTTTACCACCGTCTACATTTTTAATGAAATATGTATCAAAAATGCATGTAAATGTGTGATTTATTTGAAATTTATCAGCAATAAAAGAAATACATTGCAGAATAGTAGAGTAAAACGCTTATAGACGTTACGTTATACAAATTGAACGTGCAGCACCAGATCGTGACCGGCCCATACCATCAACGGAAATATGTTTGTTTTATGAATACTTCATTCGTTATACAATATAATTTGTAGCAATAAATTTTGTGAACCGGTTACCGAGGTTAGACTTAGTACCTACTATTTCAAGAACTACTTTTGCTATGCTGATTCATAAGACAACAGTTTTTGTTTATTTACTACGAATTTTTAAATGTTATTTTAGAAAAATAGCGTGACGGTTGAGAGTTCGATTCCCACTCGGGAAAATAAATAATTATTATTTAATATTTTCATTTTTCCGCTCTGGTAACAACGCAAAACGTGGCGTTGAGTTCCGCCACTCAACACGTAATGCCTCGAAAATTCCGTGAAAATTGGAAAACGGAAACCCTTACCTACCCTGCTGCGTGCGGGATACAGCGTGAAGCTTTAGCGTTAATTGTTTATTTTTATGAGCCCAAAACAATAACTTGTGTTTATGTCTATTTCAACTAGGTCTTAGGTGATGGAAGCTATAAAATAAAGTAATAATTTTGCCGTTACGTTAATATATCGAAGTGTCATGGATCTTGCAAGACTTATGTAATGTTATTACCTAGATACAGTAAACGTGTTAAAGTTTAGTTCTAGATGGTTCGCTATGGCACTAGAGCCAATTTCTAGTTGTAATACTTGGCTTGCATATACCGTACATATTGGCACGCAGTACTATTAAAAATCGAATATATGAATTTATAAAGTTATTACATAAGAAAAATTATGTATTTAAATTTAGGTCTAATTTATGATTCTTCTAAAAGGATCATAAAGTTGTTAATTATTTTATTAATTTCTATTAGATTTTCTATATTAATAAAGTTATAAGGTTAGAAATCGATTTCCCTTAGAGAGTAAAATATGTAAGTTTTTAGTAAAAACAAGAACATTTACATAAAATTAAACTCAGTAGTAAATATAAGCTATAAATATAAGTATCTCGAAATATAAGCTATATTTCGATATTAGTATTACATACTAACACTATACTATTAGTTCCGATGCAACATGTAAGATGGCCGTGGACCAAATGTTCTTCACGGTGCGCGGTCGACTGCGGACGGTATCTGTATCGGCTGGTGCTATTCCTCAATCATGTATTGTTATTCTTTCATTAGTGATGCAACTCTATTCATTATAAACTAATATTTGTTCTTAGAATTGGATCAAACAATGTCATATGCTACTTAGTATCCGCTAGCCTCAAAAACTAGTGAACTGTTCGTAAGTTTAATTTGTACAATTTTTTGTGATATAAAAATTGTAAAAATATATAAAATGAAATTGCAAATAATTGATTTTTTTTTATTCAGTGCGGAGGCAGAAGCGTGACTTATTGTGGGTTCGATTCCCACTCGAGAAAATCAAATATTTATTCTTTACATTTTCTTCGCTTTGATGACGAGGCAAGCGCGGCTTTGAATTCCGCCATTCAACACGTAATGCCTTCAGAATTCGGCGGAAAATGGGTAACCGGAGTTCCCTCTGCTTCGACGGGATCCGTGTGCGCGATACAAAGTGAAGCTAAAAAACTTTAAAACAATAATAAATACAATCGAGACTTATGATAGATATCATGAGAATAAAGCGTCCTATGTTTAGAGGATAGCTTTTAAAGATAAAATCCACCTTGAGCTCGTGATTTCGTAATAATTTAGATTAAAACTGCTAACAATTATTGTTTGTGCTAAAAGTTTCCCATAACATGCATTGTTTTGAGTGAATATGTGCACCACTTGTGTAAACACTCGACTGCCGGAGTTTTGCAATTTGTCACTGTGTTGTTGTACTGGGGGTAATATTACTGCGACAATAATGTGAGCGATTTAACTAAGTAACTTGGATATTTGCACATATATAATATTTATTGGTTATTTTTTACCTTCACGCTGTATTCCGTTAATAACAGGGCAGGGAGCCTAGTGTTAAGACACTCCGCTCTCCAATTTCCGTCGAATTTTGGATGCGTTGCGTGTTGAGCAGCGGAATTCCCAGATCGAAGAAATGGAAACATTATATATTTTATTTTCATCGAGTGGGATTCGAATCCACAATTGGTCGCGTTTACATACACACGATTGTGCTCCTGCGCCACGAATGGCCTGATTTATTATTCAATAATAATAATTCTCAATCTGGTATTCGATAATGTCATGGAATTGCAATTATATCGTGAACCTATACGTTTCTGAAAAACGATAAAATTGAAAATACACACATATATGATTCTATAGTGCTATTTCACTATTTTAAATTAAATAACGAATATTTTTTTTAAATATAATTTCTGTTTTTTTTCCAATTTTTCGTTCCATCTCTTGGTTAGGTTACGTCGTTTTTTCGTTACAATAGCGTATCTATTAATTCGAGGCGAGACGAATCTCAATACAATTTCGTTGTAAGGCTGCCGAACTACGCGACGCGACGTGGGAAAGCTTTTAGTTGGCACTCACACCTCACGTTGCGTCGCTGTCGTCTACTATATTATATTTGAATTGAGTAACCTCCTAATTTTATCTGATTTAACTCAAACAATGCGCCAAAATTCAATTAAAAATTGTCTATGAAATAATGTGAAATAAATATACTTGAACAGTTTAAATTTCATGCAAAAATTTAATATAAATTTTAAGTTTTAAAATTGTGGCCCTCGTAGCTTGGTGAGACATTGCGTTATTGTAAAATGCAATGATTATGTATTCATCTCCATTGGAATAAATTATTTTATTAAAATAAAAAAAAACGATAAAAAATGGAGAACGGACTGTCTTAAAACTAAATGCCTAATCTGATTTATACGAAACGTAAAATAAATTTTAAATAAGTACTTATATTTTAAACAACTTATGTTTCCATATATCATTAGTTGAATAATATCAAAAAATAGTTGTAAAAAATTTCTATTACGGCAATAATAGTCTTCATCGGATTGTAATATATCTAAATTTTAAGCTTAAATCTTATTACTTAAGCAATATAGAACCAACAAAGTTGGCAATCAATTGTAACAAGAATGTTAACTGCATTCTGGACCTAAATTCAATAACCATTTAAATATATTCAATGACATTATATATTAAGTAATAGAAACATTCTACGATGCAAATATAATTAAAATAAATATCTGCAGCTTCAATGTTCCGCCGAATTCTAAACGCATTGCGTGTTGATTGGTGGAATTCAACGCCGTGCATCAGAGCGAAGAAATGAAAATATGAAATATTTCGTTTCGTCACGTGGGAATCGAATACATAACCTTTCGCCTTTACTAATACATATATATAATACTTAAGCCTTAATAAGTATAATTATTACTAATATAATATACAAATTCGTACATGTAGGTAGGTATCTAAGCATAATAAGAAAAACACAGAAAATAAATGATCAAAATTAATATGGCATTAGAACATTATGTTCTATGAAAGCGTATTGTTTTAGGTATTTTTGCGGTCATTAACCAAGTATTTCTAAATGCCTGTTATAGAAGGTACGTAAGCTATGTAATATTTTATAATGGTCAATAACATAAATGTTAAAACCTTTGTGTAACCTTTACTGCGCATCCTACCGACACGGAACCACCTCATGGACGATGACTATCGCAACAGGATCTGGTCTTTACTGGCGGAATTCTACCAACTTAGCACATTTATAACGAGATATCTACTAGAGTCATAGAATAGTCATCATTGCTGTGTTTTTAGCTTAAGCAGCAGGATATGCACAAAAAAACTAGTGTTACGATACTCTGTTTCCCACCTTCTTTCTCCCAAGTGGGAATCAAACCCAGAATCGTCGAATTACACACACGCCATGACGGCCTCAAGTGATTATTTTTTATTTATGATAAGACCGTTGGTCATTATTTTAAGTTATTCAATTAGGTAAAATACATTTTAAAACAATTAATAAGTATTTTTGCAAGAATGAAATAACCCTAGCTTTTAAGCTGTCAAGCCGCAAGTACAAATTGCTTTTACAAACTAATTATCATTAAAACGCAATAAGTCCTTACATGTGACTAATGGTCTATGTGAAGATGTGTTTTGTATACATGTTTATTAAGACGTCGCCTAGAACCCAAGATATAGCCTATAATTGGATTATATACATTTAAGACCTGGACAGGTCAGTAGATATAATTGTAATAAAACAGTAAATATATCTAGTACATATACCAAGTATATATATGCATGAGGCCAGTCGGGATTCATGGGCACAAAGTGTGACTGCAAAAATGACTGATTGTGGGTTCGATATTCACTCGAGATAATGAAATATCTTATATTTTCATTTCATAACTCTGGTGTCAAGGCAAAGCGCGGCGTTGAGTTCCACCACTCAACACGCAATGTCTCCAGATTTCGGCAAAATATGAGGAACGGAACGTCTTAACACTAGGTTCCCTCTGCGGGATACTGCGTGAGGCCAATAAAAAATATATGCACCTAGCGCCTAAGCTTCTCGATAACCACATTCACTTACACTTTTGTTTTGTATTTTATTCTCAGAGCTTTCTCACAATTAGCGTGTTGTGATAGATCAAGATAGCTGCCTCTTTCCGAGTTGTTATGTATACTTTACGTCATTAGACACTACGTACGAGTACATGCTAGGGCTACATTTTTACTATTTTTTGACAAAAAAAAATTAATATAACTATTAACTATAACTTTCTTTGTTCAATAAGTGCGAAATTTATAATTGGAAACGAAAATAATGGGTACTCTAAATTATGTAGGTACACGACAACTAAATTACATTAATAATAGTTTTGATATGTAATATGTATAGCAGGGTAGGTAGAGGGAACCTAGGAACCTAATGTTAAGACACTTTCGTTCCCCACTTCTGCAGACACTGCGTGTTGAGTGAAGAGACTCAACGCCGCAAACGTTGACTTCTATTTTCAATTAATTGTAGAGTTCTCAAACATTACCTACTACAATTATACTAGGCAAAAATAATCAATCATTTAAAATCATTACTGAGAAACACCGCATAAAAATCATCGATAAAACTAAAACGCGAATATAGAATGTTTATCCACTAACACGCGATCATAAGAAACTAATGATTGTTTTCGTGGTTCGGTTGCAACATGTGCATTTAACCCGTTGTCGATTATTTAAAGGAGACAATGTTTGGTCGCACGCAGAGCACGCCGATGATTCTCACGGCTGCCGAAGGTCGTGGATAAGTTTCTTACGAAATGCTTAAAATAATTTTGTTTCATAATATAAACCCAGGGGCGTACTTTGGAGTGATTAGGATGAATCATCTAGCGAATATTTTATGTAAAATTAAAATGAAAATCAGCTTCACGTTGCACTTAGTGTTACGACACTCCGTTGTCCACTTTCCGCCTAATTCTGGAAGCATGTATTGCGTATTAATATGCGGAACTCAACGCCGCGCTTTGTCTCGACACCAGCGAAGAAATGAAAATATAAATTTAAATGGGGACTGTCAAATCGAATGGGGATCGAACCCAAAACCATTCGATTTGACAGTCTCACTTAGTGCCTTTGCGCTACGACTGGCCTCTGGCCATGTGAGCTACTAAAACAATTGATGGCTGTTACCGCTTAGATCCAGTGCCGCCGGCTGTGCGTAAAACTACTGGTTTAATTATAGTGTAATTAATGTTCATATTTTTTTTATATACGAATGGACTAGCTGAGTTTGTTTCTACTGTTATAAATCAATTATATCTCAATTATGAGGAACAGGTCAATCGGATGTCTATGTAAAAAGGAATAGCTTTTGTTAGTTTTATTTTTTGAACCTAGTGTTAAAACACTCCGTTCTCCACTTTCCACCGAATTCTCGAGGGATTGCGTGTTGATTAACGAACTCAACATTGCGCTTCAGCTCGACACCAGAGCGATGAAATGAATGTATTAAATGTTTTATTTCTTCGAGTAGGAATCGAACCCACAACCTGTAGCGTTAACAGTCTTACCCTTTTGCCACTGCACTATGAGTGGCCTCAAAGTATAAATGTGTAACAGTTAATATTCAAACGATCAAGAAAGTCAATTATAATACTTTCTTCAATACAATAATCAAGATACGGTAAATACTTTATATAATTTATGAAACTTTTCTACATCTTTCATAATCATTTGTGGACTTTATAAGTGAAAAGAATAAAATTAGATAAGTAAAAATAAGGCACTTTAGATTACGTGCACACAATTAAATCTTAATGAAATTGTATAATTCTCTTTGTTTAACTTAATTCGTAGACATTTACTCGTATGTTCCATGCATGGAGGGTGGTCAGTGAAAACTTGAAAAATCTTCACACAGCTATATAAAATTTTATGTTTTAATAAAATATTATATTGCTACTTAACATAGGTTCAAGGTGTCAAAATATTATAATATTTTTATTTTATTAATTATAAATTTGAATCTTTTGAATATCCTATCCTATATCTTATAAAACAAAGTCGCTTTTTGTGTCTGTCTGAACTTTCTAACTCTTCTTCTTCTAAACCACCCAACGGATTTGGATGCGGTTTTCACCATTAGGTCGAGTATTTCTCAGGGAAGGTTTATATATAGTTTATTATTTGTACATTCTTATGTAAATTAACATAAATACGATAAATGTGTATAAAGTCCTACCCGCTGAGACACTTTGGCGCATGCGCTGCTTTAATGGTAAATACTACATGAAAAAAATGTACTGGAGTATTGTTCCTCTTAATAAGATCTACAAAAAAGTCCGCGATGGCATATTCGTATCTTTTAAGAATAACGTGTAGTGATCATATTTCTGTCTAAAAATAGTAATTTCAATATATTTTTTATTGTGAGGGATATTTTTCCATAATGGTATTAATCCTTATCCTTTATAATACTTTATTAAATTTCTACGTTAAACGAAGATAAAATTTGCTTTTTAAACTATTTCGAAATTGCGAATAGTTTTAGAGAAAAACGCATTTAATTATTGACACATCACGCCGTTCACACATCAACTGTATCGAGTCAAGTTTCACTTATCCCTTACTCTCAGCATATGAATAAGTATATTAGTTACGTTGGCCATTTAATGTAGATCAAAACTGTCTTTTCTGTTTTTCATTTTAATAAGTACTTTAGAAGTTGTTACAATATCAAAAAATCCTTGCTGCGAAACGCGCCTCGCGACGTTATGCTTATACAAGCGAATCCGCCGCGCCCGCCTGCCTTACACGCATCGGTGGTTCAGTGGTAGAATGCTCGCCTGCCACGCGGGCAGCCCGGGTTCAATTCCCGGCCGATGCATTCTATTTAATTTTCGTCACAGGCAGCCACGTAGTGCTTGCTTTTCATCAGGGACAGAATACCCTCTTCAGCATTAACCACAAGCTCGAAAAAAAAAAAAACCCGCCTGCCTTTATAGCAACGAAGATTTAGATGCGTTTGCACGTATTGGATAATTCGAGTTGAATGTATTATTTAATGTCATTTAACTATCTAAAAATAGTAATTTAAATATTATTTTAATAAGTACTTGAAAAGATTAGTAGCACAGATTTAAAATTACGGTACCTACTAAAATATCCTTGCTATGTAAAACAATTGGAAAATCCTTATTGAAACTACGAAAATGCGGGGTGCATTAGGGTTTAATTAATTTTCACATTATCTTAAGTGCTTTGCAAACATACATTATATGAATAATCCAGTAGTAAAAGCGGGCGAAGCCGCAATAGGGTCGCTAGTATCTAATAAAGCCATCATAAATTACAATCTGAAAACTTATTTGACTGTTTATATTTCCAGTCGTGAGGTCTCTTAGTTATTGACAACTCTTTCTCTTTCATATTGGTCACGTTTTTGGATTTATATGTCTTTAAAAACAGCATGAATTCTGACGATGATGATGATGATGATAGAACTTCATCAGGCCCTGCAGTGGTAATTTATTTATAAATGATGGATTGGCAGTAAGCAGTGACATTTGCGTTTCCATGCCCCGCAGCCAAGGCCGAATTAGGTAACCCGCTTTCACTCCCGGTATATCACGAATGGACCCCTCTCTCATACAGGGCTTTCACGTAGATGTGGATGTTAAGAGATAAAAATATATATATTTATGAAAATATATATTTTTTTAATCAACATATTCTTGGTATCAGCACGTAAAATAAATAAAATTATAAAATTATTATTTTATACAATAAAAAATGTAAAGTTACTGTCCTTTGTCAGGCTCACATGCTTCAAGGAAATAAAATATAAATGAATAAGCGTAAAATAGTCTTACTCATTTCCTTCTTAACCAAAAAAAAAATTAAAAGCACCATAATCGTTAATTATGTTAGTGTAATTTTAAAGTGTCTTGTAAGAATTTATACTTATTTTTAAATTCTATAAATAGGTCCGCAAATAGTAGTAAAATTTCAATAAATAAAATATTGCTAGTAGCCCTATTCTTGCCCGAAGCTTCCATGACCCAACGATTCACGACCTGTAACCTCTGCATTGAGCCTTACCTATTCCATATTAAACGATTGAATAATACAAAATATCACCCTTACATAATTAAAATATTTTTATCATAAATATCTATATCTATATCTCTAGAGATTTGTATGTATGTTTGTACATATATAGAAGATAACGTTATCAAATATTAAACGATAATGTGATTTTCATGCTTCTGCAGTAAATGGTATGCGAAAATCATATCTTTCTCTATCTAATATGGAACATACTTTGGAGTAAGGAGACTTGTCCGGGGAAGACTTTTAAAACCTAAACTTTTAAAATGATGAAATTTATTTCAATATGACTTTTATTTGAAATGTTAAACTTTGGTTTGTTATTTAGTTGAAATTTTCCAACCATCACGAATGTGCTGTATATGGCTATCTAGTATTGCTCCTTTAACGTCAGAGCAATAGGTCTAGGTGTCAGACGTCAGAAATTGTATTTGAAATGTCGATATACTGAGATATATTATGAAACTATGTTTCGTGTATGTATGTAGGTACGATCATTACTCCTACGTTCGTAGATTATTTTTTTTCAGGGTAGCAGAGGGAACCTACTGTTAAAACACTCTATGTTCCATTTTCCGCCTAATTTTGAAGACATTGCGTGTTGAGTAGAATAGCACACTGAACGAAAAAAATGAAAATATTAAATATTTCACGACAATTTTCAAGACAGTCCCACATTTGTGCCCCAGCGCCTTGACTGGCCTCGACTGTTATATTTTATTTATAAATAATAAATAAAAAATAACTTTTATGAAAAAAAAATGTTTTAACTACTTGCGTAAAATCTTACGCTTGCTACTTCCTGGTATCATCCTTGCGTGGATTACCTACAGCTGTAATGTAATAACAAATAGTTCTTTACTACTCGCATAGCACGCTATTTCCCACTTCCGTTGTTTAAGGTTATTATTATAGTTTTATTTGAAGAACATACACTTAGTTGGATAGAAAAGTTCTTAATACTAAAATAATTAATGATAATTGATTAACTTTTGTTCTCTTTTATGATATTATTAATATTTGCTACGAAAATATATGTAAGTAACTAACATATTTGTAACCCATTGTCTCGCAACGCCATAAATTAAGAACTGAACTGAAAATACTAATATTGAATAAGTTTTCATAACTTAACGCATCTTTGAAAACAGCTAGATAGACAGAGGATCTAGTGTTAACATATTGCGTTCTCCACTTTTCGTCCAATTTTGAGCATTATGTGGCTGGAATCAAAAACGAAGCAGAGAAAGGAAAATAATCTGAAGAGTGAGCACCGAACCCACTATTATAGCGATTATTGCTTTTTAAAAATCCTCGATATGATAGACTTTGTGTAATACAAAAGTATATAAATGTAAATCAGTTTATAATTATAATAAAAAATAAAAATAACACGAACCCTTTATAGTGATGCAAGAATGTTTATATTAGTTATAGCTTAAAATTGAGTTCTTTAAGTAAAATTTTCTTTATGTATACACATTGTAAACCATTATACTTGCAAAACTAATGCTAAAGGTTAAATCGACCACGAATTGATGCGCGTACGCAAATTAAACTCGTACGGTTTCGTAATGGACGATCTCTTTGGTCGTTGAAAAGAGAAAAACTATATCATAGTATCTCAAGTAATATAGTAATTATTAGTAAATGTTATTTATATGTAAAAATAATATGCTTTAAACTTTAAAGTATTTTCTATCTAGGTACCCTCGTCGTCCTAGCGAAGAAGTTTGGTTCATCTATGATAATATCGAATAATCGATCGATCAAAATTGCACGCTACCCCGCTGTGTGCGGGAACCAGCGTGAAATAATACACGTTCTTCATGGTAGATGCATTAAGAATACAAATCAATTTTATGTTAAATCGGTTATATTACATAAAGACAAAAAATCTATTGTTGAAAAAAAAAAAACATCTATAGCAAATCTATAAGAGGTGTTGCTTATACTCAAACGGGTTTAAATTTTAAGATGCCAATCACTCAAATTGTGTTAAAAGAAGAACAATAGTACTGTATACTGTAGACAGATAAGTTACCGAACGTAAATCGGTAGATAACAATGGAATTTAATAGTAGCTTTCTTATTTAATATTCCTTTCGCGTCACCTATTGATCTTTGTCTGTCTGAATCTTTCGATCATTTATAATTGATAAAACTTTAATGGTTGACTGAGAGCTCGGTGAGAAGATTAATTAAAACAATATATATCCGCATGACATAACTCCAGTGTTGGTTCCCATCGTAATTGTTACGTCTATAGCTTCGCTGCACTCTTCAATAGCAAAAATGCCATATTAATGTATGTATAATAAAAAATTAAGGTAAAAGTAATTCGATTATAGGAAGAAATTAAGAGAGATTATTTCCCTATTTATTCTTTTTTTAAAAAAAAAGATATCAGAATTTTTGACATTGCATAAAGCAAAAAACGATTTTATTTTGTAAAAAGTTAAATTCCCGAATGATATTGATTGACAGATTTGGTAAATCTTAATTAGATTTTCCATGACACAACATCTATTAAAAGCTTTTATTTTTATAATATATCTTTTACTACTTTGTATTTACATGTTGTAATTTAGTATTCGATGAGTAGATTATAACTATAAGATGCTTATGACTGAGCCAAGGACTTAAGCGACTAGCTGATATCCTCGGAACATCCTTTCACGACCTACGGACATTTACCTACTTGTGTATATTTTAAAACATCTATTACGATGGATATGGAAACCTTTAAAGGTATTTTACTTAATGATCTGTAATATTGCATCCAAATGACGGATGTACTTAGTAATATAATATTAAAATTTATCATTTTCAAGAATTACTTTCAAAAATATTTATTTAAACTATTAATATTAATAATCTATTTCTAAATGTTTACTGGTTCGAATATTAATGATAACTATTTATTTATTAACTTATTATTTTGTGATTTTCTGCTTACTTCGATAAAATTGCATACGACTGCTTTTTTTATTTTACAATTAGCTTCAAGTGTGATTAATTAAATATAAATAAAAAGCAATATTTTTTAACTTACTCGTTTATATGTATTGCCCTGAAAACTTATAAAGTCCGTATTCTATCAATAATTGACTTCAAAAAATCCTATTATTATCTTCTAGGATATTAAGTAACTAGTTACGAGTAAGAAAGTATATTATTCTAATTTTTAATGGTTGTCAATGTTGAATATTTTTAAGCGTGAAAGGCTGGATCGAAAGGGAAAGGGTTGCTATTAATGTGATGGCGTAGAAAGGACCTTGTATGGAGCATCTAGGTACACTTTTAGCGTTCAGTGTCCGACTTGAAGGAATAAGAATTAAAATTATTTATCAACTCTAAGTGGACATCGATGTACGAGTATGTTAAGCATTTATTACATTGACTACGATGTAAGAAAGGTGTTAACCGCTAGTACCTGCCGCTAAAATACATAACTAACGAAACTATTGATTGTTCGCACTTTCGCAGTGGTCGTAGCTTGTAATCTCGTTCGAGTATAGATTACCTATAAACACATGAGTATAAAACAGAGAAGCATTTGGTACAAAGCTAATATAATAGTGGTAAGTTTTTTATGAGTGTTTTTTTTTAATAATTAAATATACATTCAAAATTCAAATGGCAAAGTACGAATTTGGAATAACATACATTTATCGTATTTGTAATATTATATAATTTAAAACCATAAAAATACTACTATTAAGATGACTAAGGTAACTCACGATCTGTGAAGATGTTATACAATTATACAAAAAAATAGAGCTATTAACTTAAAAAATTACCTTGATCTTTAAGCATCGACAATGAGAAAATCGTTTACAATCTTAGGCACCTTCGCAACCCTTCACTCTGATTACTCTTAAACGATGACACCATTCCGAAGAGCTCACGCACTGCAGTGACCATTTATAAAAGTTGGTAAAGCAAGGCTATACGAATTTGTAATGTTACGTAAATATTTATATTCTTTGTAAATATAAAATAACTTTTTAAATATATTTCACGTCTAAAATTTACACTTTTATTATATAATAATAAATATTAAATTATGTTTAATTATATCAGTGGGTAATCCGTAAGTAGGCATCTATCTATATATATTTCATAAACATTTATTGCTATTTGCTATTTATGGTAAAGACCTTGGTACGCATTTTATAAAATCTATATAGTCATTGGCTTTAATAACCAAAATTTATAAGTCTCTTTATAGATCGAGATATTCGTTCTAGTAATTCATACAGGACGAGCACCATTGCATAGCGACAAACTCGGAATAGTTCTAGTAAAACTTCGGTGTGGTAATTTATTTACCCAAAATCGTCCAGTTTATAGATGTTAACACCTGCTGGACTTACGGATTTGCTTAAACTATCACTAATCACAAAATTGCGCGTATATGTATATACACACTTACTTACTTACTAATATATATATACTTACTTATATTATACTTTATATTATCCTATTTATAAATGCCTTAAATTTTATCAAAAAGAGTCGAGCAGTTTTTTAATATTGCATAATTTTTTTACCCTTACCATATAAGTATTCAAGAAGTAAGAATTACAAATTTATGTAAATAACGTAAATACATTCATGTGGCGTGGCATACTGATCTAATTGGGAAAAGGTGATATAGCGGAAGACTGTGGCAAAGCACCTACTTCCGCGCATTGTGGGTGGGAACGGTGTCGCGGGCACTTGCAACACTGTCTCTGGTTTACTACCTAAGGGCGGAATACTACAATGTAGTAGATTTAAACATCTTTTGTATTTTATTTTTAAAGAAAAGGTTGTAAATACCTATTTGTAAGTGTATCATGCTTGCTTGCACCTAATTAGCATTTTAATCTTATAGAGTTAAAGTCATCAGTTTTTTTCAGTTGCACGCTTTTAGTAACATCGGAGAGGAGACAGACCCATTATCAAGACCATGTTGTTCATTTTCCACGTAAATTTTAACGACGCGCTTGAATGATAAGATTTTAGTACCTAATAAGTAGCATGTTAGATGATGGTCCTCCACACGCCAAAATTCCGGATTTTATCTTACTAAAAAATATCTTATCTTATTAAAATTATGTACTATACTAATATTATAAATCTTAGTTACCTTGTAAACTTTGTTTAGTTCTCTTTGGCTCACCCCATATTAGTCTAGTAAGTAACACTGAAAAAGAAAACGTTTACACATAAAGATCAATTCCAAATTACTTATAGCTTGATTTGCCTTTCTGGTAAATATATTTAAATATGCCTACATCGTTGGCACTATGCTAACCTGCCACGATGGCCTCGCTTACATACATAGTTTTTATACTATAGATATTAAATTATTTCTAAACTTACATCAAGTGCAACAAAGTAACTGACATTTTGAAATTGATTATTTTTAGCTGTAATTGGCTAATTAATTATGTAATACAATTATATTGATTTAAAATGTTTAAACAATATAAAAACATATATTTAAAAGTCCCTAAACTGAAATGGATATATGATAAAATTAATTCATATAGAATATTTATTAAATTATTAGCCTCAATTCTGAAACAACTTATCCAGACTTTATCGAATAGTCTATACGCCACCTAGTAGTAACGTTAATTGCCACATTGGTTACAGTGCCATCTAGTGTAATTTTGTATAATCCCTATTTTCAGCTTCACGCTGTATCCCGCATGTAGGAGGATAGTAAGAGGGAGCCCGGTGTTAAGACAAATTTTTTACCGATCTAAAATAATATATTCTATTTTAAAAATATTTTTTATGCCTCTACTTTTAGTGATCACTTACAAAAATGCAAAATTCAGCTTAAGCCTCGCGAACTTTATTACTATAACATTTTAAGAAAATGTAAGTTAGAATACTATTTTTTATTATCTTAAATTTAACTTTATATGATATGTAATTGTTATCAAAAACTTCAAAGATATTCTCTCTGGAGGTTTTTTGACAATACATAATAAAATTGGGTAAAAATATATAAATAACTAGAAATAAAAGAAAATACTTTTCAGTTGTTTTTGTTTTATTTACAATATATTAATATTCTCTGTTTTCATTCTGTTAAACGTTGCTCATAATCAGTCCAGGCACTGTATATATGTCAAATTAAGCTTCACATATTATTATATTTTAAGTAACAATTTAGACCTCACTTTTTCTTTAAAAAAAATACCAAAAAAACGTAAATTCTACTCAATTTATATAATATAATACAAAACTACAATTAGCATTATTTCACTACATATTTTCATTACGACAATTATAAATGTAATAAAAAACGAGGTAATTAAGGATTATTACTAATGATGTTTTGATGCATTTCGATAAGATAATTTGAATAAACATGTGCTATTTTCATATAGTTTGTAAATCTATGTATACAGTGAACTAACCTGTTATTGTAAGTTCCCGAAACATAAAAATAATATAAAATTACCAAAAAGATATAAAATAACATAGATTTTTTTATAAAGTCTACTTTAAAAAAGTTAAATTAAGAACATTAAAAATCATTACTATATTTATACCAGGGATATTACGGATGTAACTGGATACAGATACGGATATAACTAGTTCCGGATTCGTTATGGATTATTTTCGATATGAACATTAATTACAAGATTCTTTCGGATAACAGATATCAAATGGTTGATACGTTAAAAAAACTGTTATTGACAAGTTTGTGTATCTATTTTTAGTAAGTTCTTTATACTGATACTAGGCAAAATCAAAAATTGAAATATAGTTTTTTTTTATTATTTTGGATATCCGATAGTTTAGATTACACTTACGGAACTCCGTAACATCACTAATGATTGAACTACTATATAATAGAAATTAAAAACGATCTACATTAAACAGTATTAAAACGCTTATTTTAGAATATAGTTAAAAAAATTATTACACAAAAATATGAAATCTTTTTTTATATAATTATCTGTGAACATGTTCATTTTTATTTTATTTTTATTATTTAGTTATTAATGTGCCAATTTGATAACGATTACATGAATACATTATATCAATCTAAATACTAAGATTTATATTAAAATCAAAATGATAGAAAAAGTGAGGTCCGCGTGGCGCTATTAACAGTTACTATGAGAGCTAAATATTATATCGTTTTTAGCTTCATGTATAGCATATGGCAGGGTTGATAGAGGGAACCTAACGTTACCGTTAGCGTTCTGTTCCCCACGTACTCTTCACATTCCTTTACTTTACTTCTGCATTCTCTCTGAGCGAAAGCGAAGAAATGAAAAAAAATCATTCCCCCCGAGTGGGAATCGAACCCACAATCGTCACGTGTATAGGCGCTGTCGGCCTCTATAATAAGCCATGAAATGGAACTTTTTGGCTTGAATTCATTATATTGTACAATTACTAACAACACAGAAGAACATCAAAATTTTTAAAAATTGACGTCTAATTATATAAACAAACATAAAGAACATAAAAAATAATATAAAAACATATGAAAAAATTGGAAATTGGCAGTTTATATGCATTTTGGCGGCAATGATGTAAATAATTGCATCACATGCAAGCAAAAATTATGAAACTGCTAAACTCATATACATACACAAAACTACAAAATGAATCCTTTATCGGGTTATATCTAAAGGTTAGACACTATTTTTTCTTTAAGTACATAATATTTCAAATTAATAGGAAAACGGTAAAAAGATAATTAAACTTTTTTTTATTCAATCAATTAACTATTTGACCCCTTAAAGAAAGGTATCTAACGATATTTGTTTTTGTTATGGTCAACTAAGGTTTTTAATGTAATTAGTACTTGAGTTATTTTTTATTTTATTTTAAGATCGAAAACCGAAGTTGCATTTCAATACAGAAAACTACACAAAAAAATTATACTTTACTGAAAGCTAACATTATTATTGTCACCTTTTTTGGAATTAAGAATTAAAAAAAACATTTTTGTCCAATTTTCTGATTCTCTTTTTCATTATACATACGAAACTCGAAATACTGTGAACATTTTTGTATAAAAATATTATTACGATCAGATTCAGGGAGTGTCCCTGATAATCCCCGTAATCTAGTGGCGAAATGCAACTTCAAGTAACTTTACAGATAAACAAACAATAATCATTATTTTATTTAAATAAAATATCATGTCCATATATATAAATAAGACTATATAATTATGTAACTTTATAAACTAAGCGCGCAGTTTTACTTTAATCGAAGGCGTTATATGAATGTTTTTAAAAAAAAAACAAAAATAAAAATTTTAAGTTTAAAACTTTACCAACATATTTATGATCGTATTATTTGAAATATATATTTTTAGCATTTTCTTTTTATATTCATATTCCATTCATACAGAATCTCCGTTAGATGTTGATGAAATTTGTATTATAATTAAAAAAAAATGTGAGACACATCAACAAAATTTCAACAGTAAATAAAATTGTAAACAACTGTAGCTGATTTTTCATTTCTTATTTTTACAATTAGGTAATTTTCCATTATCATGATAAATGAAAATAAGATAAGACTTAGTTTTATTATACAATTCAATGTATCCATACTGACTACGCGCTAAAAGGCACAACGGTGTTTCATCGAATAAAATATATATATATGGACGTGATATCTCAAAAACTTATGATCTTGACGAAAAAGAACATCATCATGTTTCCAGGGATGTTAGGGATGTAACATTTCAGACCTAGATACGAATACCTTTACATGGATACTATTGAACCGTTGGGCATGGTTCCGATTATAACATAATTTCAGATTATTCGTCTGTTACGTTTATAAGATTTCCGTGTCTGTTACTATTAGTTTGTGATATTTGTTGTTTAACTTTTTCTAGTAATAATATGGGATTCTATTACGGCTACCGAATATCCAATAGTTTCAGGCAGAGTAAAAAAACTTTATAATTTTCAGTGTACTGATGTAGTGAACACTAACACATTACGGCAAATTCCAAATATTTAGAATAAATGTTAAATTACAGAAACTTATTAAATACATCACTTGAAAAGACGCCTTTAATAATACAATTTTTTATGTGCAATTTGACCAAAATATAATTCTATAAAAGTAACGACGTCAAATGTTGTTATCTAAACTAAATAGCAGATCTCACCGCCATATTGCACATAAAGCTGACAATTAATGTGTTTTTTTTTTAAAACAAATGCAGTCATTATATAACGATCAGTGGTGATTTTAGTCGATGTCAATTTAAAAAAGTTGAGAACAATTGAGGCGTTGCCATAGCAACGTGTATGTCACTTTATACCGAAGTGTGTATTGTCAAACATATGGTAGTGACGTACCATATATGGTGTAAACGTTTGGTAGTGCATAGACATATCACTTGAACTCATGTCTTGAACTCATGTCTTCATTTATTTTATTAATTTAATGTATTTTTTATTCATTATGGTAAAAAAAAACATTTTGCACTCCTTCTCTATATAAACTATAAGTGTGTCAAGTATGATACATATAGTTGATATAGAGAAGGAGAGCAAAATGTTTTTGTACCTCTGTCAGCAAATTTTTGGTAAAAAAGAGTACAAAGTTTTTGTTCTAATTTCGTTGTCGAAATGGCAGTTCAACAATTAATATTTAATATTGTAAACATTTTAAGAATTATACACTTAAATAGGTGGTATACGTCAAAAATAGTACTTTTTACATAAAAAATCCAATTTGACTATGATTAAATGGCGTCCGATCATTTAATATTCGCCCACAAAATTTGTAAGTAAGTAAGACAGAAATTTAAATAATTTACTGTAATAATTTACTATAATTAAAGTATAATAAATTATTACAGTATTCGTGACTACGTACTTAAACTTTAACTTTTGCCTTTAATTATAAAACTGAAAAAAAAAATGTTATAAATGTTAGTGGGATGACAGAGATAATACAAAACGTTTCTGTAAAAAACTAATATACTTAGCTTTAACACATAAAATCCAAATAACAATTTACAGGACCTAGGCCTAGACCTAGACCAGGAATACTGGACCTGGCCTAGACCAGGAATACTGGACCAAAATCACCACTGTTTATACATTAGTTGGTAGGTTGACAATACGATTTAATAAAAAAAATAATTTAAAAAATGATGATAAAAATAAGGAAATAAAATTCAAGGCAGACCTGGAGTGACATCAGCACTGATTATACAACATTGATTAGTAGGGAGACAATGCAATTTAAAAAGAGATGGAATGGGGGCTATTGCTGTTGTGGTCACCAGTTAGCGCTCTTAGCGCGTAGGTTCTCAAAGTATAGATGTAAAGTCAAAATTGTATTTAGCTAACTATATGAATTTTAAAATCATTACGACAACTTTTAACATCGTTAAGTATCGTTAATCACTTTGAATATTTCGAATTAAAAAAACAAATACTTTGTTCGTATAGAAGCTTTGAAAAGACAATTTTTTTTAAAAGCTCTAGCATTTATTAATTTATATTCTCTATTTGCCGAAATAATTCATAAATCGCCACACAGTGATAAAATTCATCAATTAAAACCACGAAGGCTTACAAACAGTGAAGTTCAATAGCATTTGACATTTTGAGGACCTAGCTACCTAACTAGAATTGTCACACGGTGGCCCCCATTAACTGAAATTATAATTAATATATAGAAATACAGTAACAATAAACAGGACAGTCCTGCAGTAAGACCAGCATTAGTGAGTAGGGTGACATCACGTGAGGCGGCACGAGGGCAGGCGGCCGCAGGAGGAGTGCCAGCGCCTCTTGCACTGCGTGGACTCGGCGTCGGACAGCTCCGCCGTCGACATTGTGCGGGAACCGTTGTCACCTAATTCTGTATAATGAGTTTTATTTTGATCATTTGGACAATATTTACTAATAGCATTCTCTCCTGCTAGAATTTCATACAAAGCAACGAACATTTGTAAAAATCCAAACATAAATAATTGTAACTATTATATAAGAATTTCGACATTTCGATTATGTACCTACACATATTAGTGGTCCCGCTCTCTGAAACTTTTTATGTTTTCTTAAAAAGGGGATAAGTTTGTATCATATTTCGTAATATTTAGGAACCTACATTTTAGTATTGCAATACAGACAGATTTTAAATGTGTATATTCATTCTCTCATTCACTTCCATACTGAATAGCAACTGACTAAATAAATATATTTAAATATATTAACCAAATTCCTTTTTACTATTGAAAAAGATGTCACAAGTCAAACGTTGATACATCTAACAGTTCAACAAATAGCAGATATATTTAAATAAAAAAAAACATTTTGTTACTAAGTAAAATTTTGGTAAAGGCTAATGAAGTGGTTGTGTATTAAGAAAATGATTAATTATGTTTAGGGATATTATAAGTGACAATTTTACGCCACGGATTGTTCTGCAATTAAAAGGAAAGCGAAAAGTCAATCGTTTTCCTCTCCTAAAGGCACGGTTTAAAAAAAAACAAACTATTATATTAAATTAATACTTAAGCTAGCTATGAACATGCATATTTATTAGGTCAACACTATATAATACGTAATAATTAGATGAATAAACGGCAATTATAAGCTGTTAATAGTTAAACAGGATTTGCGTCGCAGCGTACTTATAATTAGATTAGCCGTGTTAAGTGCGCGTGCTCACTCGATAACAAATTGTAACGTTATAAAGCCTATGCGGGGTCACTTCCATGCTACGAACCTAACTCAATGAACATATACGAGCACGAACTTGACCCTCTTTGCAACATTCTGAATCTGTAATATGTAATTAAATAATCTAAATACTATTAAGTTAAATTTAAAACCTATATTTTCTTCTGCTTCACGCACGTAGCGGGGTAGGCGTAGGAGCCTAGTGTCAAGCCACTCTGCTTCCCTTTTTCCGCCAAATTCTGGAGGCATTGCGCGTTGAGTGGCGGAACTCAACACCACCAAATGATTTAAGGCAGTTTCAACTTTTCATAGTTTTATAAGGTTTCGGTTATTTAATAAGTTATGTCATTCAATCACGTTTACAATTCTATATTTATAACTAATATAATAAGGCCGTATATGTGATAAATAAAAATGAAACATAAATCCAGATTTATATAAAACATTCTAGTACTATGGATGGAAAATAAAAAATGTAGTGCAATTTGTTAAATGATAATCAGCCATATTTACATCATGTCAGTGACGTGAAGTGAATATTTACATAGCACCTATACTGGGTTATCTGTTAAACTGAATATACAAACGAATAATAACAATTAAACAACATTATCGTAGCTCAAAAATTATAATTTTGTATTTATATACGTAATTTTTTAGTTATCGTTTCAAATTAACAAACTATTTATTATATAAAAATGTTCGTAATCGTTTATTTAAATTTTTATTATTATCATAAAATGTAACAGTTTCCTGAATTTGAAGATCATTATTATAATTACCAAAAACAGTTCAAGGGTAGATCAAAACATTAAAATATATTTGAAACTACATATATTTACGTTTAATATTTTCCTAATTAAACGATTTTGTTTTCTTAAGTTTAATATTTTCCTAATTATAAAATCCCTAAAATATAGTAAGAAACAGAAAGTGATTTTCTACTCCACAAATTATGTTCTTGAAAACAGAAAAAAAGAAAACAACTTCACACTTTTCCCGCACAGCTATGCTGCTGCAGAAAAAGTAGTAGCAAAGTTAGAGGCAGGGACAACGTAGTTCAAATAACTATGAACGGCGAATTCAATTGTCTGATAGATAAAGTGTCGCATACAATTCTGCCACTCAATACGCAATGTCTCGAAATTGAGCCATGCGTGGGGCACGGAGTGTCTTAACACTACCTTCCCTCTGCCTACTCTTCTTTATGCTGGATACAGCATAAAACACAAAATAAATAACACTCACCGTTCCTAAGATCGTGTTCGGTAAAGTAGTGGTGTGCGGAGGCGTAGTGACGCTCCACTAGATACGGTATCACCGTAGAACTGTGCAGCTCGTCCGAGCGACGCGAGCGCGGGCCCACTGTCACCTCGCCGGACCGCAATGGTGGTCGAGATCTGAGCCAGCTACAAATTTGGTACATAATTAAATGTCGGTACGTACGTACCAGCGTTGCCAGATTTTGTCTAAGTTTTGTCTACCGAGACATTTATTTCTGGACTTGTTAGTAACTTATAACAAAAAATAAAATTTATTAAAAAAAATTTATCTCAGTGCGTGGAATAATTCACGAAATGTGGGACTTTAAATGTTAAGCAAACACCATCAGTATTGTAAATTGATTTGGGAATAAAATAAGTATGGACGTAAATTTTAGTTTTGTAATAAATATTACTAACTGTACAACAAAATATAAAATGTTAGACAAAAAGATAATAAAATTGTTTAATTTTGCGCTCATGAAAAACATCATAAAGCTTAGTGAGGTAAATTGGCTTCATGGATTAATAAGATCATACAGATTTCAGAAGCGTACGTAATGCACGTTCTGAATGCAAGACAAACAACGCGCAAATCCGACAAATTTAAAACACATCTATTTATTGGATTTGGTTTTAATTATTTTATATAATTACTAGCGGACGCGCGCAGCTTCCCTTGCGTATTTAGGAGTGAATTCTAATAACCCATGAAACATGTGTTCAATGAAATATTTTTAAGAGTCTAAATTTCAAATTTTATATTAATCGGTGGCGATTTAAAGATTTTTCCATACAAATTTTCAACCCCTTATATGCACCCTTAGGGGGAGAATTCTAGAAAACTATGAAATACGTGTTCAATTAAATACTTTTAAAAATCTAAATTTCAAATTTTATAAAAATCTGTGCCGATTTAATTTTTTTTCCATACAAACTTTGAACCCCTATTTCACCCCTTTAGAGTTAAAATTTTTCAAAATCCCTTCTTAGTGGATGTCCAGATTACGAAAGTAAATATCTGTCCAAGTTCCACGTTTCTACCATCAGCGGTCACGGCTGTGCGTGCGTCTTACCTCAGTCAGTGAGGACAAGTCCTTTTATATATATAGATTAATCATTCTGGACAGTCAAAGTAGTATAATATTTATTGTTTTTATAATATTAACTAAATCAACATTAAGCAGCTGAGCTTATTCGCGTTCATTAAAATTTATTGGAGAATCACCATAAGAATCAACCCTATATGCATAATCTGTTCAAAAATAAAAGATGACTCATTCTCATAATCGTACAATTATTGCAGAATTAAAATATAATTTCATTTATATTAATAAATATAAATGTTTTTTTTAATTAAAGTACCAGGCAAAAACTGTCATGGCTGACATGGTGCAATGGCACAAGCATGTGACTGAAAACGCGAGAGTTATGGGTTCGATTCCCACCCGGAGAAATTAATTTTTATTCTTTTTTCATTTTTTGGCTCTGGTAACAAGGCAAAGCACGGCGTTGAATTTCGCCTAAGCTGTTACGGCACGGCATACAGTTAAGCTAAAAAATAACTTACTCGTGCCGTCGTATCTCCTGTACAGTTGGTCGTTCGTCTGGGTTCCTCTTGAGCATATGAATTAAAAGGGCTTGAAGGGAAGATCCTAGGGAAGACGGCGGCGGCGCGGGCTCGCCTCGCCCTATCGCCTCCAGTAACCGATACACGTTGTCACCCTCAAAGGGGTACCGCCCCGTCGTCATGTTATATCTGTAAAGGTACGCAACTTCACGCTGTATCTTACATTAGGGAACCGAGGCGGCTTCGTCCGCTTAAATTATATGAATATTTATTAAATATATTAATGAAATTATTTTCAGTTCAGGGGATGAATTCTAAAAAACCATGTAGTAAACCAGAACCCACCGCACCCATCGAACCCACAATCATCGCGTTTACATTCAGACACTCTACCACTGCGATATATGCAATATATGGTACGTGATAAACAATCGTAAAGGTTAATTATTTCCTGAGCCTCACGTATTTCTAACGTTTTGCAATGTAGTCAAAAAACTCAGGGTTAAAATTCTAGAGCACATTAGGCGTCTGTGACTCTGTGTTTATTATTATTATAAGTGCTTTGCCTCGAAACAGGAGCGAAGAAAATGAAAAATTTAAATATTTCAATTCCTCGAATGGGAGTTGAACACACAATCTGCCACGATTGGCCTCAACCTTAGAGTACACGATTAGAAAAACCCAGTTATTTGATCCACTATCTTAATAAAACGTTTAAGTATAGTACAAAAACAGTTATAAAAGTTGTGATAACAGTGCAAATGTAGTAGAATAAGATATTGCATGTTTTAGCTCACATGTAGCAGCTACAGAGGGAACCTAAGGGGAAACGTTTCATGTAAATCTGCTCAGTAGTTTTTGCGTGAAAGTGGGGCAAACATAAATCCTCACAAACTTTAACATTTATAATATTCGAAGGATCTATTTACATATAAAAATTTCAAAAATGTTCCAATATCTGTATAATTCCACATAATATATATTTGCGCTTGGATGAGTCAATGTTTATTCATAAAATTAAACTTATGTTTATGACTCACGAAATATAATTAAATAACATGAGTATTAATAATAATGATTTACTCAAAACAATAACATATAACTTCAGTTTATTGTTTGAATCCAAAATATTGCTTGTTAAATACCGGAACTCAACACTGCACCTTGTCTTAGAATAGCGGGAAATAACAAGTAACAAGTAGTTTTTTTTTTTTTATTTCCCCAAGTGGGAATCGAACCCAATCATAGCATATATTGCAGTCAGATTGCATCACAATTGTATCAATTAATATACCTATTAGAAATTGAATAGTATGGACTATAAAATATCTGATTAGTTAATCTTGTTATATTTGTTACAAAACAATGAGCAGAAGGGAAACTAATAATAGGAAAAGTTACAAAACAACTAACATTATTGTCATTTTAAGGAAAATTAACAAGGATTGGAAGGCCATTGTGGCATAGCAACACAGAATTTGTTGTGAGGGGTAACAGGGGTAATCAGGGGTAACATGACAAAGGGCAATGTTGGGTTCTGCCACTCAACATTCAATGTCTCGAAGATTAGGCGCAAGGGGGAATGGAGTGTCTTAACACTAAGTGTGGAGGAAACTTAAATGTTATGACACTCCATTCCTACCCTGCTGCTTTATGTTGGATAAAGTTTAAAAAAGTTGTTCATTTTCAACCATGAAAAATAATCATACTTACAAAGTGACTCCACTGCTCCAAATATCTACTTTGACTCCAGAAAAAGTTTCAGCACCATTTGCTATTTCTGGAGGTTGGAAGGCAGGTGAGCCTTGTCCAGTGTAACATGTATCCTTTGGGGAAAACATGTCTAATGCCTGGAAAATATTTATTTATTTTTTAGCTGCATGCTGTATCCCCCACATAGTAGTATAGGCAGACTGCATTGTATGAGGAGTGGCAGAACTCGGTGCCGCATTTTGTCACACTACCAGAATGAGGAAATGGAAATATAAAATATGTTCTTCTTTCGAGTGGGATCAAACAAAGAACCACCGCGTTTACAATCCCATGCTTGTGCATTGCATTATAACAACCTTTTATATATACTTTTACAAAATTTATAACAAATTTAATGTAGATGGAGTCAAATCCTTTAGTATTTGAAAATTGAAACATTCTGTGTACCTCAAGTTTTTAAAAATACAAAGTAATTTCTTCTATGCCTTTCTCTCTTTCAAGTATTTAGTGTAATAAAAAATATACCAAATTACTTACTTCAGCAACACCAAAATCAGTTATTTTCAGTGTCTGGTCCAAAGTTAGTAGTAGATTTCCTGGTTTAATATCTTTATGAACTACACCTTGGCCGTGTAAATATTCTAAACCGTCCAGCAGCTGAGTGAAGTAGTCGTGCGCTTGGCGCTGAGGAAACTTCTTGCCAGGACTTGATTCTAACATATCCTATTAATAACAGACATATTGACAAATTATGCAGTTATTACAAATTATTATATTTTTCTTTATGTTAGTGAAACCACAGTAATACAATAGCAGTGTCTCATTGTAAATGCAACAGTTTTACTCGGGGAGGAGGAATTATTTCTATTTCTGATAACAAGACAATGTGTGACAAAGTATTGACTACTATCCTACCCACTATATGCCCTCTGCATAACCTTCTATATGTAAAATATAACAAAAAGCTAAAAAAAATTATGTTATGGCCTGCAACATGTAAAAAACAGACCCCCATTTTATTCTTACCTGAAGTACACCTACGCAAAATTCCATAACTAAATACATTTTTTGTTTTTCATCATTGTACATTACATCGACTAGTTCTATCACATTTTTATGCCTAAGTATTCGCAGTAATTGAATCTCTCTCTGTACATTTTGTTCACCATTTGGTATTCTTCTCAGCTTTCGTTTCTTTAATATCTTAACGGCTCTTCTACACAATGTCTCAGAATCTAACATTTCCTTCACTTTACCATAGGAACCTTCGCCTAGTACGTCTCCCATTACATATTTACCTACCATTTTACATTTTTTTTTCTTACTCCGATATATTACATCTGCACTATCAACTCTATGAAAAAATAGATTAGTTTGATCTAAATTAATATCTAAGTCATCTATTTGATCGTCATCAAGCCAGGTTACAGAGTGTAGTTCTGGACTGCCATCCAATAAGAAATTTTCTTCGCTTTCTTGCGGTGCAATGATGTTTGATACTTCAAATTCCACATTTTCAGCATCTGGAAGACTTTCACTACTACTGATTTTTCTACACATTCTTGGATCCATTATCTACCAAAACAACACATTTGGAAAACAGTCCGTAAATTTATATTAACTACGAGGCATCTCGCCAATATATATATTCTATTTAATAAAATAAATTACACATTTCTCAAAATATATTCCATCCATACATGGCGGACTAAAGATTTTTATAAAAATTATATTTTTATTTGCAATGGATGAAGGTAAATAAAATATGAATCCATGAAAAATTGAAATATTGCAATTAAACCACAGATAAGTTAAATTGCAGATTAAAAAACTTGTTATTACATAGATAATATGAAACCATTTGTTGTTATCTGTATTAAAGCAACTGTCATGATATGCTTACACGCTAGCCGAGGCTTGCCAAACATCTACCAATACAAGCGTGTGATTTTGGAGTGCTTGGCTTGGTTGTGACATTGAGAGCTCATTGCCGACGCGGACCACTGACCAATATTAAGGATAGACCAAGATTAAGGAAGGAACATAGATTAAAGGAAATTCAACAGCAATTCAACAGTGAACAGTTTCACTCATAAGTTCGTTCGGAACGGACATCTTTTGCTGCGCAATATTATAATAATTTACAAGCAAATAATTTTGAAAAAGAACAGAATTACACTAATACTAATTTGTATAATAAAAAAACAAACATACATACGGTGGTTATTTTTCATGACAAATGTTTATTTTTGTAATGTGGACTCCCACTAAGCAGATATTTTGAAAAATTTTAACCCTAAAGGGGTTGAAATAATCAAATAGGGGTTGAAAGTTTATTTGGATTTTTTTTAAATCAGCACCGATTTTTATCAAATTTGAAATTCAGACTCATAAAAATATTTAATTGAACCTGTTACACGATTTTTTAGAATTCACCCAAATTAATATTATTATAGTTCATGCAGGCGAAGCCGCCCAGGTCCGCTAGTAAAATTTATATTCCACGAAAAAGGCAAAATTATTTTAATTTTATATAACAATTAAAACAAGTATATAATAATACAAAAACAAATATATTTTATATACATATATTGTAAATAATTTTAATGAATATATTTTAATGGATATATTAGATCAGTTCTTGTATTTAGGATTCATTTCTTTCTTCAACAACGCCAGCCTCGTGAGGCACGCGTCCCGCCATGCGCGGCGCTCTTGCAGGCGCTCTAGCGGCACCATGTCGTTGAGTTGCGCGCAAATCGAATCCGCGCTCGATGATGACGTCATACGAGGATTCGGCCCGGATGTATTGCTCACGTTATAAATAGTCTCTCCATATCTGAAATATTTTAAATTAAAAAATAAGTTAATTGTTTCTTTATTTAAATTTTTAGGTGGCCTAAGATTATTTTAGCTTTATTTTCCATCTATATTTAAATGCTGATATTGATTAAAATGCATAAAATAGCAAATTGAAATATACTATAATATTTAATATAACATAAGTATATTTTAAATTTATTTCTATTATTACCTTTCAATGTAGCTTTTCATGCCTTCCGCATTCAAATGGGCAGTTTCTAAAGAACCAAGGAAAGCGTAACGCATTCCCAAGCCCTCCGATATGACCTTGTCCACATCTTGCACGTCCACTACTTTATCGTCAACCAAACGCCAGACTTCGTTCAAAATTGCATATCTATAAAAATATATTTATTGTTATTTTATTAATTCATATACGTATAATATTGTATGTTAAAATTAAATTAAAGCTAAATATTCGATTAGTGAATGTAACATATATATTACCATTTACTATGTATTAGAGCTAACGGTTAAAACAACTTTCAAACTTGTAGGATAAAAAAAGTTATAAAAACTTAAGTAACTAGATCACGTCCTACGTTTTTTGTGAATAAATATAAAGAGCAAGGACTTATTGTAAAGGTTGTGGTTAATTTTTTACAGGTTCCCGCTGTATCCCGCATTTAGAAGAGTAGGCAGGAGGAATTTAGTGTGAAGGCACTCTTTTCCCCACATTGGGCCCAATATTTGAGATACTGAGCGTCGTCTTGAGGGGCGACATTCAATACCGCGCTTTGTCTTGTTACCAGAACGAGAAAATACAAATAATTCATGACCCCTAGTGGGACTCGACCCCCAACCATCACGATTTCGATTAGAGTTAGTGGTTGCCGACGATACTTACTGTATACGATTTAATACGAAGCCATCGATTTCCCTCGACAGCGAGACGGGCTCTTGACCGATTTCAACCATAATTTCTCTGGTCTTCTTAGCGACTTCTGGCTTAGTCCAGGGCGCGGGCACTATTTCTACTAACGGCACGTAGTAAGGAGGATTCACTGGATGCGACACTACCACCTAAATTTTTAATTTGTTAATATTTAAATAATGTAAATTATTATTTTTTTTGACAAATAGAATAATTTATTTTTGTTTTGCATTTGTAAATTTTAAATAAACATTGCGTATTGTAATATTTATAAATTAAAATATATTCGGAGATATCATCATATAAATATCATTATCAGATTTTAAATTTGAATGTGTCACATGGTTGTGATCATATTATGTTTACTAAAACATTTCTTAGATTAGATTGTATTTAATTTACTTTTCGACCTATTATTTGTAGTTAACCAGCAAAATATTTAGCAAATTTTAACAAAAAAAAAAACAAATGCGTCATTATTTTCCATCAAAATGAAAACGTATTTAAAAAAAATATTTTAAAATAATTAATATGGATTTATACGATATAATTATAAAGGATAAAAGGAAATAAGTGAAATACATAAAACTCATGCAAACCTGCGACTTATGTTTCAATCCCTCAGAAAAGAGAGAAGGTAGAGTAGTACTTGTGGAACTTGAAAGAATAGTTTTGTCATCGACAACTTTGTCCAGGTCTTGGAAGACTTTCTTCTTTAGCTCCAAGCTTTCTGGTACGCACTCTTGTACGAAAATCGCATCTTTAACAGCTGATGCAAGGTCAGTAGAACCTAGAATAGAATATTATTTATTGCACTGACTGACTGATTTACCTAATTTCTTCTTAGTATGCGAGATAATAGATAGATAACAGATAGATATCTGTTATTCAGGATTAGAAATGCATCTACAATCCCTTCGGTAAATATCATTAATACACTTAAAAGTACATATAATTGCAAAACACGTTTTGCCGTTCATTCATTTTGAAATATAAAACTTTCAGTGCATATTGTTTTGCAGTACCTTAAGTCGCAATCAATTTGAACTCCGTCACCTGTCAATCGCCCATGAACTAAAATCTCCAAGGTGTGACAGCAACGAGACCGTTGTGGGTTCGATTCCTACTGGGGGGAATGGATGATTATTAATATTTTTATTTCTTCGCTCAGGTACCAAGGCAAGAACGTGGCATTAAATTTCATCCACTCAACACGCAATGCCTCGAAAATACGGCGGAAAGTGGGCAACGGAGTGTCTTTACATTAAACTTTCACTGCACACCGTTTTACGTGCGGAATACAGAAGGAAGCTGAAATCTCCTTCTTCTGTTCTTTTCCATAGTAGATATAGAGGTACCTCAGGAGACAATGCCTAACAGGCTCATAAAATTTACCATGAATGTCATAAAATACTTTGTAAGTATGCAATATAGTAATTGATACAATGAAATAAATATTTGAAATACTTTTTCATGATTTTGACTTTCAATACTGCGTGACAAACGACAACTTAACGTACCATGCATTGATGTTTTTGTATCTTTAAGAATATTTGTCTCATTAGGTAACAACTTAATATTATTGAAATAAGATAAATCTTTATATATAATATATAATATTTTAAAGTTAAATGAATATGGTTGCTCCTACTATATAACAATGGACTTTGTAATGCCCACGATACGTTGCTTGTCTTCCAGCAATGTCCAGAGTGAAGTGTTGCGAGTTGATATAGACCCAAAAATTGTAGTGAATGCAAGCTTTAGTAAAATAATAGTAAATTTGAGTGTTATTTATAACTTATTTCATTTAAACATTGCGAATTGTCCTAAAAATATCCTAGTTGCGTCAACTGTACTGAATACCTATTTAAAAAAACGCCTAAGTTATTTAATGCAAAAATATTAACATTAAATAAGTATTACCTTTAATGCAACTCATTTGTTGATCAGCATTAAGTACGCCACGCAATAACCCATCTTTTTCCAAAGTTTTCAGCTGCACTTTAATATCTTCGAGAGCGTCAGAAACTTGTTTAGGAATGATGTCAAAAATTGTCACTTGATAACCAACCGAGGCGAAGAGCATCGCCCATGATCTTCCAATTAGGCCGCTGAAAGTAATGTCGTTCAATTAACTTAATCTATAAGTGTACTTAGTATGTAAAATATTATTACTAATACTTAGTACAAAAAAGTACAACCATATCAGCTTCACGCTGTATCCCGCGCGCAACAGGATATTCTGGAGGCTTTGCGTGTTGAGTGGCAGAACTCAACGCCGCGCTTTGCCTTGACACCAGAGCGTTGAAATGGAAATATAAACGTAAATATTTCACTTCCTCGAGTGGGGATCGAACCCACAACCGTCGCGGTGCAGTCACACCCTTATGCCGCTGCGCCACAACGGCCTCAAAAAAAATACTATAATGTCGCATATTTTATTTTTATTTATGTATTTTTTAGAATTAATACAAATGTTGTCTACTCAAGCAACGTAGCTACGTTACTTGTTCTTAATTCATCTCAACTTATATTTTTCTATTAATTTCATTAACCCTAGATACAAACGTTCTATTGATTGAATTTTACAATTTAATCTAATTTTCCGAAGCTGGATTTGACCACACAATCTGAGTCACAGGATGATGATTAAAGACCATCAGTATCTAACTCGCCAAATTAATTTTTAATTTATAATTTAGACTCTCGATATGCTTCTAATGTGAATTGTTATTAAAAATTAATAGCTAAATTAAATAGTATAATACATTTTATACAAGTATTTTCTAGGTCATTGGTTAACTTTGTATTTGCACACATTTTTGTAGAAACCAAAACATGAATATTATCATAACTGGCAGAGTAACTTATTTAATTTATTCTTATTTAACTTATTTATTAGAGTAACTTAATTGATTCCTTTTTCAAGTTTTTCATGTCACGTATAGTACGGTCAACAAGTTGTGGCGGCCCTAAAGTTAACTTTTCGGAATTTTTGCTCATCGTTCACTCGGGGGTAAAATATTTAAAAGTAAGAAAAATCCTAAAATCAAATCTGCGCAGTCTTAAGTTAACTTCGAAGCGGCAAGGCTTATTGACCTTATTGTATATATTTTTTATTTTTTTTAAATATGATTACATTGAATGTTACACAATACGTGCGTAAAATTATTTAAAATCATTTTACGCACATATTATGTAACGTCCAAATAAATATACATATTTATATTTACACACTTATTGATAACTTGAATGTTATCTTATGTAAATTAACCTTATAATATTTATCATAAATACAACATCTGTTATTATCAACACATAAAGAGATGTTTACGGTAAGGAGATTTGAGTATGTTGGCGGTCCCCAAAATTAAAAACATGTAATTGTTGTATAATATATGTTGTTTATCTTACTTAAAAAATCAAATCAGCTTCACGCTGTATTCCGCACACAGCAGGGTAGGCAGGAGGAACCTAGTTCCCACTTTACGCCGAATTCTGGAGGCATTGCGTGTTGAGTAACGTAACTCAATGCGCTTTGCGTCGACACCAGACCGAAGAAATGAACATATAAATTTAAATAAATATTTCCTTTCCTCGAGTGGGGACTGAAACCACAACCAATCGATTTTGCAGCACAATTTGTGCTCCTGCACCACGACCGGCCTATTATTATTGGTTTATCAAAATCAAAATATTACCTAGGCGTAAAATTCAACTTTGAAAAAACAAAAAGAACTAAACTAATAACAGTCATTACGATAGTACAGTAGTAGGTATATCTAGCAGTAAGTAATTGTTATGAAATTCAGTTAAAATTATTGTATTATATAAGTTTATAATAAGAAAATATATATCATATTCTAATAAGAAAATATATATTATATTTTGGTTCTAAAACTATTTTTATTAATAAGTGTATTCGAAACTTAATCTTAGTATTTTTTTAGTAGGTAAATCAATAGCACAAAGAGTTCGCATAACTATACGGGTGGGTCTTGTATTACGAGAAGTAGGTGAAGGTCGCCTATACTAGGGATGTTCCTATCCATTAATTTGATTTAAATATAAAATAATTTCTTTGAATATAAAAATATTCAATGAAATGTAAAATGTGGTATACCAGTATACATTTAGAAAATAATATAGTATTTAAACTTATAGGTCTATCTTTGTCCGTAGTCTTACTTTCATTGAATGAGGAAAATAATAATAATCAAAACGTCAAACTACAACTGATGCCAATAAATTGACAGCTACCGAGTGCCATTAACACAACACTATATTGGAATATCTTGTTACTTAAATATTAATTATAATCTTTATATTATTTAATTAAAATACCTCCTGATTATATCTTACCTGCCAACGATCCCAACTTTTTCAGTCTTAAACTTTGGCGCCATTTTGCAAGTAGCCTACTTCAAAGTTGCGACACAATGTCCTTCTCGGGCGACTCTCGGTGGAATGGCGGCTCCGCGAATCCGCTATGTAATTACTTCGAACTAGTTATCGCTATACATCTAGTCTCCATCAGCGAGACACTTCAATTTGCTGAACTAAACAATAACTGTAGCGTTGATAAAAACAATGTGATCTTAACAAGCTTTTTGTTTTTACTTTAATACATTTCTGATGTACGTAATAAGCCCCAAACGTAAAATATATATAGCTATTTATATTGCTGATTTGAACCCATTGTGTCCACTATCCAGTATCCACCCTTCATGCAGAATTTCAAATGATAAACTTTTAACGAAATTAACTTGTTCTTGTTAAGTCACACAGGATTGTAAATTTAAGACAGCAAAGACACTTATTAAATTTATTTATTTATATTATCCCGTTTAGGAATCGAACCCAGAACCATCACGTGTAGTCAGACATTTCTGAACTCTGCCCACATATAATGGCGTTTCATATTTTTGTTAATATTTATTAAACTACTAATTGTTTCCAGAAGTAAGTAATTGTGCCGATAATAATTGTTATAGGTACTTCCTAATAACGCTTCCTTTCAAACTTGACCTATTACCGTGCAATACTACTTAAAAATTGAATCATCAGCTTCAAAATAAATATCGCGCTTAAGAGTTTATTTTGTTATTTATTCATAAACATTGTACATTTTATGAGGCGGGCGTTCAAATACCTTGTATGAATAGTTATATAAAATTATCAATCAACAAAATATGTAAAATTCTTACCAGAGATTGCATAGCTGATACTAGTGAGCTTAAAAACCAGAGCTTTTCCACCAGAAATTTATGTTTCTAGGGTAGCGTAGGGGGTATTTCCTCCGGGAAAAGAAAAACTAAATTAACCTCTTAGGGGTATAACATATCTCACAAGCAAAATCTGGACGATAACTATTGTCTAATAAAATATTTACTTTGCTTATTACTTTAAATGAGGAAACGACATTTCCTGTGACCCGTATGTAAAATCTATACTTTTATTTAACTATAGATGAGTATCTTGTCAAAACCATACTTTAGAGTATATTGTATATGTAAAAAAAAAATCGTAATTATTTTTATTATTTTATTTTTTTTAAATAAATATTAAAAAGGGTTAAGTGAGCACTGATCTGTATACAAAAACACATAATATCAAATAAAATTTATATATTTTGTTAAATTTAAATTAATTAAGTACAAATACGGTCATTTGACTAAATTAGAGATATTATAATTTTAATATAATATTATAATGTATAAGAGATACCGAGATACAAAAATTATAATTGAACAAAAAAAATTCCTCTCGCAAATTGTTCGCTTGTTGCAAATGACCACAAACAAAACAAAATATATTTTTTAATTATACAAAACAACTATTTTTATTTCTTATGACATCAAGAAATAGATAACCTTTGCTATTGAACCATACGTTATGTAATTTACAAATTATGTTTATATAATATAAATGATTGATGATTTACAAATTATACTCATATTATTATAAACATACACTACTATTTAAATATTGTTAAAAACAATAACTAAAATAAATACGTTTGCACTGGATTATTAATAAAAGGCCCCTTTATATTAGTTTATTTAAAACTATTCAAAGATATTGAAAAACCAATAAAGAAAGTAGGGTATTGAAATGTTAAATTTTTTTTTTGATAATAATGCAAACTGGTTTCTTGCAAAACACTAACGATAAAATTTATTATTTAGTATTTTATTTATGCTAAAATTGATAAGAAAATAATTATCATTATAAATGTAAATAGGTGCTTCCAGTCTTTCCATTTTCACAGGATCTGCAGAGAAAATTTATTGTGTTGCGAGACATGTGTTGACAATTTTAGAGTATTTAAATTAAATAGAAATTAATTTACACGATTTATTAGGTATAACACTAACTTATAAATAAGTTTAAAAAAACCAACTACATAAATGTTTTAAACGTGTTCATGAATTTTCGATAAAAAATGTAAGATGACAATATTTATATTTAAATCATAAAATCGTAATAAATATTAAAATCGGTCTTTCTTCCCGACTGCTAAGGAAGGGTTATTGTAAAAGTGCATTGTAAGTATGGTGGTATGTATGGACAGTGCATATTTTCACGACATTAAGAATTAAATTTAAACATATTTACTATATAAGAGGTGACTTGGTAAAACGAAGAAAAAAATATAAATATTTAACTTAAAATCTATATTTAAATTATGCACAAGCGGTCCCAGCAATGGCATCCGTCGCTTTAATGCTGAATATCCTGAAATTAACTTCATTGGGATCTAGTGATTTGTAAATGAAACGTGGCAGCTTGTCACTCAGGAACCATAAAGTGCCTTCGTTATCAACCTGTAAATATAATAATTATAGTTTAATATAACACCCATGGAAATTATTGCATAAAAAATAGTAAAAGAAAATGTAAAAAATTATTAAATATGAATTATTATTGAATGTGAATTGTTTTTAAATCAAAAATTAAATCAGTATAAGGTACGCAGAGGGAACCTAGCGTTAAGACACTCGGTTCTCCACTTAAGACCACTACCCGAATTAAATATCGTTGAAAGTATATTGTAATCTTCGTAAGTACCTTTAAGTCATTGAGGAACTCGTACATTTCGGGGTCACTGAATATAAGAGGATTGTTTTCTGGAGTGTAAGGCTTATTAGAGTTCCAGCAACCAACGCCATCACGATTTACCTGAAATATATAATAAATTTATTACTTTTTATATATTTTGTAAATAAAATATAATATAATTAATTTTACCATAATATTAAACATTATCAAATGAGAAGAAAAGTAAATAATTTTCTTTTTTTTCAGCTTCACGCTGTATCCCGCTTATAGTAATAAGCAGATGGAAAATAGTGTTAAGACACTCCATTCCCCAATTTCCGCCGAATTTTCAACACATTGCATGTTGAATGGCGGCACTCGACGCAGCGCTTTATTTCTCTACCAGAGCGAAGAAATGAAAATATGCAGAAATAATAATTAATTTTCCCGTGTGGTAATCGAACCCACAACTGTTTAAAGTCACACGCTTGTGTCAAAATACTCCGTTCTCCACTCTCTTCCTAAATTTGCGATCATCAAGAGTGGCGAATTTCAACGTCTAATTCATTCCTCTGATCGAGCCCACGTACAATTAAATGGACCTTATATATGGCTAATTGGTATTTGCAATTCTAATTTGTTATGTAAATAATCACAGTGTTGATGATAAAATATCACTTTAGGAAAATACTCATATTTATAGTTAAATCTAAATTATTAATAAATAATAGTTTGTACTGTATTATACCAACTGTTGTTAAAACATATAACAATAATCTCACATCTCTAGATAACAAGTAATCTATAATAGCTCTCATAATAAAGGAAATATTAATTATCTGAGAAATAGGTCTTGCCTTTTCACGTGGTTTGTTATACTTCACAATCAATGCAACATTACTTTGTTTAATTATTATTATTTACGTTATGATATTACATAATTTTCAATTAGCTTACTTAATTTTTGTTACTCTGTCACTTCAACAAAAATAAATAATAATATTCGTCGATCATAAATCTATATTTAAGAAATATCGGAGCAAAATGTCGACTTATTGTAACTTGTAAGCCGAAAGACTAACTTTGGTATCCTACTATATGTAGCACTTAAGCAAGTATTTGATATTTGAGAGTTAAATCCGAGGAGAGAAAAGTGATAAATAAACAGTGTGTTCCTGTAGGTTATTGTCTTTCTTTTCATTTTTTTTTTTTTTCACTATGTCCTGCACATAGCAGGGTAGGCATAAGGAATATAGGAAACTAGTGTTCAGAGACTTCATTCCCATTAAGATACTTCTCTTTCTGACTTTCTACCAAATTCTCGAGGCAATGCGTGTTGAGTGGCCCAACCTAACACCTCGTTGCCAGAACGAGGATATAAAAATATTAATTTCATTACTCCGAGGGAATCGAACCGACAACCGTCGCGTTTACAGTCGCACGCTTATGCCACTGCGCCACGATGTCTTCAGTGTAAAATAATTAGAAAACGGAAAGATGCAACATTATTTAAATAGTTATTTATATGTCATTATAACAAATGTATCTCATTAATTTAAAAAATATGTATTTCCTTAAAATTATCCTCTTTGGAAATACCCAAGGATTTCCAAGTTTGAAATTTGTATGTAAACAAGAAGCTAAGTAGGTATAGCAGGTACCAGATACTCGAAAGACACCTCACACTTTGGAGTGTTAAACACACATGCTTATATAATACTAGAAGGAAATTTATATTGTAAAAACTATTTTATATCATAGATTTTAATAGATTACATTAAGTATATATGAGTGGCCAGTTGTGGCGTAGGAGCACAAAGTGTGACTGGTTATGGGTTCGATTCCAAGTCGAAGAAATGTTTTTTTTTTTTAATTTATATTTTCATTTCTCTGCTCTGGTGTTGAGGCAAAGCGCGGCGTTGAGTTCCGGAACGTAATTCGACGGAAAGTGATAAACGGAGTGTCTTAACACTAGATTCCCTCTGCATGCTTAGTAATATTTAATGTCATACCTGTGTGTAAAATAGAACGTGAGTATTTTCGTCATAGAAACTGGCTGAAGACTGTGTACGCTCACCACGATCACCCAGCAGCTGCAAAAAGGATATCTTAATGTTATTTATATTAACTAGACTTATAGACTATTAAATAAATGATATACCTACATTATTTTTAACATGAAATGACCAAATTTCAACAGAGTCGAAGCATAAAACTTTCAAAATTGATCAAATAATTTTACGGTTTGCATTTATTTCAGTCGTCCACTCTTTAAATGAATTTTACATTATGTTTTTCAAGGTTTGCATAATAAGTTTAAATATAATATGTAGAAAAAAAATGTTAAATAATTAATAAAAAACGTTTAATGCAATTGCGTTTTAAAATGAAAGAACATGTAAACAATTGACAATGCAAATGAAACGCAAATACGATGTTAAATTGTGAATTAGTTCATAAGTTCAATTTAATTAGTTAATTAATCTATTAATAAGTCTGAAGTAATTTTAATTACAAATTTTTAAATAAAATAACATAAACCTTAATAGTAAGATCGAATGCATGTCCCTTCTAATCATTAGTATGCGCAAAGTCAATGACATATGGAAATAAACAACCGTTTTATTATTGACCAACGCCACCCGTTAACCGATATATCGCACTTTTAAAAGGTGATGTTTATTTGAACAATAAACTGTTTTTATTAGACAGAATATTTTTTTATATAAATATTATAATATTTCAAATTATAATTAATTTAAGTATTTTTTAAAAAAATAATTTTGCATATTGCATTGGATTATTGGTAATATTCTGCAATTTTAAAAAAATAAAAGTTCAAAAGTGAATCTAAAATTATTTGAAATTTGTTAAATGCTTATTTATAAAGGTTCTTTTATATAATTATATTTATGTCAATGATCTTTAAATAAAGCAAAAATAAATGTTGTAAGAAATACAAATTTTGTCGTGAATTTTTAATATTTTGTGTGAAAAATACAGACACAGAACACTATAGGAAAAGTGGATTCTAAATTTAAACATTTGAGATCTGTGTATCTGTATATCTGTCAAATTCATTAATTTTTACATTAATGAAATTGACAGATATACTAATCAACTTACCAAAAATATAGAATTATTATTATTTCGAACGGTTTTTAGACTGACTGGACTTGTTTGCTTTCTAAGTTAAACAATTCACGTCAATATAAATGTAGAATGCATTTTGTTATATACAAAATGTATGTTAATATTCAAACCTTGAAGTCGTGGAATGCCTCGTTCTTGTCGATGTGTGTGTAATTGCGAAGCAGCTCTGTGGACACGCAGAACTCCTTGGTGCTGGAGAACGCGTGGAAAAACATCGTGCGGTATCTGAAATAGTTAGCGCTTATAAGAAACTGGATGACCCTTAACCATTATAATTTATATGGCGTGGTTCGTAGAATACATTTTTTTTTAAATTATTTTTAATCTTTATCTTTTAAGTAGATGTTGACTGATGGAAATAGGTTTTAAAAAAAATTAAATCAGCTTCACGCTGTATCAAGCAGGGTAGGCACAGAGAACGTAATATTAATACACTCTGTTCTCCAGTTTCCGCCGAATTCTGGAGGGGCATTGGGTGTTGAGTGAAGGAACTCAACGCTGCGCTTTACCTCGACACCAGAGCGAAGAAATGGAAATATAAATTTAAAAATATATTTTCTTCACGGGGATGGAACCCACGATCAGTCGCAATACACATTTTGTGCACCTGCGCAGCGACTGCCAATCCAATAAAAATCCCCATAAAATAATACTAATAGTACTTATGTAACGAGCAATATAATATGTATGGGTGTTTTGTGCAGTTACATAATATCAACTGTTGCATATTCTAATAAATTTTAAAACAGACAGACAGATTTTTTGTAAAATGTAAAGCAAACAATAACTTAAGTTTTTATTTTATTAATTTATTTATTTTGGCTTTAAATATTCTGTTTTCTTTACAAATTAAGAGTGACAGCCTTTTTCTTAGAAATCAATATCTAGTGGCTGTCATTTTCAACAATTTTAAAGTCTACTATTTCTTATATGTTAGGTTATACAAAACTAAACTTCAAAACAAATAACAAAAGTAAACAATCACAGAAACCGTCAATAAAATCGAACAGAAAACACTTATATGAGCTTTATCGCGCTTTGTATACGCTATGTAGAGCGTGACGAATACAAATATACCTTCGGTCAGTTCAACGTGCATTACACGAACAAGGTTTTAGCCACTCACCCGTTCTCTCTTGGCTCTGAGAGTGCTAAAGCAAACACTCCATCGGTCCAGTGGAACTCCACACCACCCACTTTGTAAGAACCAGCCAGTGGCTCAAAGTGGAAGTAGTGATGGCTCACTCTCCATGAATCGTCCTGTTTAAGACTGTATACAACAACGCCGTATGCACCTAAGTCTGGCACATATGCAAATGCATCGTCGCATGTATCCTTATTTGCGTCCACTGCCTGTAAATATATATTAAATTAAGTTTAAATTAAAGTCGGTTTATTTGTTGACTCACTTATCTAATTAAATAAAAATAATTTAATACTATTTTTATAGTGAAAATTAGTCCCTGATACTTCATATTTATTTTTAATTTTATGATTTCTTAATTAAATTATAATTCGTGTGCTTATTAATCTTCAGGAAGCGTACAATAAATGTCGTCTATAATGAAACTAATTATAAAATAAATCGTGAGCGTAAGCAATTAATATAAATTAGTAAAATGCGGTAGCGACATATGAAAGTATCGTCACTCCTATACGAGTATACTGTAGACATACATTATTTAGTATAATTGCTATTCAAAATTAATTGCTAGTTGTATGTTACCATAAATCATTAACACAAGCAATTCAAGCAAAAAGTTCCATTACAATTATTGCTATTTCGATTTACGATGATGACTATCTGAAATGTTGATTGCCTAACATTTATTGCACACTCATAAGTAGAATTGTTTTTGAATGGAATCTTTGGAAGGTATTTATACTCTACATTTATTTAAAAAATACATATTATTAATATTTACTTGTTAATAGATTATTTTATAAAATATTTATTATAAAAGGCAATTATTACTTACAATATTAGCGAAGAAAGAATCTTCTTTCATATCAGACACCTTGAAATAGTATCGATGTAACAACTGATTGGTATTTAGATCAAATATCACAAGAGACGGACCAACCACTTGATTCGCTGAACCTACAAAAATTATTAATAATGTCAATATAAAACAAAGAAATAAACATAATAAACAATCGTAAATTATTACACTACCTGTAACACACTTTCTCTAAACGACGTAAGCCGCTCTCCCTACTTTTGTGGGGGAAATTTTCATATATTGTTAAGATATGTAAATGCGATAAGTACGTGCCTGAAAGCTATAAACAAGCTAGTCTGCATAACTTACCTAATATATCAGCCAACCCGGAGTCCATTACCCACAATCTATCGCAAGGATCTACAAACACTCTAAAAACAGAAATAATTGAGCTGTTTGATGGCAGTTCCTTGGCGTCGTCAGCTACAAGGTTATCTTTCAATGACGGATATGGCTTCAACGCTTGGTCTGGAGCACCGTCTAGGTCTATGTAATTTAACGAAGATGCGACTCCGTTCTTCCATCTTGGAACAGTCACGAAGACCTTGTTCTTCCATCTCGCTAAACCTAAAGGAAGGTTGTTGGCCTTTACAAATACTCCATCTTTAATAGCCGTATCTCGCTGTTCTGGGGAGTCCCATGTGAAGTCTACTTCTTTCCATGCGAAACGCAGTTGTGGGGTCGCTGCCTTGCAACTTATTACAGCCGTTAGTGCGATTATAAAGCTAATTGCCTTCATTTTAGCCTGTAACAATGATAAATTATTTGCGTGAGTAAATTTTATTAAGTTGAGTTTTTGAACTTCATTAGTAAAATCATAAACTGTCACAAGATTAATCTAAAAATACCTAGTTACAATAAAATTGACACTGATCGCTATCTGTATATGGAAGATTTAATGAGAAATTCTATTATTGAGGGCATTTATCACTGTAATAGAACCCGAAATCTTTTTGCCTGTGCGTCCGTGCACGCTTACCTCAGAAACGACTTAGCCGATTTACATTTAGTGTTAGTTTTCTTCAAATTAGTTCACAAATAAAAAAGTTATAAGTATCAATATAAAATGTTTTGTTTGACAAAATTGCCACAAAATAACTGTTCATTGATGTCTTTACAATGAGAATTATATACGAACACGAAAGTATGTAATTTAGATTAGTAAGTAAAAAATTGTAGTTCTAGCGGGCGAAGCCGCGAGCGGATCGCTAGTTTAGTAATATGTCGCCATAATGAAAAATAAAAAATATATCTAGCAGCTTACTCTAACAAAATTGTATTTACTTTTCTCAGTAACGTATGAAACGATTAAAGATAAGATGAGTTTTTGTCACTCATTATTAGGAAAATGTTAAAACATGGAGAAGGCTTCTCTATCATTGCAGATCTACCTTATTATGCTTATATATCATGAGAACTGAGACAGTTGCACAACTGTTGAATGGGACGTAACAAAGGCTATACAATATACAACTAATTAATAATACTGGTTTCCATTGTAATAATTTAATAAGCCATGTTGTTTTAATTGTTTTATCATAAGACGTAAAATAATATTAAGTAAGAAAATAAAAATAATATTTTTAAATCAGATATAAGGCATACGTGTATATTTAAAAAGAAATCATTTTCCATTTATAATGTTCGTATATTTATTTATATTTAATAATTCTTTTGTCTTTTAATGAATTAAAGAGAAGAGATCGAGAGAATGTCGTTAAGTCATGAGTTTTTGCCTCGGCCGTTCAAGGTCCTCAGCTCTTTTGTACGTAATCTAATGAATTTAATAGAGAGCAAGTCATGTCCAAGTACGTGCCATAAAAATCCTTTTACAAACAGTTACTACAGTTAATAATAACCTCAAGGTGTAGAAGTGGGTGTTATTGAAAAAATATATTATTTACTTTAGTGTAAATTAAAAATATTTTCCGCTATTTTGCCTTCTGTCATACAGAAATTACATAATAAATATTCCGCGTAACAGAATCAATTTATATTGAAAATATTCTGTTAGCGGAATAGAAAATTGTTTTTACTGAAACTCTAAATGATAATACCAAAAATTTAAAAATTAAAATTAAATTCACTTTTATTTACTAATACTATGGTATCATCAGAATCAATCCACATATTGTGAATTATTTTTCATAGCACCTATCACATTTACAGAATTGTAGAGTGTCTTGCATATTATAATAGAGTCGATTAATATAATATTAAGTGGTGCAGCTGCACAAGGTGACCTTAATGCGACGGTTGTGGGGTCGATCCCCATTCGGGAAAGTAAAATATTTATTTACTTTTATATTTCCATTTCTTCGCTCTGGTGTCGAGGCAAAGCGCGGCGTTGAGTTTTGCCACTGAACACGCAATGCCTCCAGAATTGGGCAGAAAGTGGGGAACGGAATGTCTTAACACTAGGTGTCTGCCTATCCTGCTGCGTGCAGGATACTGCGTGAAGCTGATTTTTGATTTATTTATTTAAATTAACTTGAGCCCTTGTCGCTATCCTAACATACAAATAAAATATAATATGTTATAGATAAATTATATTATATATAGATATTGTTTTAAAACGGTTAGTATAATTTTGGTTTACTGTGCTTGCATTAGGCAGTATTAACAGATTATTAAAATTTTATAGTTTTAAATAATAATTACTAGTTACATAATACTAGCATACATTATATATGTTATTCTAACCAGTATATAATACGAATATGATATCAATACAACTTTTAAATTCATATCCGCATCAGCGGAGTTCCTAACCAATTTCTTCTAAAGTCCTTGAAATTAAAATTTAGTATACAGTTAGACTAACCAGCCGTGATATAAGTACTACTATAGCGGATTATAGTCAATTGTAATATGTTCTACCATTCACAATAAATAAATTATGATTACTTTTTTATTTATAATAAAATTTGCATTATTTATATCAATAAACTTTTTTTTAACTTGAAATTTTTACATTTATATTTTTTTAACAAAAACTAAAAAAATTTCGGTTGCCCGCTATTATTAAACGCAATGAAAATTAATATATCTAAATAAATGTAAAACAAAAATTATTTTCATTAAGTATGAAAATGTGAAAGTAAATTTATAATCTCTACGTAGATCTTCCCTTGGTCACTTATGCTTAATTAAATATTCTATAGTAAGAGTACTAATATTATCTTTCTGGGGAAATTTAGTACTGATATAACAAAAAAAAACTTACGTGCACTATTTGATTTTACCGCGTAAGGTCAGTCCGCGACCGGTTCACTGAGGCCGCAGTCACAGACTAAACAGTTCGAGGCTTTTACTACCTTTTTATCCACAAACTTGCATACACTGTATTATTATATTTATTTATGTGCTTTTCAAAAAATGCTATCAATGAAATAATTTAAATTGCATTTCGATTCCATGGGTTACGTATAACGAAGAATGAAGCCTGTCTTCTCTTCATTGCAAGCGCTGAGTTTTCATAATTAATTAAAAGGAATTTACAATTGTGTGAACGTAAGGAATTGTTTTTATATGAATCAGAATTTTCTCTAAGTTTTCACTTGTGGTAGAAATTATTTTAAATTATAACATGCTCTACTATTAGTATGAACAACAATCTAACAGAGAATAGAGAAAAATATAACTTAAGTTTTAATTACTAAGAAGTTTTAGAGGTAGGACTTCTCTACCTGACCTCTATTTCTTTTAAATAACATATTATATTTGCTTTTGTTAAATAAAATATTATATGATCATAACATATACAGCTTCATGCTGCATCTCGCTTGTACCAGGGTAGGCGGAGGGAGTTTAATACACTCCGCTCTCCACTTTCCCCTGAGTGGAACACGACGTCGCGTGAGGCAGACCTCAACTCAAGAGCAAAGAAAATGAAAAAAATCAATATTTAATTCCCTCGAGTGAGAATCGAACCCACAACCTGTCGCGATTACACGCTTGTGCTCCTACGACACAACGGGACACATGATGATAATAACTCTGTGAAATAAAAAATATAACATAAAATTTCTTAGAAGCTAACTACGAAACGTACTTATAATAACTAAGTGAGGTAGCCATTATACTCGTATGTACATATATATTGACGACTCGTGACTTGATTATGACTTTTAGGTGCTTGATACAATCTAAATGTAAAATATCATAATTAATGTACATTATATGCTTATAATCTTATGTAAGTTTATCTAATGTTAATTTTCACTTTATTGTTACAAAACAAAGAGAAATACAAATCGAGATAAAAATCAAATTCAGAGAAAGATAGATACAAATCTTCTAATAATTGCTTCAGAAACAGAATGAAATATTAAAAGGACGCCCCTAACGCGGAATATCAATAATTATTATCGTCACTCTCTGCCATATTACTTATTATGTGACATGTAGGTATATGAAATGCTGAGACACTTAATGCTGAGACACTTAATTAATAGGGCAGCGATCTCCACTTCCATTCCTATTTCGAGACATTGTTAATTCTTTCAAGCTTTATGCCGTGCTTTGCCCAGAACGCAAAAATTTTAACGATAATGATTCTTAAAAACAAGGAATGAATGAACTTTGGTGAGTACACCAAGACTCTGTTCCATTACACTAATGGACGTATCTAGAGATATTTTCCGGGGAGGCTTGGAGTCTGGATCTTAGCTTTAAGCAGATATGTTCGTGTAAATGTTTTTAGTAGTTCCTCTAAAAACATGTCCAGTAAAGTGAAAAAATCATTTATTACAACCCTTAACACCCCAAATCGAGCCCCCTCCTCCACCTATTCCTACACCCATGATTGCATCACAATGGTCCGAGAAACTTAAACATCATTATTTCTATTACAAAAACCATCGATTAACGAGTACACAGTACACACAGCTAGTGTGTCAAGTTGAATAGATTGCGCGAGCCGTTGTGAATTCGATTCAGATAATTCAAGGCTCATCCTCATGATTCACCTATCCGCTGTTGACCGTTCATGCGACTATTGATAATGTACAAAAATATATTGTACCTAGCTACCTTTGTATTCTATGCGTGACAAAAAACTGTCTGTCGCCAAAACCTAAGCGAGAAATAAAGTTAAATGCAAATTAAAGTCGATACTAATAAATAAAAAACTAATTTTATATATTTCGCCTCATAATGTTTTTCGGTATTCGAAGGGTAAATATTAAATTATATTGATATCATTTATTTTATAATTGTTAAGTTAATTGTTAAGCAAAGCAAAAACAATGCTAGAGAAGGAGCTGTGCACTAGTATCAGAACGTGAATAATTTCATTTAACATGTTTATATATTTTGTAAACGAAAAGAACTTCATTCACATTTCTTCAATATCTTAAAATCATTTTAAGGCTAGTCATACAAAATAAAAGGTCAATCAACTTTAAGTAGTCGTCCTTTAATTCTGCATGTAGTCTATCCAAAAAACCTTCTTGCTACGATTTTATAAGCCGGTACTTTTACGTCATATACCTACTACGTACAATAGTAATATTTTATGTCTAATTTGGTAACCGTATCCCGCATACAGCAGGGTAGGCAGAGGGAACAGTGTTAAGACACTCCGTTCCCCACTTTCTGCCGAATTTCGGAGACATAGAGTGTTGAGTGGCGAAACTCAACGCCGCGCTTTTGCTCTAGGCAAATTCCAGAATCTAAAACTGCGCACAGGCTGAAGCCACAACTCGTCAGCCGTACTTTCAAACGTAGCCGTTTCAGCCGTAAATTCAAATCAACGTAATGACCACATTGAACTGTTATAATAACAGCGCAGTGCAAAAGTTCAAATTAACTCTAAAGTGTATGAAAAATTTAAAAATGATCCATACAGAAATTAACAAATTATATAAATTACAATAACAAGTCCATAATGGTACGCTATACTCGTATAATTTGGTAAATTAAAAAAGCTTAGCAAAGTTAGAGCTATTAAATGTTACAGTTTTCTCTATGACTTACACCCAAATAGGTATATTTGTTTTGATAATCTAGATAATTATACCTACATTAATTATTTTAATTGGTATGTAGTTTTTTATATTTCGAAACAAATTTCAATAAAACAAAGATTAAAAGTTACGAACGTTTTTCCATCTTTCGAGATTGAACTAATAGTTTCGGCACCTGTAAATTAAATTTGTATCATGCTTAATAATAATTGCGGCGTCAGTATGTGAAATAGACACCGTCGTAGTAAATAATTTGAATGAAAGATTTCCATTTTTCCATTCCAAAAATTGTACAGTTAGGTCCAATATACAAAAGACTTTTTATGCAACGCGTTTTCATTTTCAATACTATTCTATTTATTAACTGAAAACTCCTTAAGATCTGCTATTTTTTTTTGAGAAGTATATAATTGAATAACATAATATAAGAATAATAGTAATAATATCCACCTATAAAATTTTACAAAACCGCTAGCAAGAGAATTATTCCCAATATAAGTAAAAGAGAAGTATTTCCAATATAATTATTTAGTTCAAGATTGATCGTTGTTGAACATAATTCAAACATTATTACGTTGGTTTATAAAGAAATAGGTAGATAGGTTTAGGTACTTAGATAAGTGACAATGTATTATATTCTGATTATTTTTTTATTAGAAATAGCCATAGATAGGTAATCTCAATATTACAAGTTGTATTTAGATATAAAAAACTATTGGTTAAAAAATACAGATATTATATATTTTTCAGTATTTTTTTTTTAATAAAAATAATAATATATTCAGATATGACTAAGTTAAGTACTTATAGTCTTATATTATATTTAAATAACTTTATTTTAACGATGACTATTAATTAAGTTGTTATTTGAATAATATATTGGTATTTATAGTTGTATATTAATGATCTTTAGCTATAAATGCATGATAATTTCTTACTTAAAGAACATGTCATTTTTGTTATGCTAAAATGAGAATTTAATTTCCGTTTACCTACTATTTAAATACTTTATTATAGCCTTGCTTACGAAAAAGATAACCTATCCAAATAATAATGGAATTGAACTCGTGACGAACAACCACTAGCCCTGACCTGAGCACTAATTAGTATTTCTAAATTACTAATTATTAAGTTTTATCTGACTTCTTACCGCAAGCGCCTAGCTAAAATAAACCTAGCAAATATTAAATGCTACTTCGTTGCTATAAGCAAACATTATATGGAATAGTGAGTAAATAATATATTTATTTTAATGTTATATATAATATGAAGAGTTATAAATAAAAAAAGGTAAGACGAAATAAAAAAAAATATTTTTTACTTTATTATAAATAGATTTTATAATATCCTCAAAGTAGTATTTTTTTTTTAATTAAGCTAGTGTTCAATGAATATGCTTATGCAGACATCTTTTACCCTAGAGTAACTTAACTTAACTTAACTTCACGCTTTATCCCTTGCGGGGTAGTTAGAGAGAACGGAGCGCCAAACGCTACCGTCTCTACATACCTCTTTCGCCTCGTCCACTATCATCAACCTCTTCATACATGCCCTTCGGGGGGTCCTCATGCTTTTTACGTGATCTTCCTCCAGTAATCTCTCTAGAGTAAATGCTTAATGGGTAAAGTCGCGTCACTCGATATTTATGCATGTGAACAAGACAACAAAGTATATACTTATAATAAACGAGATTTTGTACCTACCGGTATTATCTTCTGACCGCCCTGTCAAAAAACATAAAAAATATGACTCTGAAAATTGACCTTGTGAACTAAGGGATCAGCTACATTATAACAAAATATAAAAGTGGTGCCTTGTTAAATATTGATTGTTTTATTTGTCAGAAAATCAATCTCTGTCGTCTTTAATGGACATTAGTGTTTCTAGCAAATTTGTAATAATAACTAAAATATATTAATAAGAATGTGGTAGTAGTTTGGACCTCATTTTTGATGACAATGAGTCAATGAGTGACAAAAGAAGAAAGAAAGAAGAGGAAAGAGTAATACAGTGGATGAAAACAAATCGGGGGCCTTTATTAGTTTTGATATTTAAATCAGTCTATTAGGGAGTTTTAACATCACTGTATCGTTGCTATGAGCGGTAAATCCCTGAAATGAAAAATTCGATTACATTTTAAACAGGTTTTGGTGTAAATGAATAGATTTTAGTGAATATGCCTTTTCACCATTTCCTTATAATCAAACAAGGGAAACGGAAATATAACAAACATAAACATTACCTCGAGTGAGATTAGAGTTCATAAATATCGCTTGCAGACAGGCTTCTCATTAGCATTGTTTTCACAGCATTATAGTCACACAATTAAGTTTTACCAAGAACATTAAGTTTTGTAAATGTAAATAACAAATTTACTAAAGAAAGCTTACTAATCTGTGTTTTATGTATTAATAAGTAGGTAGGTATGCATTCCTAAATTTAATTCAAGCTAATTTATATTATTGTGAAAATTATAGGGTAGTTTACAAGTTACAACTGAAGAAACAAAAAAAAAGATTTTCGTTCTTTTCTTTCGTCCGGCGCAGAGGCACAAGGGTGTGACTGTAACGCGACGACTGTGGGTTCGATATCCACTCGAGAGAAAGAAATATTATTTATGAATATTTTATTTCTTTGCTCTGGCACCAAGGCAAAAGCCCGGCGTTGAGTTCCAAAGCGTTCCGGCGTTGAGTTCAACACGAAATACCAAAAAAAAATCGGCAGAAAGTGGGGAACGGAGTGTCTCAACACTACGGTCCCTCTACCTACTCTACTGCGTGAAGCTGATTGTTTGATTGCTCTTTCTCCTTTCTTCTGATCTGTTTCACTATAATTCAAAAAATAAATAAACTTCTTCTACACATATCTTTTATAATAATATATTACGATCAGCGTGGAATGAGACTTGTTTAGCAGAGCGTTGGTAAAAGCGCGCTTCGAACCGTGACGGTGCGTTGATCTCGATGCGTGTACGAAGCCAATAACAATGACTATGTCGAACGGATAAGATGTCGGATAAACATTATTATATATTTACTATAATAAATAATAATGCATAATGCATATAATAAAAAATACTGTATTAGGGAGTAGGGGGTTTTAGGCCGGTATTGCAATACTCCCTGTATTGCAATACCGGCGCAGTTGCAGTAACTCAAACCTCCCACCTTTATAACGTCACGTAAAAACGTAACACGTAGTCTTTAAATGAAATTATAATTAAATACTATTAAAATACATTACATATATATGAAAAAATATAATAACACAAAGAAGTACCCGGTAATGGTAATAATTAATAAATTACTACAATATCTTTGGAACTAAACTAGAAGAAATTAAATTAAAGAACTATATTAATAAAAACTACTTTATTTACAATATATTATTATAAATTAATAACATATTATCAAAATATATAAAATTAACTTAAAAGATATAAAAAATACAAATTTTATAATAATAAATTTCAATAAATTAGTTATGCCTAAGATCACGTCTACAGCAAAATGCTGCAGTATAAGTTAATAAATAATGAAGTAGAATTTAACATATTAGTATGTACATGGTTTTGCTTAAGAAAATGACAACTACATTAATTTTTAAAATATCTAACAATTACTTGATAACCAAACATGAAACATTTCTATTTAATGCACGCATGCGCGTATTCAATAAGAGATAAAATATTTGGGCCAATATTCCAAGAAAATATTGTTATTTAAGAATAAAACAATAACATACATTTAATATAAACAAAAAAATAAAAATGTAAAAAATATATACGATATGGACTAATTAAATTACATCTACAATACTTTAAAGAAAATGCACAATTCTTAATATCTAACGATATAATAAAATAATTCTACACTATTTAACATCTACCCGTTTTTCTGCAATAAATATCGAACTCACTATCACTGTCGTACTCTTCCACATCGCGATGCCTGTGCGGCCGGTGTTCTGATTGGTAAGGACGTCGGGGTCTCTGGTCGTAGTGTCCAGGTCTCCTGCTTGGAATCCGTTTTTTGATACGATCTTGATATGTCATGCGTGAAGGCCTCCTTGATGGTGACCGTGGCCGATTATGTGAACTGTAATTTAAAAGCAGTATAAAGATCTATAGTAATAGCTTACTTTTAAAGTTTCCAACAAAATTAATTTTCAAGTTTCGAACTTAATCAATATGAATTTGTAATTTTTCATTGATTAAAACCAATATTGGTACAAAAATCACATATAAATATGGATAATGTTAAAAATTAACAGGTATGTATAAGGTTGTACTTTACGTTTTTGGGCGTTTATAAACCGGCCTCTTGGTATCTGGTCGAGGAGCATATTCATCTTCATCAACCTCTGAATCGTCGTAATCATGCGTTTTGGTATGATGAAAAACTGGCCTTATTTGTGGAATATGTACTGGGTATGGTTTAATTACTGGTACGTGTACCTGGGAATTAATGAAATCATGTGAGAACAGGAAAACCGTGAAAATAAATCCAAAACAAAGAGTTACCTCATAAATTATTTAATACACACTTTAATTTCTAATACGGCTCTACCTTACTTTCCATTTCAATGAACCACGTTCAATAAAAGAAAAGTTGTCGATGCTTTGTTTTAAAATATTTATACACGTAATGCACATAATGGTATGCATATTCGCATGCAACTATGCCATTTTTGTACAGAATATAAGATAACAAAAGATGTGATAACCAATCACTACAAGTAGATACATGTGCTAGCAAATCTTAATTAGTGTGCTAGTGCATATAATAAATATTTTACATAATTATACATAAACATATATAACATAACATATAATTAACATTATTGAACATAACAACATCAACACAACATTTATTAAAAATAAAATAAATTAAAAAAAACAATTAATATTTGGCAACAATTTAAGCAAAAAAAAATGTATTGCGTAAACAAATAAAAGCCTACAACGTTACAAGAGAACGCACCTGTTTCTCAACAGGCACAGGAACGAGCTTCTCTATGGGATAAGGGACCTTTTTGATGACCGGGTACGGCACTGGTTTCTCGATGGGCACAGTTAACTCCCGAATAACCGGTACTGCGACAGGTTTCGGTATCGGTACCTTAACGGGATAAGGCTGTGGTACCGGTACAATTACCGGATGCGGAATCTCTATCTGAAATCCATTATGAAACGGAAGAATATACAACGTGTGCGATACCTTTTCCCTCTTAAAACAAAAAAAACTATTGAACCACCGCATGTGCATTAGTGTAAAGTGTTAAAACATGCAAATCTGCGAGTTAATCAGTGAGAAATTAGCTTAATTGCCGTAACTAAATGACGCGTAAACCATTTACATGTAGAATATATCCATAGATATTTCATTTCCTTAATGATATTATGTAATCACAATATTTTTCTTTTTATCTGTTTGTACAATTTGTTTTATTTGTTTTCTCAAAATAAGGCGAAACACGCTCATACCTACAATATTAAATTTATATGAATATTTGATTCCGTAAACAAATATATATATTTTTTTAAAGTTTAGCTTTCATTCTGCATACTAAAATTATAAAGAAAATTAATGTACCGTAACCGCCATTCAACAACTTATCCTGCTATGTCATTACTATCTCAGAAGTTACAAATAAGTATGTATTTTATTTAGTTCACAGTATCTTATTATTAATATGCCATTATATTTTTACTTGTATATTCCTTTTTTATTTTTAATAGGTTTTGTATATAAATATATTTTTTTAGATGAAGTTATTTCGCTAATATTTAAGCCATAAAATTATTTTTTTTACCTAGGTTCTCAACGTTCTGGATAGAAAATAAATAAGAACACTATAAACTATTGAAACGTGATATGTTAATAAATCTAGAATATGGTGTTCAGTTTCCAGTTTTCACCTACTAAACGTAGTCACATGAGCGAGTCGTCTTACTATCCACGAGCTGACGAGGAAAATAGTGCGCGACGCGAGAATTTTACTTATACGATCCGCATTCCAGTCTACAGTTTTTATTGATTAATTACATAAATGATGATCAGGCAAGAAAAATAGAAAAATTCCAAGCCAGTGCACACAGTAATTCTAACATTGAATATATCTTACAAATACTTACCGGATATGGTTTTGGAAGTGGCACGTGGACAGGTTTCGTCTCTGAAGCATAACTCTCATATTCTCGATGAGCTGCATCTCTATATTTTGATTTTAAGTAATTGTTTTTCCACTTTTGTGCTAGCTTTTTGTAATCAATTTCTTCTGCGAAATCACTGTAACTTGGTTTGAAAGTTGGTTGATAAGGATATGCAGTATCTTGGTTTCGGAGTCCCAACAAATCCTCTTCTGATTTAAATCTGGTATTGAAGAAATCTTTTGGCCAGTCGTATTCCTGTTTGTTATCATTTATTTTATATGGTTTATAACTGTTTGAAATTGAGAAATCGTTTATTTTAAAATCGGTATTCTTTCCGAATTTGTTTTTTTGCTTTTTCGGAATATATATGATGTCGTCATTAGAGTCATCATTGAAATAAGATTTGATTGGATGACTTTTATACGAGGAATATTCGGAATTCTTAAAAATATTTCCCCAATGAGATGTCGCACTAGGAACGGTTGTATACAAATTTTTGAAGGAATTCAAATGATCTTCAGATAATTTATACTTATTTTGATAGCTACCAGAAAGTATATCTAGATTATCAATATCATAAGATTTAATGTCATGTATATTTTTAAAACCAGAAAATTCTTTCTCGGGTAACTTATAATCTACAAACTCTAGATTACTGCTAGCAGGTGAAATTTCATCGATGCTGTTGTTGAAAGGTCTTTTAGGTTCATAATCAAATTTGAAACTGGTAGTGCTATAATTGGTTGCATATTCATATCCTGTCATTGGATTTCGTATTCTTTTGCGCTCGTTATTATTTGCCACTGGTCTCGTTTTCGTATTTTCTTTAATATCACTATTAAAAGTGTTTGGTTTAAGATATATTTTTTGTCGTTTGTTGTTACTATTTTGTATTTCGTCGTTTTTTAAATTTTTCATATCTTTGTCATACTTTAATTGATCATTAGCAAATTTAAGCTTATTTTTATATGTTTGTTCTACTTTTTGTTCATTATTAGGACTGTTGTGGAAAGATTGATAATTCTCGCCCTCATTATTTTGGATCGGCTCCACGACGATTGGTTTTTGCATAGACTCTTGATACTTACTCTCTACGCTTGTTGGGTAGTAATTTTTAACATCAGTAAAATCAACAAACTTATTGAATTTTAAAGAATTTGGAGGGTTTATATTCGAAGACACAACTTTATCGCTTTCAATTGCCGAAGAAGCAGAGGGTATTCTCGGATAATTATTTCCATTGTTAATATTAGCTGCATTATCATTTATGACTGACGATACACTGTCAAATATATTAAATTCTGTTCTATTAAAATTATTTAAATGTTTATTCTTACTTTTTGAACTTAATTTAGCTCCATATATAGGTGAATTTATATCATCAGTATTTAAATCCTGTGTTTCCGTTATTTCTCTGTCTTCACTATGAACGTCAAGATTTGGAGATGTGAAAAAATTTATTGATACTCCCTGATAGGGATTCCCGTTGCCCGTAACATCACTATTCACATTTGACGGTCCCGTGTTCGGCTGTGGATCATAGTAACTGCCCAAACCCGTTGAGTCTATAGCCGACGGGAATGCCGGCGCGTAAAGCCGCGTTGAGGATTCTTGAGATTTTGTAAGATAATTGGCAAAATCTGGAGAGCTTGGAACAAAACCGTCATAAGATCCAACATCGTTAAAACCGAACGTCGAATACGTTAGAACATTTGGCTGTGGTGGCGATTCATTGTCGTCGTTATTGATTCGTTTCTTCTTGGATTTCTTTCCATATGCATCCTGAAGTATAGCAAATGAGACGAGAGCCACACAGATAAACTTGATATACATGATCACTGATGCAAAACCGCGCTATAACATTTTCCAAAGGCGTGGACGGTAATAGGTGTCCGAGAGGCGACTGAGCTATCAGAACAGAGCGCGGGCTTGCTCCGTGCCCGGGGTGTAAAACTAACCACTGACGTGACTCCGTCCTTCGAAAACGAAAGCGTTTACGCTTCGCGAACCCGACAATTTTCCCCCGATCATTATCATTGTTTGCTAATAGCGATTAATTTGTTTAAATAATGCATGACATTACGTGTGTTTAAATATCACAATCGATGCTAACTTCCTATAAAGGATATTTTTTTGGCTTGAGTAATATTAATTAAACATTTACAACACAGGCAAGTGGTAAATATAGACAATCATCAATTAAATTTTCCAATAAAAATTAAATATAAGGTTTATAATATAAAAAATGAGGAAAGTGGTAAATATAAACACTCGAATGCTAAAACACTTTTATTGTTCTATGTAAATTATCAAACTTTGATACATTTTTGTAAACTTTATGAAGAATTAAATCACTTAACACTAGATTAGTCACAATATCAAACTTAAAATGGCCACGACACACAGCTTTTAAGCCGAAGCTATTCTTCATTTAGAAGACATTTTGTTTGTACTAAGTCATATTAATATAACAAAATAAACGATAAAAAGAAGACATGTTTGTTCGGAAGTGAAACAAATAACGAGTGGTTGTTTGTTTTAGTGAGACTCATCATCCTATACATGACTCTTATATACATACATTTTTTGAAAATAATCAACAATAATCTATAGGCACATTGGAGAACATTTTTTTTTTGAAAAAATTAAAGTTCTTTAGTTGTCCTATATTTTCTCTTTTCCCATATTAAATAAATCGAAAGAGATCGCTTTATAAAATATGTGTTGGTTTTCAGGATTGATGAATTCACTTCAAAGACACTCATTTAATTAGAGGTAATAGACTAGAAAGAAATTGTATTTTAAGTTGCAATTGTATTAGAGATTCTGTAATGTTATAAATATTCATAAGATATATAATTAATATCCATACAGAAGTTGCAGTCACAGTTTAACATTATTGCTCAAAATACAAGTAAACGTGATTTAAAGTAAGAAATAACAAATTATACTAATATATCAAACAATTTAATATAAATAGAAATATCTAAGAAAATGTAAATATTATATGCATATCAAATACGAATGCCAGCAACTCTGTATGAAAATTTATTGCTTTTCATGGGAACTACTTACTATTAGACATTTTTAGACAAATAGGCTCTATAGGTTTTACATAAAAATACAAAAATATCTTTCATTTCTATCACTTTCATGAACACTTTGATAAAAATTATCAACTGGACAGCTATATGGGAGTAAACATTTAAAATTTAAATGGGAAGAATTCTGTATGTATGTACGTAAATCCGCTAGTTTTCATAAGAACTCTACTTTTGTAGTAAATACGTAATATAATAAACTTTACTTACCTCTAAACCTAAGCCATAATGCAACTTTCAACATCTAACTACTTCTATAAGTAATTATTGATATAAAGTTAGTTCCTAAGAAATGTACGATGATACCTATTTTAGTGACAGACAAATCTACAGAATGATAAAGGTGCGTTACAAGAATAGTAAACTTACGATTTCGATGATGAAAAATGTTAGTGTAACTTTAAAAAGTTTAGAAAAATATGTTTTTATTCTTGAAGACAACGATACCCTTACGTTTATAGCTCACGCAGTCCATTCCTCAGTCAATGGTTTATTTAAATAAATTATGTTATCAGTATAATAAATGAATAAAATCGACACAGTTTAATCATAAAAATATCAATAGATTCTTAAAGAAACGGTATTATAAAATAGTACAGACAAAAATATGTCAATCTAATATTCTTTATATTCTAATATTTTCAATATTGGACTTATAAGAATATATTGATATTTTTACGGGCATCAAATTAGAGATGGTAACGAACATATACAAAATAAATACAATTAATACGTAAAAGAAATATACCAAAACTTTAAATAATAATATACAACTATAAACTACCATACACAATAAAATCATCAATATAAAAATTATATTTTTGTGACACTTTTAGTGACTTAGCTTCAATGACAAACAATAAACACCAAATTCCTATCTAACTATACACAAATTATAATTAATCAAATAATTACAGTCCGCGAGGTCTGTTGTGTGTTTGCGCTTGTGTGAGTGTTCATATATACATAGTTTAGGTGTAACGTCACTTAATTGGCCTAAACCTGCTTATACTTCTGTTGTACAATTGGCCTACACCTCTTGGCTCTTGTTCGATTTATTAAAAGTAAAAGATAAAGTTGGCACTATACAAGAATAGAATAATGTATATGGCCAAGCAGTAAAAAATGGACACAATACTGTTATCTATAAATACTATTATTAAATCCAACGATATATCAGGCGAGACTAAAAATAGTGAAGATGCATTGTCCGGCGTAGAAGAATTCATATATACTTTTTTATTCACTTCTAATAATAAACCTTTTTTATTGATTGTTTCCGAGTTCTACTTATATCATTCACACAAAAGCTCAGCTCGGCTTAAGCCTCGCGAACCGTACAAGCTTTGCGTTCAAAGCGCCCTCTATCACTAGCTATCGCCAATTAGACTGCAAAAAAATCAGCTTATCATTTCGTTCAAGTGATCGTTCCAAATAGTGTTAACCATATAGTTATTGCCCACTTAAAGATTTTAAACGCATTATTATAAAAATAAATAAATATATGCAAGTTACAATAAATTTTTTAGCAAAGTTTATTGAGTTAATATAAAGAAAATAAATCGTTCAAAAGTGCAAATTTAGTTACTCTTAGCTAAAATTATAAAAATTCAAAATCTAACATATGTCTTTATAGACAACATAAAACTCAAGTTTTAATTTTGTCACATTCATGCATAATCATCATGAATAATATAATAGTAAAATATAGTAAAATCTTTTAAATTGTACATAAGTAAATCCTTAAGATGTCATTATAAAAATCTGCAAACAAAAAATATTTTATAATTCCACTATAAAATAACCACAGAACCATCTAGAGATTTATAACCGAACTTAAATAAAGTTAACAAATTATATATATTTTTAATCGGACAATCTGTCAGTGGGCAATAGCTTTCTGGTGTATTAGCGACATCTGTTATGACTTATGAAAATATGACCACTTTCTAGGATATCACAATAGATGGCGTTAGTAACAATCTATTTTACTTCGAGCTTCGAGATAACTTTAAATAGTTGACTCTAGAATCATTTGAATCAGAAATGATTTAGAATTTCAACGATTATAATGACTTTTATTGTTTTTCTACTTTATCGTTCTCACGCTCATCATATACAATATTTATTTTAGGGTTATAACCTAACTTGGATTTTCATTTGCGAAATGTATTTTAAACTGATATGAAGCAAACAATTTCAAAACGACAATACATTTGTGATTATCGACTATCGATAGTTGATTGATTTTGTATTTTGCTCTTACCGTTAAAAACCGAATTCATACCGTAAAACACGTTACATAATAAATAATTGCAGGAATCATACAAACCTGAAATTTTCATTAACAAACTCTAAAGATAACAACAAGAATATGATATTAATAATATTTCAATAATTATTTTCTACATCAAATATCTACTTTAATATGATATTAGGAAAATATAAATCGGTTTTTAATGATAAAATTTCAAAAGTTAAACGATACTTAATGCGCTGAGGCCGCGGGTGCCGCGTGTCTTAATCGGGCGCGGACCTCTTGTAACGTAGGATTTGTCCCTGCCTCTATTTCCTCTGAGCCTTGCTCTGCCTGTTCGAGGCGCCGCGCTCGTTCTGCTATTGCCCTTTCTAGTTCTGTAAATAATAACAATCATTATTAATACTGATAGTAGGGTAGGCAGAAGAATCCTACTAGACAAGTCAAGACACCCCATTGAGCACGCAACGCCTTATTTTCGAATGTTTCGAACTCAATGCTGCGGTTTGTCTTGGTATACGAGCAAGAAAAAGAAAATAATCTATCTTTCGGTTAGGAATCGAACCCAACCGCTTTTACATTTAGACGATGTGCCACTGTGGCTTTTACGGACTCAAATTAATAATGATACATTCTAATTTCTATTAATAGTTCATAGTACATTGGGAATTGTACCAACAACAACGTTTCGAAATACTTTATATAATAAAAATATTTATTATGGTATAAATTTTTAACTAAATACTTATTTGTTGCTAAAAAGGTGAATATAAGCGTTAACTTAAATACTGTGTAAGTTAATGGTTTTTTTAAATTATAATTATCATTTGTAAAACTGGTATTGCCTAACCTATTTAGAAGATCATTAGGTTATCACTCAGGTACATCGACACCGGTTTTATAGTTATTATATCTACTCAAAAACCTTGAAAATAAAATTTGTAGAATAATAAAATTATATTAAATATATTTTCTCACGTTTTTTGTTTAAAAGGTATATTTAAATGTGTTTAAAGCAACACCTATGTAACATGCAAAAAATAACAGGTTTGAGGCCAAGCTCTGAACAATTCACTGTAACTACCTATTTTACCTTTTGCGTACGTTTTAAATGTACGAAAAACTCCTCAAGAATTATATACTCTTATCTTTTTTTAAGATAGGTGTATTAACGTATAAAAATATCATTATGACTTTACATTTTTTAATAAATTAAGGTACATAATACAATTTAAAATACGACCACATACATAAAACTACAACAGAAACGTACAGTTCGTACATACAAGTCTTGGCCCTGAAGTTAGCTGTGGATGGCTGCGCAGATTCGATCTTAGGATTTTTATTATTTTCTTTTATTAGTTAAGTTAAAAAACCTAACTTCAAAGTGGCCACTACTTGTTGGCCGTACTATTGTCTGTAGTACCTACAAACAATCAACTGTTTCTCATTTGAAAATAACATAATAATACACAATAGAAGTATATTTTAAATTAAATTATACGTCAAGTAAATTGTGTAGTTGGATTAGCTTTCGAAGCAATTTATTAGTTATCCGCGCTAATATCCCTGGTAATCCGCCAATAGAAAGAGTAAAACAAGTTAGCAATTCACTTTCTTCCAACCTTGGTCATTGACATCCAGGACCGGGGCCAATTAGAGACATTAATAATTTTCTAGAAATATCGCTTATTTTTTTGAGGCCTACGTCCAGCAGTGGACGAGGACAGGCTGATGATGATGATGATGATGATCGCTTTTTTATTTATACCATTTATATTTCTTCTTACACTTAAAATAAGTGTATATTTTCTTGTCTAATTTTAAAACATTAAGTTAATGGTTTTGAAGCCATTTAAAAGTATTTAAATATTACTTTTGTAAGAAGATGAATGATGACGTTCTCGGTAATGAAATAACAGAGCGCTCTTATAACAAGATTTCAATGAGTTCAATTGGATTAAATTTGATCGCAAAAGATACATATGCTAGGGTTATCGGAGATTAATGTGAAAGACCATGTGTTGAGGCCAGTCGCGGCACAGAGGCACAAAGTGTGACTGCAAAGGTGACAGGTTGTGGGTTCGATCCCCACTCGAGGAAATTAAATGTTTATTATTCCCATTTTCTTCGATCTGGTGTGGCCGCAAAGCGCGAGGTTGGGTTCCGCCACTCTTTCTTTTTCCCTTTGCCTACCCAGCTGTGTGCTGCGCGGTATACAGCATGATGCTAAAAAAACTGTTGATTTATTTTTTACATTCACACTATTCACTTCCTTAAAACAATTTTATTCAGCATTTACATTTAATATCTTTACAACATTTTTAGTGCATTAAATAAATTTAAAACCTATATAAAGTATTTAAATATACCTGTATATTTAAGCACTTTTCTACCCTTCTAACTAATCGGTGTAAGGCATATGGAATTTAACGAACGGCCACGAGCGGCAACCCTAATATAATGATTGAAGGGGTTAACGCCCGATGCACCTGCACTGAACCGGACAGAGTGGCCGCCAAATATGAAGAAAAAAAATTATGTGTTATGTGAAATATTGAGCCATTTAGAGACGCAAAGCCGTTTAAAAATAATGACAAATTTTAAATTATAAATGTTACAATGCTTTAAATTTAAAACATATAAATTACATTTTTTCCCGTAAATGTGCAGAAAAATAGGTATTGTTGGTTAGTTGTGATTTATTTAGTCTTCTAAAAATTTTGTGCGGTGCCTATGTCTGTTGAATTTAATGTTCCTTCATAGCTTATGTATTTTTTTTTATTAAATAAAATAACATATTATTTATAAAAATATGTTAAAATATACTCGTACATGTCGTATTGATAAAAGCATTCAAGCACAGAATAAAGAATATTTAGCACATATCGGAATATGGGTGAGAGGATAAAGCATCAGCAAAACTCGGTCATTCCTATTAAATATCCCATATTGAAATAAATTATTCACGAGATTCAGAATGAATACAACATAAAAATGGAATGAAATACGTTATATCTAGCACGTCAAAATAAATTTCTTTGTCCATATTATCTCTCTCTTTCTATTCTCTATTTATTACAGCTCTGCTATCGAAAACACTTCGCATTTAATAATCATAAAAATCTGTTAATTTTGCGTAGCTTTAACAGCCTCTGTGGATGATATATAAAAATAATAACAAAATTCACAATGTTTGAGCAATTCTTGCGACGAAGCCTTAGCCATTATGAAACGCAATGCCAGAGGTTAACAGTTACGTTTTGACATTACCACGTCATGTTACGCCATCTAAAACTTAATGATTAATCATACCTATACCTCATGACGTGCGATGTTTTTAATTTTCTTATTATTTTACAGAAATTAACTGCGGGCGTCATGGCGGAGGGATACGGAGAGTCTTAAGCCTTAACACTAGGTTCCCAGGTACCTTCTGCCTACCTTGCTATGTGCGGGATACAGCGTGAAAATAGAAAAATAATATTTATTATATAGAAAAATAATATTTATTTAATGTATTAAATTATTATTATTCGTACTAGCAAATGTATTTAAATATTAACTTGCCTGGCGTTTCCTTGTGCTCCTTTATTTGATTCATGAGCTGCTTCTCTTTGTGTTTCGAAAGTGCTTTTTGTAGTTCACTCTTTTGATTGAGAACATTTTTGCCTCTGGAAAAAAATATACTTTTTATTAGTTAATGCAAACGTTTAGACGCTTAACCTAATTAATCCTTATATTATTGTAATTTTTATGTACTAATGTAAATGTGAAAAATAATTGTTTTTTCAAGGATATTTTATTTTTCAGCATATTGTTACAGAAAATTACACAATTTTTTTTTGCCCTAAATACATAAAATAAGTCCCCTGACCGGCATTCAAATTATACATAGATATGTGCGTAGTTCACAAAACAAGCACGCGTTACTATGTCGTAATAAAATAGAGATTACAACCCGACAAAAATGATAACAGAGTATTTGTTGCTTATAATCTTATCGCACTCATTTTCGCTACCATATAAGGCAATGTCGACTTCAACGACAAGAATGTCATTACACTCGCGCAATTATATGACCGCTTTTTTTATTAAATTATTACAAAGACTATGTTGTTTGTAATGCATATATATACATACATATAGATGATATTATCGGTGTCTACGTTTAGTTTATACAATTATTTGTTAAAAATATTGTCATTTTTTAAATGCTGTTTTGTCTAAAACAATTTAAAAAATTTTGTTTTCTAGTTTTTTTTAATTAATTTATTTCTCTTATTTTATAAAGAATATCTTGAGAAAACTAAGTGACAGCACTTCGTTTATCACATTCCTCTTTTCATTCTATTTTAAAATTTACCTTAAATGTAACTGAAAGTATATATATTTATAGCAATAATATCGATTTTATCTTATAAAAAATCTTTGTGTAAGTTTATCAAAAATTTGATTTCAAGGTTGAAAGATAACTGTTGTCTTACGATATATCGATCTTGTGGCAAATATATTTTTAAAAAAATACTTCATGTACCTGTAAACTGCCTGATAAATATTAGGAGTGGGCGACTATTGTCTTGTCTTAAAATATAATGACGTTAGTTTTCTTGTTTTGTATTACTTTATCATAATATTTGAATAACAAAACGTTAAAATAATTTATACGAACCTTTATACCTTTTACGATACTTAATTTACGTGAGATGCTTTAAACACAACTGAAACTTTCTAATATATTCTCCATAAAAATATATTAGTTAATAAAACGGAGATGGCGCGAAGAGCTGGACCATTACAAGCCTGACTGGTGCTCAATAGCACGAAAAAGACCAGAGTAGAAGAAGTGGAGGGAGACCTTTGCCCAACAATGGGACATTACAGGCTAGGGAGAAAAAAAATTACATTACAATTATTGTCGTTATACGAGATAAAAAACTACAATTGATTGAATGACTATCCTGTATTAAATCAATGATAAATAAAAAACCGCATAAGATGCTGCTTCCTTCATAGCATTCCCACGCATACTACCTGCATGTGTGAACTATTAGTTTTATGACGTCAAACGTTGCATTGTTGCCCATCTGGAGCGTTAGGGAGGATGGGTGAACATTTGTTGAATTTAGTAGACTATACGTACTTTAAATAATATAAATCATTAAATGATATTGAGGTTAATATTTGTATAACATAATTCATAAAACATTTTATATTTAGGTAAAGTTTTTAAAAACATTTAATAACGTTTAAGTTCAAAGTTTCAAAGTTTATTCATAGGTAAATTAAACTCATTCTTATATTTCAACACATTTATATCATATTTCTTAAGCGATTGCTATGATTCAATACCTCCCAAAAGGATTACTAAAAGCGCCAATGCCAAATAGCAAATAACACGTGTTTATTTTTGTAGCACGTTCGGATTTCCATTCTTACTACTTACATATCCCGTTTGGTTTCTAGCTATCGTATAACGAAATTGACTTTATGAAATCATAGACATTAAATTTATTTCATTAACACTCTAATGAAAAATGAAAAAAAAAATCGCAACGTTTATATTTGGAAATTATGAGCTCGTCGAGTCCTGAAATGAAATTTCCACGCCATTACCAGCTTCATCAACATTCAATTTCAGTTAATTGCTGGCGACTTCACCGAGCGTCACAGTTTACATTAAAGCGAAAGCTTTAAAGCAGCTTCTATTTGAAGATACACAATTTAGGCCATCTGAAACATATATCGCTAACTAAATCTAGAAGGCGATCAACGTATGCACCGGAGCGCAAAACTGGTATTGCTATCGTAAATACGTCTGGCACTCGCATACTTATTTGCTTGCGATGTTTTCAATAAGGAAATGCCGATCGTCCATTTGATTTTACGCTATTTTACATCTTTAGCTAATTTAGACTTAGTTTAATTTAGGCCTAGGTATTACATAAATCGTATTTTAGAGTAGCTGCACAGATACTAAGAGCAGTTATTACATAACTAATTTAGAACTTACCTTTATAATACAATTTTATATTAATTTTAAACGGTATTATTGTTCAAAATCAAAATTATAACCCTCTTTTTTGCTTCGCCGTAGTCGGATAGTAAAAGCTAAGTTCCAATTCAAATTCCAGTTCAAAATTATAAAATAACTAAAGAAAATAAAGTAACTGAATCCATGCCACCACAGATTATTGTATGTTTCACAAAGAAATGCTAACAGTGAATATGAAATAGCGCTCCAGTTGGCATCTGGAATTGCTTCCTTCCGTCGCGTCGACAGCCAATGCGGAAATAACTGACGAGGAGGTCCCGACAATCACAAATGACTGGGAAATGGACTGAATCAACAGGTCGAAGTAATAAACGGTATAGTTTGGTAATTTCTGCATTGAAATAGCCTGATAATATTTTTGCTGTGTTCAACTCCGCCGCTCAACCTTCAATGTCTCCCGAATTCGGCGGAAAGTGGAAAACGAAGCGTCTTAACACTAGATTCCTTCTGTCTACTCTGCTCTGTACGGCGTGAAGCTGATTTTTTTTATATTTTTTCATTGTATCTTGCAGAATAGGTACGAGTATATCGTATTATTATGGCGTTATTATATGTAAGACACTCGTAAACATTACCTACAATACGTAGCAAGGTCAGTAAAATGAACATGTTGATAAATCATTTCATTCTGTATATTTCTAACCAAAGACATTGGGTGGTGGGTGAAGGAATTTAACGTTCCGTGAGAAATTCTAGAAGAGTTCTCAAAAACTTATATTAAAGAGTTCTACAAAATTATATTATTTGTGTGAAAAGAAGAGAGACAGTATTATCCGTGTTCTGTATCTATCTACATCTATCAGAAATGTTTAGAAATAGTTCATCATTAATAACAATATGAAAGAAGCAGATGTGCAGTACGAGTTCAGACGAAGACAGGATGTCGTGCACCTGCGGCTGGGCAGGAACCCGGGAATGCGTTAGCAAAAAGTTTTTTTTATGCGCAGTTATTTTCGAACTCAATAGGTACAAGCAAAAATGCATTTACTCTACAATAACAGGTATGTAGAGATAAAAACACAAAGAACTATTTTATATACAAAACATTTATAAAACGTGTACGTTTCAGCAATTTCCAGCGTGTCCTAGTCCGTTAAAAGCAAACAAGTCAATAAATAATTAAAAATAGCCATTTACAATAGAGTTATAATATAAAAAAAAAACAAGAACTCGGAAAAAACCGAAGTGATGAAAGATTAAAAACTGTAATGAAAAAAGAGCTCACAGTTTACTGTTTTTGTTCATAATAGTGGCGCTATGTTGGCAATAAAAAATTCCTTAGATAATCACAAAACCCAGCACCCAGCACATGTTGACATATCTCATTAGCGTTTACGCTACGTAATTATCTTAATCCCTTTGTTTAGATAATAATAGTATTTACTATTACAGCAGCATTACTTTCCTCTATTATAAAATGTTCTTCTTTTTTTTTCCTACTAGAATAGTATTTAATTGCGTAATGACTTATATTTACGAAATATAATTTTATTTATATGATAAATTACACAGCTACGATTGAGCTAATAGTTTTAAATTGTTACTATAATAAAATTTCTTTATTGGAGCAATAAATTATATAAGTATTATAACTTGCTTTACGGTTATTTCTCAAAGTATGCTTATTATATAATACATCTCACACTCGCACATTTTCATCAAGAACGGTTACGGAAGCAGGGTTTCCTTCTTTAAGAAAAGATATAACACGCCCGTGTCACCTTGCGATCTTAGAAGAATCTTTTGAAGAGGCACAAAGTGCTTTCACAAGGGCTTTACAATGGACAAAGACGCCAACGTCAGGCTGAAGGTACACTTAACATTTCAGGCCTGCAAATGGCTACTGCTTTATATTAATCTACGTATACTTTACTGATTTTGATTTTTTTTTAATTATAACGAAGTAAACAGCCACGATATCTATACATATACGATATTTATCGGTGTTATTTACATTTGTTATATATTTGTTAAAAGCACATATTTTCAAATCAATAAGTATTTTTTAACTCTTAGGTAATTATATTATATACATTTATGTAAGAAATAATAATGAACGTGACATATACATATGTATGTCATAAGTGCAAATCATATTATTTCAAAGCAACAGACTGACGGAGTGTCAACTTCTCATCTACATATATTAAAATAATGTCATTAAATACTCACATTTTCTGATTGAACATTAGCTCTCTATGCAAATCCATTCGTACGGGGTTCTCCAAACAAGGGTTGGGCAGGCGGCGGGGTGCGATGAGTCCATCGCCGACGCCCTCCCCCTCTTGCACCATCTCCACGGCTCCCAGTCTTGTTTCGGACAGCGTGGGACCAATGCCCACGCTACCACACTCGTTCAATGTACCCACTGCCAGAGCTGCCAAAAAAAAAAATATTTTTTATTTATTTAAAATATTTTTTTTATTTTTTTTTAATATTTATTTTTCACTTATTAACAATAAATCACATTGACACGCTTAATGCTAACATTTGATTTGAAATATAATAAAATTAACTGCTATATCTATTGTTAATTATTCGATTCACGGAACAGCGTTGCACAAATGTAATTAAGAATTATCATTCTAAAATTCATTCACAATTCTCTATTAAATAACATTATAATGTTTCTAATTCTGTATGTAATACAGAATTATTATATAACAGTTTCTTTTAAATAATTAAACATCAGGATATTATTAACATAATGTAAAAATTAACTTGTGTATATATTTAAAAAAAGGTCAAGGACAGCAGATATTAAAAAAATAGTTAATTTATGTGCTGCTAGTTTTTAGTATCCTCAGCTCACCTTAAGTGTAAAACAAACGATTGCGTTATAAAAAGAACCTTGTGAATCAGCGATGATATCATCATCATTAGGATTTGTTCCGCCAGTTACCACATTCCAGTAGCATATTATAGATTTTTAATTAATCCGTCATTGTAATTAATCTAATTAATAAATCAATTATTATGCTAATAAATAAGTATAAGTCTTATATTTTTTTAATTAAATGTATTTAGAGGTCAAATATTTTATTTCTTTTTAGTAAATTCAGTAGGTATTTGAAGATTTACTATAAAACAAACGTTAGTATATGTTTTACATTTATTTTATTACAAATACAAACGAAATAAATTTTAAATATTCCTTCAAGTCAAGGATCATTTAAATATTTTAATAACAATAATAAAAAAATAGACTAATTTCTGAATTACAATAAACATAAACAGATGTTACAAATAAATTTACTTATTTATAAAAAAGTTACGTCTGTCTGGTCGGTAAATAATTAATTTATGGTATACATTGGACTTTATCACAGACTCGCCATTATGTATATTGCTACGTAATCGTCGGGCAATCTGATAGTATAGATACGTTGCAGTTAGCGATGGTTATAATAAATAATGTTGACATTAATATTTATGCTTGCTCTGCTTTTATGTAAGTACCTTGAGACAGTCGCAGGCGCAGGGGCACAAACGCGATGGCTGTGGGTTCCAGTCCCGTTTGGGGGAATGAAATTATTAATATTTTAATTTCCTCGCTCTGATACCAAGGCGTTGAGTTCTGCCACTCATTCCTCGAAATTCGACGGAAAGTGGGGAAAAGAAGTGTCTTAACGGGATCGGAATTTCTTAGTGCTAGGTTCCCGTAACTTGCTTTATACTAAGTTATAAATTTAACATTATGTATATAATCAGTAAAACATTTCAGATTAGAAAAAAATAATAAAAATGAACATCGATTATGGCAATGAAATATCATTGAAAAAATAATCTAATGAGCACACTGAATTTTGCTAATATGAAATTCCCCTAGAAACACTTTTTAACTTTAAACTTTTGATATTTTAAAGCATTCATTTCGCAACAATTACCTAATTGTATTCAGTTTTGAATAGTCAACATGTATTTCAACTGAGGTAAGCACTAAAGAGTATGAATGTACGATTTTTTATCTATATTTCATATTTCTCGTTGAAAACATAATTAAAATACGGTTTTTGCTTTACCATAAAAATAAAGCGCTGCTATACTAGAAATGTGTTCGGAGGGTAACTGAACTCATATTGCAACTCAAATAATATTTAACCACGAGCTCCTGGTTCGTTATGGCGTACCATGACCTCGTTTCCTGCACTTTAAACAAATGAAACTACTAGTTATTTACTTTTAAAAACACTTACCAAAAGAGAGTTAAAGTTTATCGTTCGGTAAAAATTGTTACTTTCTGTTATACAATCATCGTAAAATATTCAAGTTAAAGTTTAAATTGAACACTTGACCAAACGATTTCGTTGAACAAAATAAAAGCAAGGAAAGAAATGCTATAATTAAAATTATATTGTACGATTTTCATAATGTAGGAAAAATAGCTTCAATTAATTTATAAGCTGCACGCTTGTAGTGTGAAGATTGAACCCACAACCATCGGACCAGACATATCGTTTATAATATTAATCAACATACAGTTACATATTAGGCATATATCATTTAACATGCTTTATATAAGTATATTTTAGCTACCACTTTCACCCCGCAAATAATAACAAACGGTTCATTTAAGTGTGAAATTACGGCGATCTTGTAATATTAGCACGGGCCTTAGGTACCTACGAGTATATGAATTGCAATACGGGAAATAAATGCTACCGGCTATGCATTGAGTTGTCGGAACGAACGGACGTTTACATGACAAAATATACGATAAGTCAACTTGTGTGATGTATGCCTCAGCTGTAATTAGTGAAATATTTGTATTTTATTTTAAACTAGCGGACCGCTCGCGGTTTCACCCGCGTGAACGATGTTATTATTAATTGCTGTCTCCATCACTACGTCCTAGTGACGTCTATGCAAAATTTGAGACTCCTAGCATTTGTAGTAACGAAGATTCATACAAACTTTCGACCCCAAAAACAACCCCTTAGAAACCGAATATTTCAAATTCCCGTCTTAGTGAGCATCTACGTCCTGTAAGTAACTCCTATGCAAAATTTGAAATTCCTAGCACTTGTAGTTTCTGAGATTTCGTGATGAGTGAGTGACCTTTCGATTTTATATATATAGAAGAAGAAGATAGAGAATTAATTAATAATGCTTATTAAATTAACAATTCTTATTATATAATAACAATTATTATATTCAAAATTATTATACTATCAATACCAATTTATTATTGAAAACAAATAGAATAGTAATGTACATGGTATAGACAGACATCGTTGATAGGCAGCTGTGTAGTACACCATAAATAATATATAAATTTCATCTGTAAAAGTCGAAAAGGAGTGCCCTTCAAAGGATATTTACGTTAGCTTACAACGTTGCTATAGGGCGCGCTTATTGAACCAGTCTTCGGTGAAGGTCGTCGCGAGCAGGTGCCAGAGGAGTCTCTATCAAGGTCTTTCTGGGGTATTTACTATATATACCTACATATATGTGGAAAAAAATTAATTTGAGTAAAGTATGCATTAAATTTTGTTTTTACTTATTTGAATTTATTTATTTTATTTTCTTCTAAATTTTGCCGTTTGAACACAAAATATTTTCAAGATTGATATTAACGTATAAGCTTTAACGGAACATCATTTGTCGAAGTTTACTTTATAATTTACTGGAAAATCTTACTACTTGCTCCGTTTTCCACTCTGAAGATATGCCCTGAATTTATACATACCTATGTATAATAGCCATATTCATGAAGTGCATACATAATAAATTCATTGTGTAAAATGTAAAGCCACATCACTCTCTAAAAAAGATTCAGTGGTGGGATTCATAATAGGCGAAAAAGATATATTTAATAAGATTAGTTTATATATATATTCTTTGTAAATAACCTCGAACAAACTTTTGTATAGAGTCACACCTAAGCTATGGCTTGGACATACTGGTACACAAACATTTTATACGAGAGGAATATTTTTAACCTAAAGTCATAGGCCAAAAGAACTTGCAAAAAAAGTTTTAATCTTAACAAATAAAAAAAAATCTATATTAAACATTGACATTATACAATTTCCACCCATTGATGAATCGCAGCGGCGCGACCCCTGACCTTTCACTATTTTTAGAACCCCATCCAACGTATTGCTTCAGCAAGGTCGCACCACTGCTCATTTGCTGAAACAATTGACGTCACAACACGTCTAAAGGCCACGCCGTCAATCTTGTTATCGACATGCGACAGACCAACTATTATTATAAAAAAATAGATTAGAAAGCCTATTTACAATAAAATTAAATTATTACAAAGAAACTACAATTATGTAAAATGCTATTGTTAAAAAATTCCTGCAGATGATATTATTTTGTGCACATTCCTTCAAGATTTTTCATATTTCCTCGCTTTCAAGTGTCACCTGACGTATGAAAAACTGTGCCTATTCAGTTTCTGCAAAAAATTGCCTCATGTTTTTCCTCCATCTTTATTACTGAGGTGGTATGAGAGATGTTCTTTACAGCCTATCTAAGCCTCGTAGAAAATAAGTAAAAGCAAATATGTACATAACATATTTATACTATATATGAAAAAAAGCACAAAAGAAGTTGTCATTATAAAATATACAAATTTACTATGATATGTAAGCTAATTTAAAACTCACTCAAAAAAAAAACGTTCTTCACTTACATGTCATCATTAAATTCTGAATACTGTCTCCTTAAGATGATCTAATGACATTGTAATGACGTTTTAATGGAAAATAAATATGTAAATAATATTATTGCCTGATCTATCATAAAACTACTTAACTTGATTAATCGAATCTGTGCCATCGCGGACAGGGTGATCCCTACCTACAGATAAATTAATGTGGTAAGGATATCCGATACATTGATGGATTGCAAACTTGTCTGCTGAGGTTAAATCATTTTTTTAATTTATTTTTCTAAGTTTATTATGATTGTACTTTTCATTTTTTGAAGTTCTAACTATAAATACATGTTATATATTGCTAGTATCATAATCATTTGTTTTCTATTATGAATAAAGTTTGGCTTGTAATTTTAAAATAAGTATGTATATTTGTCGCACTGTCGTTTGTGTCTTACTGTTAATAAAAAGAAAACAATATTTTCCATTAAAATTTTTTATATATTTACTATTTACGAGTGGGAGTTGACGAGCTAAGTAAGCCCACTTCTTTATAATATTGATTAATTAATATATTAATTATTGCAATAAACAATTAAACCAATGTAAGTGTGAATATATTTCAGTAATTGCTATCAGATTTTAACGAGTTCGAGCACGCAACACCAAGAAAAACTATGAGAACTGGAACAAAGCAGAAGTGGGCCAGCCTTCTTTTAAGCTTCAATCGTTCCACATTTTGCATTGCGTCATTAATGGGAATTCCTGAATATGGTGTACGGTTCGGGTAATCATGATGAAACGGGCATAAGTCTTAAACAATAAAGCATTAGTTTTATGTGTCGATAGAAATACGTCGTTAAGAAATAATGTCTAGAAAAATTCTTGAAAGTAAAACGTAGTAGTCGAGTCGTGAGTTTACAGCTAATAAATTTCTAAGATATGGGGAGCATATTAAAGTAGCACTTAAGAGCTTTGTCTAATAGCGTCTTCGTGTGTATAAATTTAGACTTTATTACAATAATGGAAGTGGTCATTATGGGAGAACAACAGTAAATTAAAAATACTGTACCTAAAAATTATTTAGTACGCCTTCAAAGGTGATGACGTCACGCAATCACTAAATCCCCTCAGATCAAACTACGATTCTGTCAACAAGCCACTTCCTAATGCGGGCGTATATGAGTAGCTATCAAAGTTGATGACAGTTACGGCATTAATAGTGAATTCTGTGTGTGACTTAAAGGTCGAGGTTAAATAAGAATGATGGGTCGAACCTCAAGAAGTTGTCACAAGCAGGCAAGAGCTTAATCATTCTAATGAAACTAATAGAACTCCATTGTTTTAATTGGTCCTAAACAAATTCTGGGTCACTGCTGATACTTTGAGGATTTAGATAGCACATGTGGGAAGATATGTATGTGGCTTAAAAGATTTGTGAGAATTATATTATTTAGAAATAATATAGCATATAGCCAATAATGTAAACAAATTAAAAGAATTTGTAACAATTTGTTATGTAGAATAACATATAAAGTGACAGACAATGATAGTCGGGTTAGAAACAGATAGGGTGCGAATAGTGAAGGGTTGAAAGCGATTTAGGGGACGTGGTCGGTTTAGATAGTCGACTTACCTATCTATATTAGGATTTAGGACTTATAAATTAAACTTTTTGCAGAAGTAGGGGTAGATCTAATCTTAGTATATGTACGAGATGATCCGGCGACCTTCCTACCCACATATATTTTAAAGACCAGCCAAGCTCGCGTCGATGTTGCCACCAATAATGCCGCACCAATTTCAAGACTACAAATGAGCGAGGAATGTTACTTATAAAAATATGAAATTTGATTCCACAAATATAAGTCTCTCCCACAAAAAATGAATAAATCTTCTTCTCATCTTACCACAAAGGAATATCACTAATTCTAACTTTCCCTCCCCTACAAACCTTTTTTAACAATACACCTATAAAACAAATAAAAGAAATCACATTTAAGTATCTATCGATATCAGAAATGTGTCATGTCACTGATAAAAGTAGCTTAACTGATTAGGGCTTATTCAATTCATAATTCATATAACGCATAAATGCGCTCAACGCAGTTAATGTTAAAAATAAAAACACCTCGACACACTTAATACGCTGATCAGAAAAAATACGTTAACTAAGTATATTTTATAAATAAATGAAAAAATAAAATTTATAAATAAAAATACACCTTAACTAGGTGTATGTTAAGCATAGTTTTAAGTCACTATAACACCTCCGTAATTGTAAACAAAGAAACGCATATGGGGCATAATGAGTAAACGCCGCGCGGCATTGCGTTACGCTTTGAAGTGGAAAACATGTACCTATTCGAACTATGTTTCGATAAGCTGAAGAAGTAAAATACTGGACAATACGTTTTATAATTAAAATTTGTTATTGATAATCAATTCATTACAAGAGGTCATGGGGCAGGGAACCAAGTGTGTGATTTCAAACGCTGTGGCTGTGGGTTAGCCTGTGGGGGCTATAAAGGCTGTGGGTTTGATTCTCACTCGAGGAATGAAATATTTAATATTTTCATTTCCTAGTTCTGGTAACGAGGCAGAACGCGGCGTTAATTCCACAGCTTCAGAATTCGATGGAAAGTGAGGAACCGAGTGTCCCAGATTCCCCCTGCCTACCCTGCTATGTGTGGAAAACAACAAGCTAAAAAAATAATTACAAAAACTCACAAATATTTTATAATAAATAATAATTATATTATAATTATGTACATATCTAATACTACTAAGGTAATACATGTTAAGCTATTTAAAACTGCAGAATATACCCGTAGGTAAAGCCAGTCGTATCTAAATATGGTGAATTATTGCAGCGTAGCTTATCCCGTAACCTAGATGCATGTTTATGCAGCGAGTGCCTTAATGAATGTTGCAATGAAATGCAATATCGAAGCTCAACGCATAATTTATAGCCATCAAAGAAACCTACGCCAGCTAGCGTTGAACGATGCTGAATCTTTTATACATATTTATATATGTTTATAGATGTATCCCGCACACAGCAGGATATGCAGAGGGTTCTCCACTCCACTCCACTCCGTTCTCCACTTTCTGCCGAATTCTGGAGGCATTGCGTGTTGAGTGGCAGAACTTAACGCCGCGCTTTGCCCCGGGAAGAAATGGAAATATAAACGTAAATAAATATTTCACTTCCTCAAGTGAGGATCGAACTGTCTACCGTCGCGTTACAGTCACACCTTGTACCGCTGCGCCACGACGACCTCGGCAAAATGTTTTAAATAATCTCTAAGTACATATATTAAAACGAGATTTTTTTGTTTGCCTTCGTCAAGTCTACTAGTTTCTACTTTCTTCTATTAACCTACGTAATGAATTTTATTATCTTTACATACGTATTCGTATTTGTTAGATAAGCTTTTGGGAATAGGTAGGAGGTTAAGATTATTATTTAATATTTGGAGTTAAATAACGATCTTAAAATAAGCATTTCAATTATTTCCATTTTATAGTTCTGACAACAAGACTCGAAAATTGGGCGAAAAGTAGGGAACGGAGTGTGTTTTCACTAGGTTCCCATGCTGTATGCGAGATTTAGCGTAAAACTATTTATTTTTTTATTTATTAAAATTGTGCTATTTTCCTAAATAATAATAATAAGCAATTTTAAAAGAACATAAGTAAAGTTATTCATAAGATGCACTCGTACGAGACTTCAAGTACTCTATGCTGTTTATAAGATTTTTCACAAGGAAAACGAAGTGCTGCGTTACTTACTTCGATAAAAAGAAACATATATTAGAAATACAAACAAATTTCTGCTTATACATATATTTGTCTTTTTTTAGATTAATATAAACCAATCGATCGATCGAATCGATCTCCAGGTTATTTAACTACAAAAATATTAACTTGTTTTTTTTTATTTATGACTAACTGAAATAAACATGAAATTAGATTTAGTTCTTGTGAATTTGATAACTGCTCGCGAAAATGATAATTCTTATCATTCTCGCGAGCGGTTAAGCGACGGTTAGTAATTATTATCAAAATATAATTATTTATCAATAATCTTTACTTCTCCGCTCTGGTAAGACAAATCACGGCAAAATCTCGAATTTAGGGAGAAAGCGGAGAACAGTATTGACACCAAACTGTATACGAGTACAATCCAGGAAATAAAGCGTGAAGCGTTTATTACAATTTTATTAACTTGTAAAGCACACTAATTTATATCAATGATAAAAAAAGTATTTCATCTAAATCAAAAAATTGGAGTCACCTGCCACTTTGCAAATAAAACAATATCGATAACAGCTGGAAACATCCCTCGCCACGTTCACGGGCAGGGTTCTTGGGGCGTTGAACCCTTGACGCAGACGAAGCTTTTCGCCACTCGCCCTACTTGCCGCCCGCCTAAACTATGTCTATATCTAATTGTATAATAGATTACAAAATGAAATAATTGCAAAATACAAATTTTGCATAATATAATATACTGGCCAAAGCAATTAGTAAGAAAGTTGTTTCTTATATCAACAGAAATTAATAAAAGGCGGAACAATTATAAATTCTCGACGGTTATTCATCATTGATTTCACGGTTCTACTCGAGGATGTAACACTACAGGATGTTTTAAAACTTAAGTGATGTCAGCCGCCAAAAATCCGTGCTTAAGAGCTTTCGTGATGCCAAGCCCTCTGTCAAAATGATACTTGCGTAGGGAGCCTTATTAGGCACAAAAGGTACTCACCTAATAAATTGCATACATTCATAAGACAAGGTTTTTTTAATACTCGAAAATGAGATACAACGATAATTATAAAACGAAATAAAATATTACCTATATTATTTTGTTAAATTTTCAAAGCTTAATAACATTTTTTATATATAATTTTAAATCGCAGCAGGTACAGTGGGTTACATCTAAGCGATTAAAGGTTAACTTCATCTAATATAGCCTTACTCAATGAATGGACTAATCTATAAAAAATCATTTTAATTTCAACCAATAGTCCCTGAGACATTAGTAGATTCCTTTTCCACCTATGTGCGGAGGCACATATTGCGCACGCGGAAAATATTATTTTATCGTACCTAAAAGGTGTGTCGAGTAAATATATATAGGTACCTAATTTTCTAATAGCGTTTATATAACGATGATTATATAGGAAACCTCCTTTTCGAATGCATTACACATTTCTGTACAAGCATTCATTTTAAAACAAACAGCAGCAAAACCAAAAATGACATTCTTTTATTCTTCCCTAAATAGTCTTTCCACTCTAACATGGAAATATTTGTTACATTTTTTATGTTAGAGTTCTACTATATATTATACATAATACATTTCATAAAGTTGCGATTTTTTGATAATGAATATTAAATAAATTCCGATTTCAAGTCGTATATCACTAGTATTATTTAAACTCACGTTCCCATTTTTATAAAGAATTAAGCCCACTACATATATCTTTCATTCTTAATAACTTTCTTATGTAACTACTGGGAGGCACCTACTATCATTTCTATTCACATTTTAACTGAAAGCCTATAAAGTAAGCTTATCTTTAGATCTAATTAGTAATAAAAATTAGAAACATGTCCAAGCAACAGGTAAACTTTACCGACAAATAAAATAAACAGGTTTCAGCTCTAAGGTGATTATCTCGGATAGCAGGTTAGCTCCGCTCTCGTAAGGAATTACAACAAACGCGTAATAGCCGTGTCGTAACCACGACAATACCAACACTTTCTTATGAAGCTGGTCGCGGATATTATGTTTTATTATATACGAGAGCTCTTAAACAGTATATTGATTAAAAAAATTATAACATTCGATATACCTATTTATATAGTTTTTTTTTTCTAAATATATTTTTAATTGAAGTTAGCCTGAAAATATATATCATCAACTTTACATTGATTTTCTTGCCGGGAAATATTTACGTACACTTTATGTAAGTAAAATCTAAAATTAATATATTTTTAATATTTTAATAAAGTAGGAGGTATCGGTAAATACAAACTGAATGAAATTATTTTCACCATATTAGGTATATCGCTTATGTAGACCGGGTTATTTCCGCATGATATCTATATCAATATATCATTAAATACTAATATAACATTTAATAGAACTAATATTAAGAAAAAAACAATAGTTCCATTAAACTATATTAAAGCTTATTTATTGATCAATCCAATTTGACAATTGATTTCGAAAGGAACATTTCAATTTAGTTTAGCAAATAGTCCCTAAAAAAAGCACAAATATAAAAAAAAACCCACCCAGGTCGTTTTATCCCTTCAAACTTGAACTACGCACAGTGCATTGCGTTACAACAAGTATGAGGTGCATACGTAATGCAGTGTTTGACGTTTGACATGCAACGCGCAAAGAGTAACCGTTGTGTCGCATATGTATATGGAGTATGGACCGCGGTTAAATAGTTCCGTAGATATTACAACATTGTAATACATACTATAACACACGGTAATATATGTATCTGGGCGATGTGAGAATTGCAAACATGTGTTATGTGTTTTAAATAGAAGCCCTACGGCGAAAGTGAACGAATGAGTTACATGAATTTACAAAGTTAATGTTTGTATACTAAACTTCGGATGAAGTAACTTCTATTTAATTGGTATTAGATAGAGCTATTGATAATTGAGTCACGTCCAATTAATGTATTTAATTAAAACGTTTTAAGATATATAGAAAAGAAAACAAATGTTGCAAGTTCCACCCGGAGGATGATTTATTTTCATTTCCACTCAACACGCAATGTCTTGCAAATTGGGCGGCAAGTAGAACACCGAGTGTTGTAACACTAGGTTCTTTCTTCCTACTCTGCTGAAAATGTAGGATACCCATGTAAATCAACTCAATCGATCCTGCTAAGTTTGATACGTCTTTATATAAAAATACTATCTTGAAACGTAGTATTGACCAATAATTTTACAATAGACCTCTTTTAAGAAGAATGTGAGAACTCTCTATATAAAACGAGCTGATAATGTTAATGAATGCTGGTTTGTTCTCCATCGGTGTGAACAGTGAGGAACGCGACTAATCGCCCGAAACGGGCCCGAGAAGCCCGTACGTGACTTGAGAACAGCGCATCATCTAACCGACAAAGCTAATGAGAACTCGCCGACAAAGTTCAACACACACCTGCATATAAGAGCTAACCTACGTATACTCTAATGCTAAAATAAACAAAAATATGCAATAATATTGTCTGTCTTATTGCCTTATTGTCAAGAATTGTTTTTTATTATATTGTAGGATAATGTCAAAATAATGCAAGAAAGTCAAATTGGCGAAAAACTATGTTGTAAACAAATTACACATAAGCCTTGTTAAGATACATTGTTCTTGATTTCAGTTGCTCATAAGAATAATTGCAAAACTAAAAAAAAAGTGAATGCCCACTTGTTAGCGTGATGGCTGCAACAATCGGTATCATGACACAGATGCAGTATGTCATAGGGATCGAATGACATACCCGCGAGGTGTGAAAGCACCTGATCTACCTTCTTTTGTTTAGCTTGCATTAATAGCACGTGCACTAAATGACAACTAGCCATGGTGAAACGCGTCCTTTTGAATATGCATTGCCATAATTATGAACGCTAGGACACTTTTGATCGTAAAATGAAGCCTGACCAAATACGAGGCCTGACCAGATCCGGATTGTCAGATATGATATGGTAAAATGATTGGAAAAAAGTTCCGCTGAGGTTCCAGCACCGGTTCTCATCAGGGATCTCACCGGGAACAAGAAAAGCTTGTAATTTCTTATTTTGTAAAAAAAATGACTTTAATGTGAATGTTTGTTTTGCTTGATATGTATACCGTTTTCATAGATGGCGAGCTTCTCTTTTATAGCAGGTGCTGTTTTACGAGTTCTCTCGTCGCACATCGCGAGCACGTATGCGCACCGAACCACACTGACTCGAATGGTTCACGCAGAAGCCGGGCAACGTGTCACGGCCACCTAACAGGATTACCTGTTCCACTGCGCAGGTAAACTGAACCTTAGATATGGGCCAGAAATGCTTTAACCGGCTTATGATATTTCTTGGATTATGAGCAGACAAGCTTTATCCCACTCGACCTTTAAAGACGCTTAGGCTCAGGTTACGCTTAGGATGTTCCATATTATTATATTAACAGAAATGTTCTTTCTATGTTTGTTAATTTCTTTATAGATACCTAAGTTATGATTTATGAAATATTGTGATGCCTCTGTCTTTACCGTCAGTTCAATACCGTTTTACTTTTATTAGAAGATCCCTTCTAGTAAAAAAGTGCCAGGGCCGCTAGAAATGTTCATGGGGGTCCATGCCCTACGATCTAGTATAATTTATTACTTTGTAAATTTGTGTCCAAAGAACCTGGTGACCATACTCGTATGTTACTCTTACTAGCCTTATGTTCTTATTAATATAGGTAATCACATTATTTTAAACAATAAAAATATCTCAATATTAAAGCAAAACAATAACAAGAGAACTAATCCGCAAATCGTTAAACAATAAATACTTTAATATGATTGGATGGTCGTCGTAAACTAAGGAGTCGCACAATCATGCTGTAATTGAACATTGAAGAATTCCATTGATTCATACATATTTGTTATCTAAATTAGTTGCTTGTTTCAATTGCATGTTTACAAAGGATTCGTGACACACGGTTGTATATTTTGATTGACGTTTCGTGTAATAAATATAATTTATGAATAAGACCAATCGGTTCATACGCATATTTAATTAATTATGTTACTTAATGCGTGAAAACAATTAAGTTAAGGCGTAAATATGTTCGATGAGATTGGAATCCACATGAGTACAGAATACTATACTTTATTATAAAAATATGTAGTTATAACAAACATTTTTTATCACAATAATACCTTTTAATTTAAAGCATATAAAAAAACTACTTATAATTTGTGCAATTGATATGAATCTTTATTATATAACTCCATATTAAAAAATTGCTCCTACTTAATAATTATGATAGGATATCGATACAAAATACATTGTCAAATATTAACCACGAGGATCTTTGTTTTGCAATAATTTAATGGGCTTACAATGCGACTAAATTGAAAAGATAAATGCGCAATTAATCTTAAAATTACGAAAAGTGTAAAAAAAAAACAATTTACAAATTTTTCCTAATCTTTTAACAAAAAAAGGAGATATGAATCGCAAAATTTAAATAGCGCGATTATATAATAATAAACGCTAATATTTTTTTAAAATATAAAAACATTTAAAACAAAACTATTATATACAGAATTACAATAACAAATTCTTTGGAAATCTACAATCCTCCTTTTCATGTATAAATTAAATTATTGTTAGTCATTTCAATTGTTATCAATGTTAAGTTACTTATTATTACAAAAAAAATACTTACCAGTGATTTAAACTTCAAATAAAAATATTAGCTTATTACTTTAACGTTCACTCAACGATTATTTTAAGTCACGTGGTAGTAATAAATATAAAGATATTTGTCTATTAAAATTTGTAACGTCTATTTTTTGCGTTTTCTAGTAACAAACAGCACCGAAGTCCAAGATCGCTATGTTTCATACTGCTCCGCTTGATTGATAAACAAAACTTCCGCTTTAGCAGCGCGCGCAATCTTGTGTTGCCATAAAACTAACTCTAACTAAGCTTCACCGTACCCTGTACCTGTATGGATTTATAAAAATAATATGTAATGAAACTTTAAATCAAGAAAAATTAATGTTTCTTTCAATTAATATTTAAAAGATTATGCCGAACTTTATTGTAAGTAAAAATAATGCACATTTTTTTACTCTGTCACAGATTTTTCTCTGTAGACAATTTCTGACAGCGATGACATAGCTGTCAATATCGCCGATCGCCAGGGTTCCGAAAAAAAGACTTTTTGCTTTATTAATTATTCTTGGTGGCCCTATAAAGCAATTGGAAAATGGGCTATAAATTTTTAAAATTTGCATCAACTTCTATTAGGGTGAGATTTCTTTTATATCCTTTTATTTTCATGTTTTTATTGATCTACATTTATACAAGTTATGCAACCTTACGCATATGCAAGTACGTACCCAAAAGTTTTAATTAAGTAATTTAATTATTGTACAAATAATTATAGGTACTTTCTATTTATAGGTTAATTAAAGACAATAACATTTCTTTATTTTATATAAGGAATTTATTTTTTGCAACTAAATTATCTTCATTGACCTTGAACATGTGACCGACTGTCAAATCAACAGATAATATACTATTTAATTTTTATTTAATGTGTACTGAATAATACCATCTTCAAAATTATGAGTTACTAAATGAACTTTACCTCTTGACACTATTATGGTAGTAGAGATATTAATGCAAAAACATTTTTTAGAGTGGTACAGTTAGAATTGGAGTCAGACAGTATGCAACCTCACACGATGCTGATCTTGTAGTCATTGGTTCGGGCCCTGGCGGATATGTAGCTGCAATTAAAGCAGCACAACTGGGCTTAAAAGTAAATATTTATTGTTTATATTCATCTTACAAAGTTCATAAAACATTACCTTTTATTCTAAACTATTGCATTTAATCCTATTTAGACCTATACAATCTGTGGGCTATCATCTTACTTTAGACAAAATAGTTATGAGTTTAATCCTTGTGGATTGGAACTATTTTAATTTACACCCTCTGGTAAGAACCTAAGCAAGTTGTCGGGTTATGCTTCTCAACATTCAATACTGTGGAATGTGGGAAACTGAGTGCCTTTCCACAAGGTTGCTTTTTTTTGCCCTACATACACAACATGTAGGAAAAAGTGTGGAGTTAAATGTAAATTACATACAGTATCGTTCAACATGATTTTGACAGTCAACATACAGTAATCTGTTTTATTGTATTTATAGACAATCTCAGTGGAAAAAGACCCCAGCTTAGGTGGAACTTGCCTTAATGTAGGATGTATTCCATCAAAGGCCCTCCTCCATAACTCTCATTTATACCACATGGCCAAACATGACTTCAAACATAGAGGTATTGATGTGGGTGAAGTCAAATTTGACTTTGATGCAATGATGGCTTATAAATCCAATGCTGTTAAAGGCCTTACTGGTGGAATTGCTATGCTTTTCAATAAAAACAAGGTAATTTGATCCATTAATTTTAAATATTTTGTCTTTCAGCTTTGTTTATTTTTGTGTATACCTGCCTCTTAGCAGAGATGACATTGTCTTTTTCTATTGTAGACAGAAAATTGAAATAGTTAATTTCTTATAATAAATATTTAAGTGATAAATCTAGATTTTTTTTTATAATTCTGTATATATTTTGATATAAATTGTATAGGTACAATTAGTGCGCGGTGTAGGGTCAGTTGTAGCCCCCAACAAAGTTGAAGTACAAGGAGAGAAAGGAGTGGAAACTATTAACACTAAGAATATCATAATTGCAAGTGGATCTGAAGTGACACCATTCCCAGGAGTTACAGTAAGAAATTTATCTTGTGTATATCAAAATATTGTTGGCTTTTTCATTAATATTATGTAGGTATGAAACTGGCCAAAATAGATTTTTATGTAATTTTATTTTTGTTTATAAAACATACACTACACACCTTTGTTAGGCAGTACATTTCTTTTCATAATAAATTTTTCAATCTTTTCAATATTAAAGTTTAGGACAATTTTTTCAATTTAATTAAAACTAAATTATTTAGTAGAAATACAATCAAACATTATTTTATTGAGGCTTAACATTTTTATAAATTTTCAAAAATATCTCAAATTTAACACACAATTGTTTTCAGTTTGACGAACAACAAATAATAACATCAACTGGTGCTCTTTCCCTATCTAAGGTGCCTAAGAAAATGTTAGTAATAGGTGCTGGTGTGATTGGTCTTGAATTAGGCTCTGTATATCAGAGGCTCGGAGCTGACGTTACGGCCATTGAATTCCTTGAGAGTATTGGAGGTACATAAGAGTGTCTTGATTTTTATATTTTAGATGTCTCCCTTTTTAATAAAAAAATGAAATATATATATTCATATCCTCGCACTGGTAACGGGGTAAAGCGCGTCATTAAGTTCCGCACCTCAACACGCAATGTCTTCAGAATTCGGCGGAAATTTGAGAATGGAATTGTCTTGATGGAAACAGAATGTCTCAACAGTCTGGGTACCTACTGTTGAGACATTCTGTTCCCAGGTCTCCTCAACCTACCCTGTTATGTGCGGAATACAGCAGAAAGCTAAAAAAATATTTTCTTTTTGTTCACATCATCAGGTATTGGTATAGATGGGGAAGTATCGAAAACTTTACAGAAGATTTTGACTAAACAAGGTATGAAATTCAAACTCGGCACCAAAGTGACTGCTGTTAAGAAGGAAGGTGGTGTTGTAAAAATTGAAGTTGAAGCTGCCAAAGGAGGAAATAAGGAGACTGTAAGTTTTTAATTTTTTCAAAGCTTTACACTATATCATGCATATATTAGGTATCTATTCTCGACAATTTTGTGGTGGGGAAGTATGGAAGTGTGTTAGTAAGGAAGGGAGTATCTTACCACTAGGTTTCCAGCATACTATACACATACTGCATGAAACTAGAAGAAATATAATAATCCCATCTATATGCCAACACTATGTAGTTTGTGGGTTCCCTACTTGAAGAATTTATATTAATTATTGGCAATAATTTCTTGTCATTTCTCTGCCTTGACAAGACAATGCGCGATATTTAGTTCCCCCATGCAACACGCAATGTCACCATTTAATATAAATAGTGGAGAATGGAGTGTCTTCACACTACCTACCATGTTATATGTGGGGTCTTGTAGTATATTTCTAATTCCAAAGCATTTTTACATGTTACCTCTGGAAATCTTTTAAAATAAAAAGAATATAAAAAAATTATAATTTGGAACATTCCTAAAGCTTATGCGTGATTCGTTTATCACTTTGATAACGTATCTTAAGTTATGTTAAATATAAACATTTCATATACAAGATTTGTACAAGATATAATTTATTATATTTCCTACTGAAATATAATGAATTTATTTGCCTTCATACTGTATCCTGCATATAGTAGGATAGGCAGAGCTACTTACTAACACTTGGCAACCTAGTGTTAATACATCCGTTTCCCCCTTTCTGGAGAATTTTCTCGGCAGTCCTGTTGGGTGGCGGAATTCAACTTTGCCCTTTGCCTCGTTACCCGAAGGAGGAAATGAAAATATCATTCCCCGAGTTGGACTCAAACCCACAACCGTCGCGTTTACAGTCGGACGCTTGTGCCCCTGCGCCACCACGACCTCATACCTTATACTTTGTTGCTTTATTTAATGGATTAGTTAAATAAAACAAAGTTTTAAATACTTAACATTGTATTATTTCTGTACTATATTTACAGTTGGATTGCGACGTAGTTTTAATCTCGATCGGTCGCAGGCCATACACTAAAGGGCTTGGTTTAGAAAAAGTGGGCATCGCTTTGGACGACAGAGGCCGCATTCCTGTCAACAATAAGTTCCAGACTACCATACCTGGGTAAATATTAATAATTTAATAGTTATTAACATGTTGTTCCAACAAAAAAAGCAAAATATTTGGAAACATCATTAAAAGGTACTTATAGTAAAAAAGTACTTATATTTCAACTTAGCTGGATAATAACGGATGTCTTTATTGGCTAGATTTCCTTGACGTATGGGTTCGAATCCCGCCGCTGTCATAAAATTTTCGAAGAAGACTAAAATTTGGTTAAAAATATTTAGTAATATTAACAAAAAGGACGCCAAACCACTTTTAATGTATTATAAGTTTAATTTTTAATGTATTTTTATCTAGAATCTACGCCATCGGGGACGTCATCCACGGGCCCATGCTCGCGCACAAGGCGGAGGACGAAGGCATTGTGTGTGTTGAAGGAATTAAGGTAATATTTACTTACATATAATACATGTAAACGCGATGGTTGTGGATTCCATCCCAGGATTTGGGGAATTATTAGGGAGAGATGTTACTAGATAAAAAAGAAGTTGGTAAAATACAAGTTCAATTAAAACAATACCTTATAGTTTTTATTCTAATTTTTAATACACTGTTTATATAATGTGACGAAAAGAAATAACATTTTCTTAAATGGTTCAATGTCAGGGTATGCCGGTACATTTCAACTACGACGCCATTCCATCTGTAATCTACACGTCACCTGAAGTCGGCTGGGTCGGGAAATCTGAAGAGGATCTCAAGAAGGAGGTTATTATATAATAAATATTGTTTATTAGTCCCAGGTATTAAGTTCCCAATTTCGATCGTCCTACCCTGCTATGTGCAGTATACAACGTAAAGCTTCAAAGAGAAAAATTAGTCTTAGAGGCCGTCGTGATGCATTTGCATAAGCGTGTGAATGTAAACGCGATGATTGTGAGTTCCATTCCCACTCGGGAGAATGAATAATCATTTTCTTGGGTCTGGTCACTAGACGTTGAGTTGTCGACGATGACGCCGATATAAGACAAGTACGGCGTTGAGTTCCATCACACCAATGTCTCGGGAAGTGCGGAGTACAGCTTGGATCTAAAAAAATAGAATAAGTGACTTTAAGTAGATAGACTATGAGTACAGACTACCCATGACTACTAAGACTACTGTAAAATATTCGAATAAATATACGCGATTAATCCCGTTAAATAGTTCAATTTAAAATGTGTAATAATTGCGAATTACACATTATTATATTACTTTCCAGGGTAGAGCGTACAAAGTGGGTAAGTTCCCATTCATGGCGAACTCCCGAGCGAAGACAAACGGTGAGCCCGAAGGCTTTGTCAAAGTTCTGGCCGACAAAGCCACTGACATCATCCTTGGCACACACATTATTGGACCCGTAAGTTAAAATTACATTTTTTTTTGCTGCATCTCTCAATTAATAATTTTGATTTCTTCTCTACTGACAATAAAAAAGCACAGTTCCGCCATTGAACACTTGAATACGGTCAAAAATCGAAAAAAAACGGAAGTTTTTTTATTCTCTTGATTGCTGGTAGTAGCAAATTAAAAGAGGGTAATAGAAAAGTCTTCGACGTTGAACAATTTCGATTAATGTCATTTAAACGTAATTATCATCAGGAATTCAAGAATCGGCAGATAAAAAGATAAAATTGTTTAAGCAATGACATGGCAATTTTTAAGTAGCATTGCCACGCTAAAAAAAAGAAGTCATAAAAAAGCAAAAGAAAACTAAATAATGCTGTAATTTTCCAGGGCGGCGGTGAACTTATCAACGAGGCGGTGTTGGCACAGGAGTACGGCGCGGCAGCTGAAGATGTCGCAAGAGTTTGTCACGCTCATCCCGTTAGTACTTTTATATGTTGGAAAACCTATAAAATTTTGAACAAAACATATTAGTTTGTTTACTAAATAGCATTGATTTCAAAATACAATGTACAGTATATATAACAACGAAGAGATTGCGCGTATTCTTCCGTAATAGAGAGTAGTCTTTATCAATATTAATTCTACTTTAATATAATTAATTTTTTTAAATGAGTGTAAACTTTGTAAATTTTACACTCATTTAAAATTTTTTGTTAAATTTAATCGCAAAACATTTTAAAAACTTTAATTACAAACATTAATATTAATAAAATCAACTATTGCGTATAGAGAGAACCCATAGTAAAACAATACGACCAGACCTTTGTTATATAATAAAACCTGAAATTTTCTCTTAAAGGGGGTTAAAACTGCTAACTGTCTGTTAATGGACGTCATTTCTAAGATTATTCCCAAGAAAATATAAAAATATTGAGCTGTATAACTTAACGAAAGTTAGATACTATCATTTGCATCTTAGCTACCTAGTAACTGCCAAAGTAACCACCACCATACCTCCTGAGAGTACTTAGCAGTGTTGGGTGTATGCACACAGAAACTTTTAGGCTTTATAAACTAACGAAGTTCTGGCTAATGAAAATATTAAATATTTCATTTTCTCGAGTGGGAATCAAACCCACAACCTGTCATGTTTACTCAACTAAGAACTTTATTACTTCCTAACAGCAATGGAAAACAAGTTAAAGCATCCAAAGTCGAGTAAATTCGAGTATGTCACTAAATCCAGTGACGTTACATGGAGTTTACATTATATTTACTTTTTTGTTTACAGACATGCGCCGAAGCGTTGCGAGAAGCAAACTTAGCAGCGTACATCGGCAAACCCATCAACTTCTAACTTAGAATATATATATAATATTTATTTATATGTACAAATAATTTACGACTTAGTCACCCTTTCACCACTACACTTTTTCACTTTAAGAAAACTCGTATGAATCTATGTGAAATTGGGTATTAAATAAACATAATTATATATGTTAAGATGATCCGAATCAATGTTTTGTTAATATGTAAAGATTTTTGTTTCGTAGTGTTGTTATTTCATTCCGATTCGTTACTCAACATCTGCATTTACTTAACGTAAATGTTGTGAATAATTGTGTATTTATTTAATTTGTAAATAATAGTTTTACAAAATAAACACCACTATGTTGTCTTTTGACTTCTTTTTTTTAAATTAAATACCATTGATCTTTTGTATGTCTTTATTTCCAATTCTCATACATTATTATTTAAAATCGAATATATATGGTAATTTTATTTCTAAACATGTATGACAAAAATTCCCACACTAATTTATAATGAATAAAATTATTTGATGGTGTAAATTCAATGCTAATCAAAATAAATAATATCAGACATTGATACACGATTATTTTTAATTTATACAAATTAAGCTTGTAATAATTGTTTTTTTTTTTTTTTTTTTTTTTTATATGGAATAGGCTTACGTTTGACCGCATCAAGTCTGGTGAGCGTTGATGCGGTCTACGGTGGTGCACGCTTGCCTAGAAGATACCTATTCACCCTATCTTTGAAGACCCCCACATTGTATGTCACAGGAAATACAGCTGCCGGCAGTGAGTTCCACTCTCTCGCAGTGCGGATAAAGAATGTAGCCTCAAAGCGTTTCGTTCGTACGGCAGGAATTTCTACCGTGTAAGGATGGCGTGAAGCTGTATTTCTGGAAGTTCTAAGGTAAAAAGGGGCTGGGGGAACCAAGCTATGTAAGTTAAGGGCACACTCTCCGAAATGTATCCGGTAAAACACAGACAATGATGCAACCCTACGCCGGTGGCTAAGGCTCTGCAGTTGAGTTTCAACAAGGGTCCCGTCATTGATCAGCCTTCTGGCTCGTCTCTCAACTGACTCTAAGGTCTGTAATTGGTACTTGGCGGAACCATCCCATAAATGAGAGCAGTACTCCATACATGGTCTAACTTGTGCTTTATACAGTGTGAGAAGATGTTGAGGTGTAAAGTACTGTCTCACCTTGGAGAGGACGCCAAGTTTCTTAGCAGCCAACTGAGCTCTGGACTCAATGTAAGATCCAAAGTTAAGAGTCGATGAAAGAGTAATGCCAAGAAGTTCAAGGTGGTCGCTTAACGGGACCGATACATCTCGAAACGAGGGGGATAATTCGAATGTTTATTTTGGATCAAGCAAATCAAGTTAAAATCCACCAAGTACACATATAAAAATAGAAAAATCTATTAAAGAAATAAGATATCGATATCTACAAAGACAATGTTAAAACATTTTACTACTTACAAGCAAGGAACAGACGGAATCCGTTTATAAATAAGGCAAGAAAACAACGGAACTCGATAAATAACATTTGGTGTGGCAATAATTATATTAAATTCAAAATATTATTGTAAGTCAGCGGACGGCAATTATATACACAAATAAATCATTTAAAATTGTGGTCAAAAAATATTTAGTATGACTAGATAAAATAACGGGATATAAAAAAAGTTACTTATAATAAAAATAAAATAGTAACTAGAACAACTATAAAATGGGAACAAACAAATTGATTTTACAACAATTATAAATATAAAATATATAAGTAATTAAAAAAGTGATAAGTATTTGTATATAGTTAGTTACTTAATCTATAATGAAAATTACAAATAAATATAACAATATAAAATGGCAACTCAACTTTAACAATGACAATATTATAGATAACTAAATATAAAACAACTGAAACACGGTATCGTGGATATACATTGCTGTATTGATTTGAAACTACCTTAACTATTTATGAACACTTATAAATAAATTTTAAGAGAGCTTATGTGTTATTAAGATAGAAGGATGTAAAGTTCTTTAAGATTTTGTTTAGTTAAAGAAAACTTTTATAAATAATTTGTTACACTCAAAGAATTTTCTTGGAAATTTTTATTAAAACTGAACAGTCATGAAAAATTAAAAAGAAATAAATATTATTACACAAAAAAACTTAGAGATATTGTTTTGGTTTACAAAAAAATTAAGTAATATTTTTCTTTATGTTGTATCAAATATACGTAGCAACAAACAATCATAGTGACATGTTGTAGTCAATTGTGAATTGTAAAATTTCAATTCTCATAAATCATTTAATCGAAAGAATTCGTAGTTAATATTTAGTTAGAATTGTGATTAATCAGAAAGTTTATTATTCGTTTTATAATCGAATACACATATTTAAATTGATATGAATATCAATATGTTGAAAATATTATCAATTCATCTCCAATATCAATTCCAAGTTTGAACTAATTCGCTCAATTAACTCGTGTTAATTTTTATTCCATGATTGATACTTTAGCAAATATTTGAAATATAACCATCCTGTAAATATCGTAGTGATATCAGCCCCAAGTGTCTAATATTTCGCTGCACATATTCAAATAGAATTTTGGTGACAAAATTGCACTGTATTGAGCACAATCGTTAGAATACATAATGGCGGCCGCCATTGTGTTTGCGTTGCTCTCCATATATTTACGTAAAACCGTTTCTAATTCTTCTACAACCAAATTGTTGTCAACGTAAAAATCCTTCGCATATCGGAAACATTTTTCCCATAGCGAACTGTCAATTGGGAAAATACTAATTGATTTATCTATCAACTGTGCCGCTTTCACAGATAAATCGATTTGTGGAAAATTTAATACCGATTTAGGTATTATTTGTTTAGTGGTGTACTTCAATTCGTCACAACAGCACGGTATCGATATGTATATATTAGAATCGATTATCGGATAACTCTCCTCATTTAAAATCGATAACGAAATTTCTTTAACACGTTTAGACATTAGGTTCGTTATGACGATTTTGAGTTCGTCCTTTTTGCGTGAAGGGTTCACATTGTCGCTATCTTGGTGTGTTACATAGAATTGATCTTCTTGAACTCCAAGTTTTAGATTATCTAGCATAAATTTTAGGCAATCAGAATACATTTGTCTGTGGTAGGCCAATTTGGCCGCCATGTTTAAGTTTCCGGATAAATCTTCTTCGTTGATCCACGGTCTTAATAGTAATATAATATCATCAGCCCAAGACTTCTTTTTAAAATCAGTGAGTGTATTTAAAGGATTCAGTCGAGGTTCAATTGGTTTTCTCTCGATGCCGTCGATATCAAACGGAAACATGATATGAATAGAGTCTACTGGGTGGAATACGAATTTGTTGTTACTTCGACTCGCTGGTATTTTTATCACACGTTTCGTCGTCTTCATCATTATGACACGGTTGTTTGGTTTGTCCTTTTCATTGTTAGTCTGTATAACAAATGAAAAATAATAATATACAATTATTTACTATATACTACATTGACTACAACAATGGATTTTCATTAATCCTGCATAAAGAAGATCAAGATGTTAAATATTTAATACATTTATTTTGAATAAATTTTCTCTTAATACAAAAAATACATTTGTATTTTTTGTACATTTTAGTACTAGTGTCAAAAGTAGATTATCAATAGAGATAATCATGCAAATAAAAACTATATAAATAATTGCACGCATGGCATTTAAATTCACAACTTTAGTGTAAGCAGCTAAGTACGTTTTCAGTACGCCATGACTAGCCTCAGGCTTTTCCCGTATTTGGCCCATGGTAGGCATTAGATAGAAGAAATGTAGTTTAAATTACTGTATTATGTACTAAATTTGTCTCAATTTTAATAATTAGCTTTGCTTGTTGTGTGGCGGAATTTAATGTTGCTCTGGCGATTCATTAAGGGAATCGAAGTCGCAATTATTGCGGTATAGACGCTGTCCTGCTGTACCATAAACTCAAATAAAAATACATTATACCTGTAAATGCATATTTCCTGTAGCAAAAATCCTTCCATCATCATCTATAAATATAGTGAAGTCTCCACCGCAAGCGATAAGGGCTTTAGTTTTCATATTAGCAATCTCTTTATCGGGTGACTTATTGCCTTTGTCCGGTTGTGTGTCTATTTTTAATTTAACTTCTGTCGGTATTTGCACTTGTTTACGATCACCACTTCCTAAAAAATGTATATTAATTCTTATTATATAAAAAATATTAATGGTATAACAGTGCCTTATATATAAAAAACTACATAATATCCTTGAATCATTTTAAAAAATCATATTAAAAGCTGTATAAAATAGAAATATTTACCTAGTTGTCCATCGAAATTTAGCCCCCACGAATAAACAGTCCCTGCGTTGTTTACAATACAAGAATGATGCCAGCCTGCCGATATCTGTAAAAAGTACAGTAAAATAGATTTACGATTGTAAACGCGACGCTTGTGAGTTGTGGGTTCGTTTTCCAACTCAAGGGATTGAATCAAATTTTATATTTTCTTTTGTTCGCATTAGTTATGTTACTTCAGTTAACATGCAATACCTTTACAATACGCCGGAAAGTAGGGAAGGGAGTGTTTCACTCTCTGACACTCCGTTATCCATATACTGCCGACTTCTGGAGGCATTGCGTGTTGAGTGGCAGAACTCAACGCCACGCTTTGCCTTGACACCAGGGCGAAGAAAGGAAAATATTAAATGTTTCATTTCTTTGAGCGGGAATCGAACCCTCAAACTGTCGCGTTTACAGTCAATCTGTGCCTTTGCACTATGACTGAGTCTGGGTGAGCCTCTCTCAGCAGTCACTTGCCCTCTGCACGTACGTGCTGACTTTGCACAGCGTATATACGTGACCTCTGCGACTGTTCCCTTGACGTTGCTCAGGTCCACGCTATGCGGCGCGAGGTGCGGGTCGGGAGCGGGCGCGGCAGGAGCGAGGGGCGGCGGGCTGGCGGAACGCCGCGCCTGCGCCGCGCGCACTTGCTGCGGGCTCGCGCCCCAGCAATACACTTGCCCTTTGGATGTTAGCGCTAACTGAAAACGTATGGATATATTTTAAAATTGAGCGTTTCATTTAAATAGTTCAAAGGTTCATTTATCTAATGTTACGTCTCACGAATATTATTTTTTTTGTACCGCTCTCCCGTCCTTGTCAAGGCTGATTACATTTGCGAGACATCCTAATTTGACGTGACATGGGAAAAGAATATCCTAATACAAGTTGTCCCCTACCACCCAGGCACATTCTGAATACAGGACACAGCTAAAAAAAGTAATTCACAATTAAAAAAAAAAACAAACATACGTACATTATGAAAATACCCCACAGCGATAGATTCCACATCGGCTACCGGCACGCGCACCGGCACGGAGGTCTTGTCGCGCGCGCTGCTACCTAGCTGCCCAAACACGCCCGCGCCGCACGCCCACACCTCGCCGTTCTTCATCAGCACCACAGTGTGGCACGCGCCGCAGCCCACTGATAGTACCTGACAATGCGTATTTAATCGTGTAAATGTAGAGGAAAATATTTTTTTCTAAGTAACGCCACACTCTGTTTTCTTAACAGAGCGAGGAATTTAAAATAATTCATACTCTCAAGTAGGAATCGAAACAACAGTCTTCGTGTATACATTCAGACGCTATTCGGCTTTGCCCAACATATCGTCGTTAATATAATATAAAAGGTTGTGTTGAGTGGCGACTTTTCCCGCCGTGCTTTTGTTTCAATACTGCATAAAAACTTAGCAATATTACTCTATTAAATATAACTTGCCTTTCTTCCTTGAAACTTTGTAACCAATTGTGGAGTATACTGATCGTCGATACTCCCCAAACATAGTTGTCCGTGCACGCCCCAACTGTAACATAATAAAATACGGTTTTATCACATTATATATTAGTCGTGTCCGGGACAGAGGGCCCCATCTAGCGACACTCTGGAGTTGGTGGTATAAAGACACGACAAAAGAGTATCTTCGCCCACGCAGGTGCCACCCAGGGAGCACTCTGCTATCTAGAAAATAATCAACACTAAAGTGCACTATGGTTGACGAGTTGTGACTGCTCTAAAGTTTCCTGTAGGTAGATGGCTGCGTTGGTTTGGTTTTAGATTATTGTCTTTCCGAGTGAAAAATGGGCAAAAGTTCAAAAAACCTAGTAAGGCGGTCATGAGTCGTCGACTGAACTGCACAGCTGATACTAGGTATAATTAACTACATTATTTTGTATATAGAAAATGACTTTTTCGTCCGTATATTGAATACACGAGTTAGCCTCATGCTAGTGTTGTGAACCACCGACCCCCAGGTGTAGAGGCGGCCGCCCGCGTCCACGGCGGCAGAGTGGTAGTGTCCGGCGGCGACGGCGCGTAGCGGCGCTGTGCTGGCGCACGCCACATGCAGCAGCGCGCCGCCCGCGCGCGCTCCCTCGCCTGCCGCGCCCGCCCAGCGCGCGCCCACGCCCAGCTGACCGAACGAGTTGTCGCCCGCCGCGTATATCTGACATATATGAGGAATGTCATTTAGGAAATTTGTGAACATAGTGTGACTGTAAACGCGACGGGTTGTGGGCTCGATGCCCACTCGAAGATATGAAATTCTCTCTGGTGTCGAAGTAAAACACGAGCGTGAGTTCCACCACTCAACACGTAATGCTTCCTCCATAGCATGACTAAATAAATAATTAAATATTTTATTATGAATTACGTGCTTGTGAACGCAATGCATTTAATTTTCGTTTAAGTTTATTTAATATAAGAGCGCTCACACAACAAGTTCTGTCTGTCTACAATGCTATACATGAGATAAAAAATCATAGCAAAAACAAATACTCGATGGCATCGTGACGCAAGGGCACAAACGTGTTAGTATAAATGCGTCGGTTATGGAAAATGGATTGTCCTAACATTAGGTTCTTCTGCCTATCGAAAACAGTGAAACTGAAAAAAAAAATACTCACCCCATTCTCAGTAAGCAACAGTGTGTGATGTCTCCCACAGGCCACGTCGACCACCATGCCTATCAACTCCGTATTGACCACCGTATCAGCCACCATTACTTTGGCATTGCCCTCGTCAGCCACCGCCCAGTGTCCGAGGCCACACGACACTGCTCTACGCGGTGTAAACTGCATCAAAGACCAATAATTTTCTACAGTTTTTAAATGTCAAATAATTTACCATAAGCTCCCCAGACCTGAGAACAATCAGCGCATGAAACTCGGTGGGATTTCTTTTGATTCAACAGATATACAGAGATTATACAGAATCCCACTTATTTATTAGTGGCGACGATACCTTTGAAATGAATTAGACCAATTTCATTCCATTCATTCCAAGGCGTGTTATCATTTATAAAATCATTAATTAGATAATAACCTAATTAATCATTAAATTCCTTCGGCCTACTCTGCTGTGCGCTAGATACAGCGTGAAGCTCTGATATGAAACATTCTCAGACGTTTTCTTGGATCCTATTGGAAAATAATTACGGGGAATCGATGTAATCAAGGTAAAGGCGCGCTACGTTTAATCCTATTTTTATTATTGATACACAACATCAGCGATTTTGGTAAACTAATTTTGGTAAGCTAAACTAACTGGATTTTTCTTAACATACATGTGTCTTCCAGGTGTCGGCCTTTTGTGTCATATCCGTGTGTATGTCTGTGCACGGCTGTCGAGACTCTATAGCGCTGGTTATGTGCATAAATGTTGCTATTAATTGGAGCATTCGAGTTGCCTGTAAAACATATTAAATATAAGTAAAAACACACAAAATATCAGTAGAACATTTATTTATTTGCACATATCTCAATGCTAATATTGTAGTTTATAGAACTACACGATGCGAGTGCCTGCTTTTAAAATAATTAAAAGTTAAAAATTTAAAAAGGCAACTTTAAATAACCAAGTCATGCTCACATTTTGATATATTTTAAAAATGGTGTATAATTTATGTCTGACACATTATTTATAAAAATTTAATACTTACATAAATTGATGTAATTCCTTGTTTTAAATCTCTCATCACAGGTCGCAACTGATCTTGTAAAGGATTTAACCATAAGCATAAGTGCTGAAATAATTTCGTTTGAATTAACAATTTTATTAATGTAACCCTCAGGCCTCAGTAAAACAACTTAATTAGCAAACTTAATTTTAAAAAAGGATATTCTCGTAAGGCGTACATAGCGTAACTTAAATAATCTTAGAAATAAATAAAAGTTGTTAGTTACCTTCAAAATAATAGTATCAAATTTATTACACTTCTCTGCAATAAAATCAAAGAACCACTGGCCATTTTCCTCCAAAAGAATCGGAACAATTGATTTTTGCTTCAAAAGACATACGATTGCGCCTCTACAAATGTCGTTTCTTGATTTAATAGCGTTTAACAATAAATTGGGATATCCTCTATGGATACTGAACACCGGCACTAAGTCCCACAAGCCTATAGCAGCGGCTATAGAAGTTAGCTCTTGAAATTCTACCGTGCTGAGCGATGTAAATTTGACGTCCCTGAAATTTATATAAACATTTAAAACACTATTGTGTTACTACGAAACTTAAATTGCAAAAATAAAGGATCTTAATATTTTAAGATTCTCCTTCATCCTTAAGTTTCTTACCTTTTCGTACCTTAGAATTTACCTAATGTTATATTGATTTTTTTTTATTTTTCGCGCATTCCTAGATCATTGCTTAAAGCTGTATTTTATTTGTATTCAATGATTCCATTATTTTGCAAAAAGAGGTTTTTGGAGCAGTACCTGGAACTGGCAGCCCAAAAAGCCTATACTTGGGTCGCTATTATAATGTCCCTTACATGTTTATGCGTTAGCATGTCTCCACCACCAAGTTCCTTTGTCTACTTAACCAAATTTGACATGCTTGTTCTAGAAATGAACTGAACATATTTCAAGACATAATAACTATGAATTGACTTCTAATAAATATTAGTTGCAATATACCTATATGGTTACCTTTTTAAAAAATATATTAAATTACAAAATTTTATCTAAAATCAGTCTAAATATTAATCTAAGATTCAATCGCATAAAAAGGATATCAAATGACATATTCATTAGAACTTTATTTTAAAAATAATTACAAAATAAATAATAATTCACTTACATATCGAAGTTCTCCTCACTGTTAGTTCCTATTTTTAACAGTAACGCAAGTAATTTAGCTGTTATAGCCGCATTGCCGAGACTCCCGACATTGCCCACCTGCTTATACATGGACAGCTCGTGAAGTCTCCCAAAGACACCCAAACGGGCGACCCAGCCATCTGGTTGACTCTACAATTAAATATAATATTAATCTTCATAATTCATCTTTGTTCTTAAGTAATATATATGTTTTTTAAATATATTTTTTTACAAAACTCAACGTGGCGCAGCGATACACCATATACTGCAACTGTAAACAACGTAATAGGTGTGGGTTCGATTTTCACTCGGAAGAAGGGGTTATTTTCATTTCGTTCTGGTGGCATGACAAAGCGGGGCGATGAATTCTGCTATTCAGCTGTTGGCCAGAAAGTGGGAACAGAGTTTCGTAACACAAGGTTCTTTTTGCTTATTCTGCGGTATGTGAGGTGGGTACCTCACTGTAATAACTGCAATAATCAGTAATATTTCCTTACATCTTCTAACTTAATTTTAATATATTGTTTGTACAAACGTGGTACAAACGTTACTGTGAACGCGGCGGAACACGGGAAATGAAATTTATGTAACCAACAAACCTGTGACAAGCAATACAGGTAGTGCGCTGGCGCCACCTTGCCGCGCGACAGGTGCAGGTCGGCGGCGGCGCGCAGCAGCGCGGGTACGGCGGCGCCCAGCGCGCCCGCTGACTGCTCCGCGCCCGCGCCGCCGCGCAGCACCAGCGACACCAGCCACTCCGCCGGGTCACTGCTGCGGGCAGACGTACAGGACAGATAGATATATCAAAAAATATAAAAACATATTAAAATATTTGCTCTTTATTTTTTTGTTGGTAAGCATATAATATGCAATTTTTATAATATATATTTTTTGTGGGTTCGATCCCTACTGGAGGAAATGAATTATTTATTTCCATTTGTATTTCCATTTCTTCGCTCTGATGCCACTCAACACGCATTGCCTCCAAAATTCAGCGGAAAGCGGGAAAAAGAGTGTCTTAACACTAGGTTCCCTCTATCAAATAATGTTGATTATTTTTTTTTTTAAATAATTAAAATATCAAAAAAAAAACCTAAAATAAACTTAAGAAAATACTTACACAGTGTTTAACACATAAGCGCCACATGACGTCACTATAAGACATGGCTCCAGTATAAACCTCGGTAATTGTAAATCACACATAAACGTTGGTTCCTTCCATCCTTCTGAACTAGACGGCGGTTCCTTTGCCGACATTAGATATGCTCTGTGCACATCACCTATTAATTCTGCTGTCCAAAGTTCGGAATAATCTCGTTTCGTTGCAAGCAGAGTCTCCCCCTATTAAAAATATTATTTTTTAGCTTCACGCTGTATTCCACAAATAGAAGGGATAACCTGGGACCTTAGTCTTAAGACATTTCAGTTCCCCACTTTCCGTTGAATTTTTTGACGATTTTCTGACGATTTAAAATGAAATAACTTATCATAAACTTCAAATAACGAAACTCGACTTAACGACAAAGTTACTAAGAGGTCGAAATCATGTTTTAGATACAATTTAAAAACTGTTATATAATTTCGTTTCTAATAAGACAATTTGTTTTTTTTTCTCTCCATATAACGATAATTTTCTAGCGCCGTAAAACGTATATTTTACGTACGTATATACGTACGTAAAATATAAGTCACTATGCGCCTGAATTACAGTAAAAGTTAATAAAGTTATATTATATTCACCTGAGAAGTTGAAAACTGCGCACTATGTATTTCCAGTTGATTTTTTCTAACAAGATAAATCAACCTTTGCGACCATAATCCTTGTAAGTACAGGCCGTCTTTCTTTATTTGAGGTCTAAGAGTTCTTGATGGAGTATCATCTGCGGGACTTTCCAACTGTAAAATATTTAATGCTTATTTTCAGCTTCACGCAAATCAGGGCAGTGGGACCCTAGTGTTAAGATATTCCGAAATCCGAGATCTCCAATAAACGAAATCTCTTAAATAAATAAAAATAAAAGTAGCTTTATTACTAACAGAAAAAATATTTAAAAAAACGCATCTAAAAATAACTTACAATAATAATTCCTTCATTCAATTCGAAAGCCGTCAAAAAATGTCGACCAGTGACATATTGCGCAGTGAGTGCCCAACTGTTAGAGTTTTTCCGAAAATTAGGCAAATATTCAATAGGCTTCAAAAGATACTCCACTGTTTGCGGCTTGCTTTCATCTATAAGAAAAGATATTTATAGACTGTTTGAATGTCTTGTTGAGTTGACAATCAACATGGCAATGGTTCGAGAATTTGGCAGTTGAAGTTCCCTCTGTTTACCCTATATAGTAAGATAATCAGAGGGAACTTAATCCGCCAAAGTGTAGCTTATAGTGTGAAGATTAAATAAAATATGAATATTTTGAACCTAAGTACTTACTACATATGAAAATTACTTTTGTAAAGAAGATAAATTTGGAAGTAAAATATTACCTTTGGATCCTCCTTGCGTGAAGAAAGTAATTTTATCCTTAGAAAGCTGTTTAATGTAAGACATGAAACCATCTTTCTTCTCCCTATCATTTTGCACTCGCATTTGTTGAAGCCAATTATAACCAAATGATCTATGTTCAAGAACCAACTTCCATTGTTGGTTAGGTCCTTTTGATATCTTAAACAAATATATAATATTATTGTAGTACTGATTACGTTGTGGGGGTGCAGTACAGCTTCAAACTATTAGCTTAAAACATTTTATGGTTTGATTTCCATACAGGGCATGGGTTGTACTACAAATGAATTTTCAGATTTTTTCCTGACTTAGTACTAGCTGGAGTTTCAGATTTTTCCCTGAACTGTAGATGCTAGCTGCCAAATTTTATGTTAGGACACAGGCAGACAGACATACAGACCGAGAGGTTCCTTTTTTCTTTAAAAAGTGCAGAACCCTACAAAAGAAGTAACACAGACAACAAGTAATATTCTAGTTTGGGTTTTGGTTTTATTTATTGATAAATGCCTCCAAAATTTTTTTTAACATATTTCCATGTATAAATAATCAACAATTGGTACTTTTTTTATTATATGTTATGATAATCATGAATTAGAAGATGACCAAGAGATTCAATTGATTAAATATAAGTACAATCAAACTTAATGTAAAGGATTTGAATTAGTGAATATTTAACTGCAAAAAAATGTTATAAGTAGATAAAAGTTCACCTTATACTATAACAAAATAATAACTTGAATGAAGAGGGATATACAAATAAATATATTCAGCTTTATTTATAAAAAAATATAAATAAAGCTGAATAATAGTAATATTATATCGCTTACCAAAAGAGCCAGTAGATCCAAAGAATCATCAAAACATATCTGCAAATCGGCTATTTCTCCTGGAACTTTAGTTTCACCGACAATTATTTGAGATTCCAAAGAGTAAAAAAATATTGATCCTGACTGAAATTTATAATTTACGTTTGAATTTAAAGAACAAGTAAGTACTCAATTATAATGAAGTCAATTCTAATTTAAAAAGGCATATTTGCCATTTTTTTATCATAATAAATAACAATATAAATTATTTTCAATAATTACCTTTGAGCCAATAATAACAATGTTTTCCGATTCCTTGGTAAGCCACCAAACAACAGAAATAGGTTGAGGTATCTCAGGCAATGGTAAAACTGTGACACTTGATAGTGACCATTTGCAGTCAAATGTGTTTTGGGGTATAAACCGGGGCAAAAAAGGAACAAGCAAAACTTTTTGATCACTCACAATCAATACCCAAGTGCCACTTGGTTCAAAACACATACAATAAACTGGATTATCCAAGAAGTCCCAATCAAATACATTATCAAATCTTTCAGATTGGGAATTAATATATAAAAACACAAGTTCCTTGTTGCTTGATAAAGCCAAAAATTTATTTAAGCCAACCTCGTAAAAGCTGTGTGTAGCAATATCAAGTTGAACTAAAACATCTAATTTGAATAAACCAGAAAAATCTAAATTTTCACTTTGTTGTGACATTATTTGTTGTTTTCATAGACTTCTTTTCGCTCAAATATTGTAATAATTTTTCCAATATACTAATTTTCATTTAAAAAAGTCATAGCATTGTATTTTTTTATTGAGAAAATTGCTTAATGCGCATCTGCAATATGCAGTTTTCAAAGCAGACAGTTTCCGCTTAAGGTTTAACAGCTGACTTCTATCATCTGCCACTGTCACGAACTTTTGTTTATTCTAATCTATAAATGGGGTGGATAGAAATGATTTCAGACATTTGATTAATGCTGATGACTTTAAATATAAAATAAACTAAAGTATGAGTCAATACTGCCACACAGTGAAAACATTTTTTATATCCATTATATATTATAAAATACAAAAATATAGGTAATTTAAATTTAGCCTATAATAGAAAATTTTAGGGTTTCTACTCTCTCGATAAGTGTTTGTGAATATTATGGGTTGTTAAATAGAAATAAATATCTTAAGTGTATCTATAGTTCATTTTAAATTGAACTTGGTTTTACGTGTTCTAATCATAATCAAAATTATATTAACGTTTGTAATATAGATAACAACAACTTTTCTAGTACAAAAGTTATAGCAGCTCAAGTGACAACAAGGCTAGACTATATCAATCATTATGAAAAAAAATATTTTACAATATAAAGCAATAAAATCAAAATCAATTTACAATATAAAGATTTACTAACGCAAATAATTAGATATTTTGATACAAAACTTTCACGGTATTGTGTCTATTCATCGCGCGACACCCTAGTTTACCGGTATGTTTTATTTTCAATTTATTACATACTATATATCTTGAATTATTTTAACAATACATGTGAAAATAATTTAAATATAATAAGTGTCGTGAAGTAGCAAAGTTCAACTATAATTATATTATCTATGATGATAGCTTGTATCACCATCTGTAATCTGTATTTATATTTTGTTATTTATTTGTAAATGATAATGATAAGTTGAATTCGTTTGACTAATCGCTAATTCGCTAGTCAGTAATATTTAAATTACAATAAAAAAGATGTTTATATTTAATCAGAAAATGTATATGCTTAAAATATCTTTATAAATCTGGATGATTTCTATATGATATAACAGTAAATATTGCAATGTATGAATAGAAATGTTATGTAAGCTTTGTAAAATATTTATTTCCAAAGTATAACTGATTTTTTAAAAATATTTTTTATATTCCTCAAAATACATAAATTGGATATTAATATCAATTAAATGTTTAATACAATCGCTATTTAAAGTTACTTATGTTATTTCTACTACTATTAAAATATTTCAGATATTTAGAGGAAAAAGATAAATAAAAAAAAGACAATGAAGTGGTCTATTCATAGGGGAGTGCATTTTCTCTTTAAAAAAAATTTATTGTTGACAAACAGTATTACATCTGGAGGATTTATGGCTATGGGTGATTTGATTCAACAAGAAATTGAAGTACAATCTAAAATACTGCCTTCCAGATATGATTGGGCTAGAGCAGGTATCATACTTAAGTGACATATATTTTGTTTATGTAATTCAAATATTTTATTGTATATCATTAAAATTTCAGCCCGGATGTTTATTGTTGGTACAGTGATGGGACCATTACATCATTATTATTATAGTTATTTGGATAAATTACTACCTCAAGTAAATGTAAAAACAGTAATGAAAAAGATTATGGGTGATCAGTTTTTTGCATCACCTGCAACCATTGTTTGTTTTTTCTATGGAATGGGGGCATTAGAAAAGAAATCTTTTGATCAATGCACAAAAGAATTAAAAGAAAAGTTCAAATATGTATATTTGGTATGTATCAATTGGCAATATGTAAATTATGTGAAGTTACAAATATAAATGATAACAATGATTAAGTATAATATTATATTGTTTTAGGGTGACTGTGTGTTTTGGCCTCCAGTACAATTTGTTAATTTCTATTATTTACCTACACACTACAGGGTATTTTATATAAACTTTGCAACTATGGTTTTTGATGTATTTCTTTCATATATGAAACATAATGATCAACACAAAAAACCTCTATAATTCAATTATCATTCCTTTGTTATGTAGTTATAAAAAATGTTAGTGACAGATATAATTTATTTTATTTATTTAAATTGTTTTCTTTTTAATTTTTTAATAGAGATTTGACTAAATTTCAAAGAATTAATTAATTTTTAACCTTTAAAATAATTTACACTGGACATTACTAAGTAAACTCAGTAAGTATACAACTTAATAGCACACACAGCCATCAATTATATGGCTTCAGTATTATAACTGTATATATGAGATATTTGATTGAAAGGCAAATTTGAATTCAAAATTGAAAAACATTAATAGATATTTAAGAAATATACACAAACATACTTAGTGTACATATTTCATTTAATAATTTAAGCAAAATATATTTTTAAATTTCTTCACCATACATTTGATTATCCTAATGTTTGTTTATCTGAATTCAGAATGCTTCAGCAAAACAATTAGTCAAGGTAATGGGTTTTTCTACTGTATACAAGGAGCAAATTCGTTTAATTCCATGATCGAAAATTATCCTATATCATAATAACTTAAACAGTTCTTTGCAAAAAATTTATGCAATTTGTAAAATATGTGACACACAACGCATTTAGAATGTGGAGAAGTATCAACTGTCGGTAGTGGATTCGCACGTTTTTAAGCTGTAGGTAATTTTTTTTTAGCTTCACATTATACTCTGTCTCTGTGAAGGTAAAAAAATCGACTGTGCACAAAACTTCGACTCATTCTATGGCAAAAATGCGATAATACGAAACCAATAAACGTTTTTGGCTCAAAATTATAATTTATGTTTAGTTAATAAATTGCTTGTGATTTTAAAAAACACTCATATGATTAGGATGATCGCAGTAAGCTATTTTTCAAAAAACTGAAATATTAAATTATTTATTAGCGTCAATAAAAAATACCTAAAAACAACGAAAGCCATCAACCCTACAATATCCCGTTTTGAGCCGACCGAAGTATGGTCACGTTAGGCATTGACCAATTTCTCACAAATTATAAAATACGTCTTATTGAATCATTTTCGTTTAACTAAATCAAAATACGTATTAAAATCAGCGTATCGCTGTATCCCGCACACTTTTCAGTCGTATAACATTAATATATCATAAATTCACAAAGATATTTTTATCAGTTACCAGGGATGATAGGTAACTAAAGCGTCGAATTTGTTATTAAACAAATATTTTTTAGCTTCACGCTTATGGTACGCGATGGTAATCTAGTGTTAAGACACTCCGTTCCGCACTTTCCGCCAAATTGTCATTAGAAGTCAACGTCGTGCTTTTTGCCTTGTTAGTAGAGCGAAGAAATAAAAATAATAACAATAATTCATTCCACCGAGTGGGAATCGATCCCACAACTGTCGCGTTTACAGCACCCTTGTGCCACTGCGCCACTACGGTTTCATAAGTATTTAGGTTTTCAAATATTATATTTTTTCACAAACCAAATAATAAGTCTCAAGAACAACAATTAACGTAAACACAAATGCGCCTTGCCTCGTTACCGCCACCTTAGCGAAAATTGAACCCACAAAATAAATTTAATAATGTCAATGCAACGGGCATATACAGTCGCACGCTTGTGCCCCTGCGACATAACGGCCTCAATCATTTTTATTATTATACTAGCGACCTACTCGCGGCTTCGCCCGCTTTAACTATTGAATTATTCATATAATGTATGTTTGCAAAGCACTTAAGATAATGTGAAAATTAATTAAACCCTACTGCAACCCGCATTTTCGTAGTTCCAATAAAAGATTTTCCAATTGTTTTAAAATAAACACAAATAAATAACACAATGAACAGAAAACTTAAACGAAAGAAATTATAAACAACAGACTATTTTCTTACCCAAAAATACTTAAACGAAAGATGTAACCAACTATGTTGCGTACATTATAATATATTGGACAACTCCAAAGTACGTACGTGCAATCACTTCTAAATTTACTTTGCAATTTTTAGATAGAAATATGATCACTACACGTTATTCTTAAAAGATACGAATAAGCTGTCGCGGACTTTTTTGTAGATCTTATTAAGAGGAACAATACTCCAGTACATTATTTTCATGTAGTACTTACTATTAAAGCAGCGCATGCGCGTAAGTGTCTCAACGGGTAGGACTTTATACACATTTATCGTATTTTTGTTAATTTACATATGAATGTACAAATAATAAACTATATATAAACCTTCCTTGAGTAATACTCGACCTAATGGTGAAACCCACATCAAAATCCGTTGGGTGGTTTAGAAGAAGAAGAGTTAGAAACAACAGACACGAAAAGCGACTTTGTTTTATAAGATATAGGATAGGATACATACATTATAATACATGAAAGGACCCTCATATAGTAGTGACGGTTTACATCTACATTTCGATGACAACAAATGGTGAATGGAAATGGCATGATAGGAAGTACAAAGTTGCAGTAATTTTTATTAGCTTCACTCTTTATCCCACATCCACACACAGATAGCAGCCCTACTATGTGAACCTGCCTACCCAGGCAGAGGGAATCTGGAAACATAGACCCTTAAAAATTTACTGAAGTGGGGAATGGAGTGCCATCAATATTGTCACAATAAGATCCAAATAAATTTTAACACAATTTTAAAATTATGATGTAAATATGTAAAGCCATACACAATAGATTTTTTTTAAATATGAAAGAAATGGATACTGTTATGAATGTGGTATTTGTTAATATATTAAGACTAAAGTTACAATTAAATAAAAATATATCACATTCAAATTGAAAAACTTTGTTTATTTAATAAAAAAACAGACCTTGAGAGAGTTTTACTTAATTTATTCTAGTAAACAAAATAACTTTTTCAAATTTTACTTTTAAATTGATATAAATAAATTTCTCTTTAAAAATCTAGCATGAATTTTGTAACTTCATTTATCTAAGATTAGCTAACCCCAACACATAGTCCAATCATCTTTTCTTGTTTGTAATTTAACTATGATTCTGTATAAAGCTAATGCAGGACCCAAGGGAAGTCCGAGACCTCTAACAATGTCAGCTCTACGTGCCATACTCAAAGCCTGTCCATCAAATTCCTAAAAAAAAAAGTAATGTAGCTTCAGACTGTATTCCGCATATAGCAGGGGTAGGGCTCAACATTTTTGTCTCCTTACTTGAGTGAATAAATTAAAATAATTCTTTCTCACGAATAGGAATCGAACCCATAATCGCGTTTAGTGACTCTGTGCTGCTGCGCCATGACGGCCTCATTATAAGTTAGCTACAGTAATCACATTAACGTGTTAACGCCATATATCACGAATTCAATTTAATTCAACATTAACGTGACATTTATGTCAAATAAGTATATTTTATTTTTAACTATTTTAGTATTATATATTAAGAAAAAATATTTATAAATGTACTTCTTTAAGTATTTAAAGGACTTGATAAGCATTTTAAAAGCCTATTGTTCCAAAGATTGACACAATATAACATTGTGCTTTATACATCAGAGTCGGGAAGTGCAAAAATTTAAATATAATTATTCACAGAATGACTAAACAGGAGTTTCTTATCCTCAAACAGGAGTTGGAGGATCAAACTTTCACATTCACAGTATGGCACCGGACCATAAGGGCCTCGAAAAGAAAAATGACAAAAAATAAATACTACAAACCTGCTCTCGTAATATAGGAGCAGCTTCAGGAAAATGCTCACTAAAATAATCATATACATCATCCACATTCCAATTACTGACATCAGGTATATTTGGGTCTATAGGTACATCTGTTAATTTAGTAGGAGCTCTATCTAATTCATGTGGTTTAAGGAACGGATCTGTTGGTGAGCCTTTTGTGCTATAATCTGTTGAACTTGGTACAATTGCTGGAGACCCTACAACTGTAGGTCGAGATTCCAAACAATTGTTACACTCCCATTGGTCCCATGCCTTTAATCGTTCGGGTATTCGTGGTGAATGACATAAAGCATGATATGCATCAGAACATATACTACATACAGTCAATATACCCTGTAATAAAGTTATTTATTATTTTTTGTTGGCTTTATGCATGCAGCAGGGTAGGCAGGGGGAGCCAAGTAGGAAACACTGCTCCCTACTTTCCGGCGAATTCTACAGGCATTGCCTATTGAGTGGCTCCGCATCAGAGCAACGAAATGAATATATTAAATATTTAATTTCCATAAGTGGGAATCGAACCCCCAATGCTTGTTCCCCACAATTAAGTTAAAGTTATTTTTAAATATATTTTGTTATTCAAGCCGTATATTAAGTAGAAAAGAAATTGTAGATAATTATTTACATAAATTAAATGATAAGCAAAAAGGTATGTGCCTTACTTAAACAATTTCTAACAATGTAGGAAACATTTTTAATACTTACAGCATCATTAGTTTCACAGCAAACCACACAAGTTTTACAATGTGGGCACTGCCAAGTGTTATCAGGCCTTGGCTTTAAAATTCCAGAACCTGATTGAAGGCAGCTTAAATGTGCTTTATTATTGCAATCCCGACATTCCACTAATCTATCATTAGATCCTCTAGGTTTTTGTACTAAACATACAGAACAAACTCCGGAAGTTTCGTGACTTATTGGCTCCTCATTATCCATCTCGTCTCCGCTCCCGTCAAACGATTGTTGGCTTTCAGATAGAGGAATATCATCTTTATCTTTACCATTGAGCTCATTTTGTTCATTTAACATTCTTTTTCTAATCGTACTTTTGTTTAGAGAACCAATGGGTCGCCCTCTTTTACGTTTACTTGGTACATTATTATCTGAAGGATCAAATACTTTCTTAGCCATTTTACGTCTTTCTCCAACTCTGACTCCAGTATTGTGAGAATTACTATGCACACTATTACAAGATGTACCACCGCCTCTAGATTTTTTTGGCCTTCCTCTTGTTCGCTGTGGTGAGGATCTACATGATGAATTGGCTGAAGATGTCATCTAAAAATATGTTACAATTAGTAAAAGAAAGAAATCAATTATTATCAATTATCTTTATAACAACTGTACTTTTAATAATAATAAAAAAATATATGTTTAACAATAAAATATATATAAAAGATTTTGAGCATGAGTAATATAAAAAATATTTAGCCTATTACAAAGAAATATTACCTTTGTATTAGAATCGGTATATTCAAACTTAAAACTATCAGAGCTATCTCCATCATGGTCCGCAGGACCGAGAGCCAAAGCACCATTGGGTAATTTTACTAAGCTTCCAGATAAAAGTTCTTTGTTGATAATTGTTTCTAATTGCTTTTTACTATACTTAGATTCTTGTGAGGCAGCAACTTTAACAAGTTCATCAAATGCTATGCCATTTTCTAAGTAACTTTGATCTTGATATATTAAAGTAGCAATAGCTGATGTAATTATTCGTCGCTCACTTGTTGCAACGGAAGCACTCATTTCTGAAAATTTTATATTTAATTATTGCTAGTTAAATTGAAAAAAAAAACCAAATATTTGACTTACTGTGATTTTGTGATGACTTTTTCCGCCACTTAGCTGCGTTTCTGTAGCTTACATTATCTTTATAATCGACTTTGTAAATACTTTTTTCTTTAAGACACCGTTTAAGATCTGCCTTTGTATCTTTCGGTGATACTTTATAACATTTCAGCATAAACTTGCAAATTCTGTTTATATCTGGTCTTGATTTTCGAGAACGTAAATGATCAATTGCTGCCAAAATTTGATTTTTATACTTTATCTCTGACATTTCTGAAAAGGAAATAAGTTTATATTTTAATAATTATTAATTTATGTAGGCAAAGCAGGATAACATTAATGAAAATAATTAATACCTGAGCAAATACATGCCGACAAATTTAAATATATTGTCGAAACAGATACTTAATTATCAGTAGCATATGTAAAATAAATAACAAAAAATAAACCTTAAAATAAAAGTTGTAAGCAAAAAGTATTCAAGTATAGAAACTCGCACTCGACGAGTATACAAAAGTCTAAACTGCTTACTGCACAGTGCACACTACCACTTGCGCCTCGTAAGTACACTTCCCTACGTAAGTATGTAGTATAATAGTCTATGCTATGTAAATATGTATTGTAATGTAATATACATTATATATAATTCCTTAATATGTTATAACTTTTATAATTTAAAAATATAATAAAGAAAACTGGGTACGATATAGTACCGTGTTGAACCGTTTTAATAGTGCGGTTCACTTATTATATCTGTTCCATTGGGTTTATTTACATACATTTAACGTCATTGTGACATTTACATTACATAAATTTTGTTTTGACAGTTTCCTTTCTAAGAAGGGTTAGAGGTTAGAAGCTGAAAGCTTATTTTAATAATATTGAATTTAAAAGCAATATAAAGATTCAATAAGTGTTTAGTGTATGGCTTTCCTCTTAATTCGTCATTAATGTTAAGTGCCTAATATTGGCGGAAACATGTCATTATTATGCCTTTTTACGTCAGGCATAAAAATAAATAATGCTTTTATAGTGAGAGCTCTTTTCTATTCGTCTCAACCCCAGTATGAAACTGCAAAAAAAATAGGAAAAGTCGTGAATGTTGCTATTATTGGTGCACCAAACGCTGGGAAAAGCACTTTAATCAACAAAATCTTGAACCGAAAGGTTTGTACACTTAATTATAAAGGTAGCTTTATATAAAAAATTACAAATAGGTACATCATTTCAAAGTAAAAGTTTAATAAATTTACCGCCGAATTCTGTAGATATTGCGTGTTGAGTGGCTGAACACTACATCTTACACTTTGACTCACCACCAGAGTGATGAAATGAAAATATTAAATATTTCGTTTCCTCGAATGGAGTTCAAACCCAAAAGCTGTCGCGGTCACAGCCACTCGCTTGTGGCCCTGCGTCATAACTGATTTCATTATAATTTATAATACAATCTTAGGAATCACTGGTTAGAATTTAAAAAATCTTTTTAATTAATGTCTTGAATACTAGCCCAGCTCTATAAATAGAGTGTTATATATAATTAATCACTTGTAATTAGTCCACCATACTTGTGGTCAGAATTACCAAGGGAACATAGAATTTATCATACACTACTTTTAATAATTTTCCAATCAACCAGGTTAAAGAAGCCACAGTCAAAAGCTAGTAATTCATATTATTTTTACAGATATGTGCTGCCTCCAATAAAGTCCATACAACAACAAAATTGACAAGAGCCATTACCTATGAGAATAATACTCAAATTATATTTTTAGATACTCCTGGCATTGTAACTGAGAAGGAAAAGAAAAAGTAAATATCATTTATTTTTAAAATGAATTTTACTTTCTATGTGATTACCCAGTTTTATACTTCCTTTGTATCTGTGTAGATAGTATAAAGCTTATAAAAAGATACTGTATTCTAATTAATGTAATATAAGTATGTTATGTAATATAAATACATTTCATTATTTTATATTTATATTAATTATCATATAAACTTTTATTTATGTATTTATAATAATATTTATTGCATATATTTGCAATATATGCCTTTCCTTGTTTTTTTTGTTAGATTCATACTTATAAACATTTTTTAAATTTTTTGCTGTACTATTCTCACCCCGTATTTTGTGTACAACTAATACAATTCCAGGCATATTCTGGAAGATCATTTCTAAAGAGAAGTCTACAGTTGTAAAAAAACATGTGTTTTCTTTTATATATGTATTTAACATAAGTATGTAGAGAAATAAAAAATATTATATTTATATTTTAGATACAAATTACCAGAATCGATGCTTGCAGCATGTCATAAAAGTTTAAGATGTGCAGATGTCATAGGTGTAGTGCATGATATATCAAATAAATGGTCAAAACAGGCTCTCCATCATGATGTCATTAATATGTTAGAAATGGTTCAAGACATACCCAGTTTTTTGATAATCAATAAGGTAAATTTAATGTCCTATGACATTTAAGTGTAATAAATATAATTAAACAGTTAATTTTAAAAATAAATTTTACCATTCATTGAATCCTACATATATCAGTGTAGGTAGTGAAAACCTAGTGATAAGACACTGTATTCACCATTTTTCTTCCAATTTTTGAAGCTTTAATTGTTATAAGTATAAAGAAATGAAAATATTTCATTGTCTCTACAATGTCTAGTGGGATTAAAATCCACAACCTCAAGTTTTCAACTTAAAACATCTATAATGCATTTCTTTTTCTACTTTTTCAGGTAGATATGTTAAAGTCTAAGAAGCAATTATTGGATGTGATTAGAAATCTTACAAACGGAATGATAGCTGGGAAACCAATACCTCGTTCTAGGCATGTTAAAACAACAGAAGAGAAGGGTTTTAATCACTTTTCTGATGTATTCATAGTATCAGCACTAAATGGTGATGGTGTGTCTGATATAAAGGTATATTAGATAAAATGTTGTGTATATCAATATATTTGAGAAGATTGTGGTACAGCAAGACACTGTTGGGCAGAATATGTTATGGTTGCGAGTTCAAACTCCACACAGAGGAATGAATTATTTTCCTTTCTTCATTTTTTTAACATAAAGCAACTTCAAATCCTGCTAAACTAATTTACTTTTGTTTTTCAGGAATACCTAGTAAATAACGCTAAGCTTCGCAGTTTGCGTTATGATCCATCAGATTGGTGTGATCAGTCACCTGAGGTACTAATAGAAGAAGCTGTAAGAGCAAAATTTATGGACTTTCTTCACCAAGAAATCCCTTATAATTTGATTACTAAACTAGAATATTATGATGATACTACAGAATTAGATAGAATTCTTTGTTCTGTGTCTGTGGAATGTCCATCAGAAAGATTAGTAAGATTAATAAGTGGGTCTGGAGGAGGGCGATTACAACAAATAAAGTCAAATGTTAGAAATGATCTTATGGACATGTTCAAAAAAACTGTAGTAATTGATATTAAATTAAGGGTTAAAAATAAGTCCACAGCTGAAGAAATGTAAATTAAATAAAGTTATAGATAGACTCGTAAATATATTACATATTTTGTTGTTATAAAACTGTAATAATAAAATACTTAAAATACAAAATCACTATTATTATTATAGAATCAAATTATTTAAGGCAGTCGTGGCGCAGTGGCATAAGCGTGTGAAATACGACGGTTGTGGTGAGCCCACAATTCCCACTTGTAGAAATTTATTATTATTTATTTCGCTCTTTTAACAAGGCAAAAGACATATTGCCTTGAAAATTCGACAGAAAATGGGGAACAGAGAGTCTTAATACTAGGTTCCCTCTGGCTCTGCTTTATGCAGGATACAGCGTGTAGTGGAAAAAAATATATATTTGAAAAGCGATACATAAAAGCTATAATGTTTTTTTTATAAAATAAGTGTGTGAATGGGGTGTTTTTTATATATAGAATTTTAAAAATATGTGTATTAGTCTATCGTAAGAGATGAAATAACTTTTGAACACATTGAATTTGTTTTAAAAAACATTCAAAACGCCATACCTAAAGAACTGAACTGTAATATATTATATTAAAGTTCGATTACGTCACACTAGATGGCAATAATTATTCCTCTAAAACTATCTTCTAGATATGAGAATAATCGCTGTAATGATAAAAAAATTACTTAGAAAAGTGACTGTTAACTCGACTTCCTTGAGACACGAGTTCTCTACCTTCTGAATATTCGGAATTTACAACATGGCCTACTTATAACATTATAAATATAATTTATAACGACGCGGGGTTTATCCTAAGTATATTTTCCATTTTGTATTGATTGTTAGTATTGGTCGTCTTGGATTGAATCAGTAATAAGTTAGATAATTTCACATTTAATGTTCAAATTTACAATTTAATTAAAACAGAATATAAAATACAGAAATATCCAGCTATAAATATATTTATATCCTCCATAAATTATACTGCTACAAGGATAAAAATATAAAAGAAGACAATAATATGTTCGCAACAACTCCGGGCTTCGGATATGTTAAAACGGTTCGAAAGTAAAGCTTTTAAGCTCTCCAGTAACAATTACTCGCGTACTTCTAAAAATTCGCGCTGTTTTCGAGGATGCGGTTTCGTCGGCCAGAAGTTTCAATGGTACGATTATGTAGATGGATTCCTATTTGTTCTTACCAAATTATAATCCTCGCTAATTTAAATTCTAATTGCTTACCACAAGTAATGTGGAATATATTTTATGATTAAATATTATTTTTAATAAAATAATGTTTAGTCTAACTTTATAATTTGGATTCGTTGAATTCTTACTAACTTCCTTATAGCAATTTTACTAGGTGTTTTTTTTCTGTAAAAAATGTGATTAATATTGAAAATGTTTTTTTCTCTCTGTTAGATACGTTTTAAAAAACATATTTATAGAGTTAAAATGAACCCTTTAAATATTTTTAAAAAATTATCATATCAAATATCAATTTAGTTATAATAATACTTAATTGTTGTACCTATAGAGAATGTAATAATAATGTTTCTTAAAGTATTATTTATATGAAATTCATCAATTGTTAAATCAGTTTGTATTCTACGTTTGTGATAACATTTTAGTCTGTAGTAGTCAGTACATAAAGTGTTGAGCTTCAAAACAATAGCGCGCAACCAGTTCTGTTTTAGTTTGAAATGTAGTTAGAGAAATTATTTACCTATACACACATATTTTAATTTATTATAATTTAAAATTGTAGGTAATTAGCACAATATATTAGTTTGAAAGATATGTAAATTATTATAATAATATAACGATGATGGTTTGATACATAGTAGGCAATAAATAGTAGAAAGCCTTGATAAATAGTAATTCATGAAGTACTTAATGAGTGGAACCCGAATCCAAAACAATCATGTGTATGATTTTTTATTAATTTTTACTGTACTCTTAAAAAAATGCTATATTGTTTCTTAACTTAATGATGTCTTAAAATTTAAGTAGGTACTCTATTTATCTTTTAGTTTTTAGTACTAAAACTGTTGTAAACTCTTAGGATATACCATAAAAGTTACATTTGGCTAAATCTAGGTGTTTAGCGGCGCTACGAAGGTGTTCTTTAATGCTTGGCTAAGTACATTGAAAGTTGGCACGGGAATCGCTATACATGTGCCCAAATTGGCATGGCTTTGCTGCATTAGGTATATAAAATAACTTTTTTACTAGATTATTTTTATATAAAAAGCAAGGCAGTCATGTCGTAAAGGCTGTATGCGACTATAAACGCGTCTGGTTGTTTAATTCGCACTCGAGGAAATGGAATATTTAATATTTTCATTTCATCGCTCTGGTATTAGACAAAATCACGGTATTGAATCCCACCACTCAACATTTATACCTCCAGAATTCAGCGGAAAGTAGGGAACGGAAGTGACTTAAAGGAACGAAGTATCTTAACAATATTTCTGCATACCTGTGTGCTGCTATGTACGCCGTTTAGCTATTTTTAACTTCGGTTGGATGGATTCGGCAGGGATTCGCGGCGCTGGTGCTGCACTTATGAATCTCAAGTTAAAATAATGAAAGTGGCCCAAACGATCACGTCTTATATTTTCACACTTGTATTTTCTATCTACTTGTGACACCGCAATTTTCTTTATGTCAAAATCCAGAAAATTTTATTTTATATTTGGATTGGTACATTTTATTACGGGCGTTTGAATGATATTGGCGAAGTTTTCAGTTTCAAAATACTCCCTTTTTCTCATTGCTAGCAAAAACTTTTTTGTGACAACCGTAAAAAATGAAATAGAAGTCTGCTCTCGAGTTATTTTTGCAGGTTTCAAACATAAAGTTTGAATAATTTAATTGAAGCCCGGAATATAGTCTCTCAATTATTTTAAAATGAAGTAAATTAATGAATGTAATAAATTGTTATGTTTGAGTAATAGATGCTAAATTTAGTTTTATAGGTAGATAGATACTTCTAATATTGACTTTAATTATAAATTATAATACATATTGTGTGCAAGTTATTCTTTCGTTATTATTCATAGCAGTTTTTCCTAGACACCGGGGGTGCTTTAGGTATAGTAGGCGTGCCTCAGGGGTCCATACTTGGCCCATATCTCTTTTTGATTTACCTAAATGACATACCTACCCAGGTCCGTACTCACCTGGCTTGTTTTGCCGACGATACTGCCTCATACACCTCCGCTTTGGATTTGGATCTTATAATAAGTCGCTTACAATTATCCCTGGATATGTTGCATGAATACTTCACAAACTGGAAACTGAAGCTTAACGAAACCAAAACAGAGGCCATACTATTCAGCCGCCAACGGTCGTGTCCTCAGAGGAAGCTACAAATTTTAAATCATAAAATACCATGGTCTAGTCATGTACGTTACTTGGGAGTACTATTGGATAGGAAACTCAATTGGACAAAACAAATAGCGTGTCTTAGAACCAAAGGGATACAGTCGCTTGGCTTACTTAGCCCAGTACTAAATAGAAGGAGTAACCTCAGTCCGCGTACAAAATTACGTATTTATACTAGTTTAGTACGCCCACGCGTTACGTATGCTTGTCCTGTATGGAGTAGCACTTGTCTCACTAATCTAAATTTTCTCCAAACCATCCAAAATAAAGCATTAAAAATAGCTTATAATACGCCACTTAAAACTAATTTAATTAAATTACATAGAAAACTTAATTATCCTACATTACGTGAATTCATATTTAAATTAACGCATAAATTTTACGAATTATCTCATACACATATAAATAATTTAATTTCGACAATTGGCCGAACGAAAATATCAGATTTAAAATATATCGATAGATATGGCACTTACCGCTTGCCCCATCACCACGTTCTGTTTCCGTGCGAATGTGTATTAAAACCGGTCCAGCGAGTGCGGCAGCCAGCCTTCGGACTCGCTGCGTCTCAAACGCTCCCCCCTCTGTCGCCCTAGTACGACTGTATGAGGGGGACGCGGGAGGTCTACTCGCGGCTTCGTTACTGGTCGTAACTGAGCCTAACTTTGTTAACAACACCTAGTTTTTATTTATTAATTACCTTCATTTTCAGTTATAGAACGATATTTTTACGCAAAATATTGAATTTGAATACATAACATAAAACTCGTTTGAATCTTAACTACGTTGTTTAATAAGTTGTTTAACCTACAGTTTGTAAACTTTTGGAGGCGCCTTATTAGCCTGATAAAGTACCTTTCTTTTATTATGTTAACAACATATTTTCTAGCTTAAGTTATGTTTGTTATCTTACTTATTTATTAATAAAGAATTTTAAAAACAAGGTATAGTCATATTATGCATTAAAATTCTTATCTTTAAGATTCATGGTAGTAGACTTCGGGCGTTTTATAGGTACAACCTTTTTTATAGTTTCGTGACGCACTTGGAAATTGCCCGACTGAAAGCGATTTTTGTAATTTTTTTTTATAGAATAAGGACAAGGCAAACGAGCGTTCGGGTCACCTGATGGTGATCACCGCCGCCCACGACCCCGTGCAACACCAGAGGAGCTACAGGTTCGTTGCCGGCCTTTTAATTTTATTAATTGGCTATATAAATAGCGTATTATCAATATAGATAGAAATGCATACACGTACTAAAATCGAAAACTACTTTTATAAGTTTATATCAAAACGTTTTCTCAAGTCTTCCTTTCCATTGCCATCATGATAAATCTTAAAAATAACGGTCCTCGGCAGCACATTACGTGGACATATCGCCGCCTGATGGTGAAAATGATCTCGTATGTTTCAGTTACAAGAGTTATTTATTGTTAGGGACATATCAATCGTCATTCGTAAGCGACATGCCACAATTGCGACAAATTTTTGTTACTTTATATTTTTCTATGAATATTTAACAGAAAATCATTAGCTTCACCCTATATGTCGCACATAGCAGGGAACCTAGTGTTAAGACACCCAGTTCCCCGCTTTCTGCTGAATTCTGGAGGCATTGCGTGTTGAATGGCAGAACTTAACGCCGCGCTTTCCCTCGAGTGAGGATTGAACCCACTACCGTAACGTTACAAGTCATAATTAATTAAGTACTCATAGATCACGTGGCTGAAATTTATATGAAATATTCAGGTCTACGATGTCTTCGAACGCAGAAAAAAACTATATTAATTAATTGATTATTTTCTTTTTATTGTCAATATAGAAAATTGTGTAATTAATAAATCACTTATTTTAATGATTATGTTACCTAATTGATACAAATGACTAAAAATAAATTTAGCATTATGTAACTCTCATCAGTAGGTAACTGGTGTAATAGACACATGGGGTTTAGTTAGTATGTATATAGTCGAAATTCTCACCTGCATTCTGTTCATTAGGCCTGGCAGATCAGCATTGTTCAGCTTGATCAATTGCTTGTTGATTAGACACAATAGCTACCTATATTTGCTATTATAGTCCTTACACTCCCAATCATTGAAGCAATGTTACTATATAAATTATAGAGCATTTAACACCTAAATTGAGGCCGTGGTGCAGAGGCGCAAGGGTGGGACTATAACGCGATTGTTGTGGGTTCGATCCCCACTCGAGGGAATGAATTAATATTTATTAATATTTTCATTTCTCGTTCTCCAATCTGGCATCAAGACGAAAACCCGGCGACTCGCGTAGAGTTCCACCACTCAACACCCAATGTCTCAAAAAATCGACAGAAAGTGGGGAACGGAGTGTCTTAACACTATATTCCCTCTGCCAAGCCTGTTAGTGGAATTTTACTTTAACACTTAAATATATTACATTTAGTAACTGTAATGATTTTATATAAATAGTTTTTATATTCACGATAATTTGTTATAGAAAAATGTAAATCAACCTGTTTGTTTAATAAAAAGATATATTTGAAAATTTATACATAGAACTAGCGCGAGTTGACAATTTAAAAAAGACGCTTGATGTGATGAAAATTCTGATGCGCATTATAAGATTTGGAGCTGAAGAGGAAAGTGGTCCTCTAGAATAAAATATTGTATTATAATTTAAGATATACATTGTACAAGCCTAATGGTATCTAGCCCTGGAAGAAGTAGAAGTTCTGTAAAAGTCCTGAGATATAAATTGTACAAGTCTAATGGTATTTAGCCCTGGAAGAAATATAAGTTCTGTAAAAGCCTCGAGGTGTTTGATTTCTTTACAGTTCAGAAGCGGGATCAGATCCAGCCCCAAAGTGAGGTACGTACAACAAAAACATGGAAATCAAGTTTTCCACTGCTAGCTTTTGTAGATATTATTGATCGGAGAGCTTTTGATTGAAAATTTAGTCACTTTAAGAGTTATTATGCATTTTATTAGAATAGTATGAAGATAAAGTATATTTTATAGAATAGTGTGATGATGAAGTATATTTTATAGAATAGTGTGATGATGAAGTATATTTTATTAGAATAGTATGAAGATAAAGTATATTTTATAGAATACTATGAAGATTAAGTATAATTTATAAAATAGTATGAAGATTAAGTATATTTTATAGAATAGTATAAAGATTGATACACGGCTAAGGATGCCGTAGATGAATTAGTGGTCAGCGTACCACAGAAGAATGGTTAGAATACCATAGATGAATTAGTGGTCAGCGTACCACAGAAGAATGGTTAGAATACCATAGATGAATTAACGGTCAGCGTACCGTAGATGAATTATCGGTCAGCGTACCGAAGATTGATGATTGATATTATGTATTTAGAGTAAGAGCCTGCTTGCTCGAGGCTGGTGGTGGCCTCGGTATGTCGGGCGTAGTAGTAAAGTAAAACATTAAGTAAGCGCCTGCTCGTGACTGATGATTGCGGCAGTCAGGCATAGTGTGTAGTAGTCTTTGTAAGTAATGTAAGCTTAAATTATTATGTTTGTTTATTAATATTGATTATTTTAGTATTTTTTTTTTCTTTTGATTGATTCTGATTTATATATTGACATTTTGACGATCCATTTTAAATATTTTTTGAAAGACATTTAAAAGAGAATGCTTTTGAATTGATAATTTATAAATACATCAATTAATTTATTAAGATTATTAGTTTTTAATGACATTTGTTGCATTAATTTGAGGGACATGGAGTCGGATGCTGAGACGCACCCTAGAGGAACCACCCAGTGGAATGATGGCGATGACAAACAAAAAAAAAGGAATTTATCGAAAATGCAAAACTTCGAGATCTTCGCGGCCGTAGGAGTGATTTACATCTTCTGATGAGCGGTTCATCTGATGTGATAAAGCGCTTCGGTGACATAAAGACAAGCAAAGGAACTTTTTACTGGTATACAAAGGCAATGTTTAGATTTATAAATTTCTGTATAATAGATAAGAATTAAAGTTAAACTTTAGTTACTGGTATTATAAAAGTTAATAGATCACATTTAAATGTAATTCCACAGTTTGTGTGACATATAGAAAATTGGCTTACATAAGTAAATGAGTGTATAAATTTTGCTCGTTTGTGAAATAATTCGTATCTACAAAAAATTTAATAAAGTGCTTTGAGCGAAATTATGATCAGTTTCTCAAAGAAATGAAAGCTAATACTAGACAATAAAAAAATATACATCAATATTTCTGTAATAAATTACCCTTAGCTTTACTTTTAGATCTGGTTAAAACGAAAGAAAAAAGCTATTTTCTGTATTAGGATACTCGATAAACCTGTTAGAAATGTAAAAAAACCAGAAGATTTATTGACTTATCTCAGATATCATGCATTAAAAGTAGAAAATTAGTCTCACTCGGGTATCGGGTCAGGATTAGGATCAGGATCAGGATCAGGTACCGTCAGTGTCATAAATATCATAGGTCATAACAGTGTTAGTCTGCTAGTTCAAAATTTTATATATTGAAAGATATATATTTTTTATGTATCAATTATTGTGGCAACAAATATATTAAACAAGATAAATAGAAACACGATAACAAAGTCACAGCATTAGGTTCTGCCACCAGTGTAGTACCACCTACAAGTTTCGACATTTTTTTTATTTCCAGTAGAATTCATATATGTCATTTATATCGGGTTGGGGTGATTGGAATAAATTAATTAAATTTGTTTCTATGTACATAAGAGTTTATTAGCATACACACGTTACAATTTTATTATTAGCATAATTACAATATGTACAGACGTTGCAAGTTATGTGTAAATTAGAGAAACGACAGTCACAATTAATGAATCATCTCACTTTGTTGTCTTTTAGCGTTATCCAGTCTGCTTTGATTTATAGCAATTATTATCTTCTTACGTTGGTTTTGTATTCACACGTATTCACTATTTTATTCTTTGTACGAGGCTGTCAATTAATTATAGACATCTGTCGGGTGTCATAAAAATGAAACGCTATGTTTAAAAAGGTAGTATATTGTCTTTATATATATTTTTCTCCAGTTCCAAAACATATTATTTAGTACAAAATGTATATTTATGTATTCTGCCGTTTTCTTTATGGTAGCGAATCGAAACGCACATAGAGCGAGTGTCAATATCTGCATTTCTTAAGCTCATAAAGTTAATAAACATGTAAACTAAGACTAGTAATGTTGTTAGTTTCTCTTCACCTCTCTTGGACCTCTGTCCAGGGGTTTACTTACCTTTTGAAAATTCATCTGATCACTAGGCAGGCGTTAGTGCTCTAGTTGTAGATGAGATTTTATTGCATTAAAATATGGCGTTCCGCGTTTGTTGCTTACCTTGTCTTAGTCAAATTTGTCACGAAGATAGATGTTTACTCTCTTACGAACTCGAAACTTTAACAATTGGTAGCTCGTAAAAGTACGTAGTTATTTAAACGCGATTTTGTTCCCCTTATGACAACATGGTGGTCACAATTTAGTGTATTTTCGTTCTGGGACCGCATCGTCAACGTAGACTTAGAAACAATGTTTATACGTTGAAAATTACATTTTTAGCCGATTCAATAAGTTATTTTGCAGCAATTTTGTCTTACAAACGTGCTTCATATTAACATAACGTTTTTATTCATAAACCAATTCTAGTCATTAAGCGTAAATGGGCAATAAAGATTTCTAAATTTATTTATAAAAATTAAAGTATCTCAAAAGAAATATTTTTTAGGAAATTACTAGGGAAGTTACATAGGACTAAAAAATAGTTTTTGTAGCATTGTGTATACGTTAAGAAATAATACGGAAAATTATTTTTTTTATTTATATAAATCATAGTTTTTAAAATTTGATTTAGCCTTCGAAATTACTCGTCCTTGATATATATATATGTATTTTTTTACCTAAATTCAGTAAATTTCAATTGCAAAAATTTGAGGAATTTTCGGAATCGGTTCTTTAACGAGTAAATTTTACAACGCAAAGAATATTTGATGGTTTAAATGACTTTTATGTAAATATAGTTCAACAGATGATCGTTTCGAATATTTCAGCCACAGCCAACTCTCCTTGCATGTCGTTCCGTGGCATGGTTAAGGATTGCTGTGTTAAGGTCGGTCTTGAATAGTTCAGGGAACATGTTGTTCTACTTAATTAAAATTGGAATATTGGATGATTTTAAAATAAAAAAAATAACTTTGTAAAAGCGTTATAGCGTTTCTCATGAGGTTATCCTTTACATTACATAAGAATTTATTTACTACTAGTGGGCCCGTCCGGGGCTACGCCCGCCTGAAATAGAAATATTAATAAAGGAATTGAAAACTAAAGATTCAGTCAGTTCAGTAAAACGGTTGTATAAAATAACTGTTACGGCAATTAGCAAATTTGTCGAACTAAATACTTTAAATTGGCATAACTTTTATTTTTTTTTGTTTATGAACCGATTGTAATAAAATAAACCCTATATGTTTTCGGAAGCTTGCCAGAACCCAATAGTGAAAACCGCATTTAAATCGGTTAAGTCGATTCTGAGATAACAAACGCACAGACAAACGGACAAATAAACAAAAATTTAAAAATAATTGTTTTGGGTTCTATTAGGCAAAATTGTTATTATATATATATTTATTTTTGATGATGCCAATAGCTCGACGCTGTATTCCTATCGAATGTAACGTTCTCAATCCAAACATTATAAGCCCAGCTAGATGCACACTACTTGGCTCTGTAATATCGTTGATCCTTTTACTTTTCTGAACGTACTGTTATGGATTTTTTTTTTTTTTTTACATACTTATCATCATACATCTATTGTGTTAATTAAAATTGCTTAATAATATTTCCTAGGTATCCTTCTACCTAGACCTAGACCTAGACATATTTAAGCTTTTGTATCCTTTTCTTTACGAATTAACGTGACCGTATTTATATATATTTGTTGACATTAGAAATTATATTTTATTATAATTAATAATTCTATACAATATAATAGGATATATTACGTATGTGTATAAGGATATAAAGCAGCGGTAGGCTACCGATTGACATACACTTACGAGTGCACCTTAAGGTAGCCTGGCAGAGATCGCTTAGAGCGATAAGGCCGCCTGCTGTGCACTTTCTTATGTGAAGCATTTTCTTTTACTACTCTTTATTTGATGATGGACAATAAAGTATTTCGTAGGATATTTGTAATTATAGCGGTTATCAATACAGGAGTTTCAAATATAAATACGCTATCCTTATTATTTTATATATTTAAGAGTGAAATTAAAGTTCAATAACGAAACTGACAGATAATAATAGGTAACAGCAAGAAAATAAACTTTAAATAGTATGTACGTAAAGAGTGCAATATACGTAGAGATAAACAAGCATGTAGCCAGTGGACATTAGAACATAATATTTATATTTGTGTGTATGATTATTGATATTACTTTAAGTTGAAACTAAACTTTATACTACATATTTCTTTACTTGCTCAACTTTTATTACTAAAATGTTTAAAGTGTTCATAATCTCAGGATATGCGTACAGATAAACGCAAGGACACGTAAACCGACAAAACCGACAGACAACATTTTAACAAAACATCTTTTATTTATTGATAGATTTTCTCGTATTTCTTCCACGCAGCGATAAGTTACAATTTCGTTATATGTACATAATATGGTTAAACTTCTGAGAGAACTCCAAATGTCTTCTGGTCTCAAAAGTAATTATTTTTTGTAAATTATATGTTAAGTCTAGTATCTATTGCGCATTTTGTTATAATATGATTGTACTAGCTCCATAAGACGCAATGGTTTAATTAGTTGTATATTTGTTGTAACTAGTGATGTGAAGTAGGCTGCGGCAATATCAATACATATATTATTTGTAATCGACCGAATGTAATGAGTTTATAATAATACATTGTTGATTTTTACTATTTTTGTGAGTAGTCGTGCATCGGGAGATTGCACGAAGTCGGATGGCCGAATGTAATGATTTTATATAAATAGTTTTTATATTCACGATAATTTGTTATAGAAAAATGTAAATCAACCTGTTTGTTTAATAAAAAGATATATTTGAAAATTTATACATAGAACTAGCGCGAGTTGACAATTTAAAAAAGACGCTTGATGTGATGAAAATTCTGATGCGCATTATAAGATTTGGAGCTGAAGAGGAAAGTGGTCCTCTAGAATAAAATATTGTATTATAATTTAAGATATACATTGTACAAGCCTAATGGTATCTAGCCCTGGAAGAAGTAGAAGTTCTGTAAAAGTCCTGAGATATAAATTGTACAAGTCTAATGGTATTTAGCCCTGGAAGAAATATAAGTTCTGTAAAAGCCTCGAGGTGTTTGATTTCTTTACATAACTATTTAAGACATAGCTATTTTTGTATATTTTAAACGAAATCACGCCCCGAAAGTTGACTTAAAAATTACCCAATTTCTCAGAAGTGTTCTCACATTTAACACTAAGCTAAAAAACAAACAACATCAAAGCACTAAAGGGATTCTTGGGCAAACAATGTAAAATCAACGTGATAAATGTATCAGAAGGGAAATCTGTAAGGCGGAAGGTAAACATGTCTTGCTTCGAAAGCCTGCTAAGGGATGATTCACTGGGCTAGAAAATGTTAGTTGATTTTTGAATTTACCGGTTCAATGCCTCTTTCAACACGAGCGGCAGTCTCTGCTCAATTGTGTTTGAGAACTGTAGCCTGTAAACAATGTTGCTCCGTACTATTATTTTATATGTCGTTCTGTTATATTATATCTACCTATATAATAAAATATTTCAGAAAGCAAGGCGCCGCGTTGAGTTTCGCCACTCAACACGCAATGCCTCAAAGATTCGGCGGAGGGGAACGGAGTATCTTAACACTAGGTTCCCTGCCTACTCTGCTATATGCGGGATACAGGTGAACCTGAAAAAAATATACATTTCATAATTCAATTACGCCAATAAACCGATTCACTGAATAGCTACACTATATGAATCGTTATATGGTAATTTGACATAGATGATTAAGCTGTCGAAAAATAAATGAATAGAGGTAGTTTTTAGCTTGTCAAAATAAATCTAACTCCTTGTATACCTACATGGGTACTTCAATTAAGACGTGATAATGCGAAAAAGTCGTCGTGGCAGTCACAGTGTGACTATAAACGCGACGGGCTGTGAGTTCGATTCCCACCAGGGGAAATGAAATATTAAATTTCATTCAATTTTCATTTCTTCGCTCTGATGTCGAGGCAAACCTCGACGTTGAGTTCAGCCACTCAACACGCAATGCCGGCGGAAAATGTGGAACGGAGTGTCTTAACTAGGTTCCATCTGCTTACCCTGCTATGTGCGGGATACTGCGTGAAGTTGATAAAAAATATTAATAATTATTAAATAGACTTTTGCGAAATGTCAATATATACCTATGATACTTATTGTTAATGTATTTTACACCTCAAATACGATGCAATAAGTCCTGCTGATATTAAAATGAAAGTCACCATTTTATATTATATTCACAAGCCTGTCGTTGCAATGTTCATCACCCTCGAGAAACTTAGCAATTGGATTATTCTCGTACCGTAGCTTAAGCCGTATTCTTTCTTAGAATTGAGGTCAAAAAAATCCTTTTTTTTATTTATACATAATAAAATTAAACTGTTATATTTTGCGTTTATCTTCGTAATTAGGTATTATTAGATTTTCTTGAATGCTTGAAACAATTATTTCTAAGCTTCTTTCATAATAAAAGAATTGAAGGGTAGTGAAAAATCAGCATCGTTGGAAAAATTGAAGTTACTTATTTATATTTGTTTGTAATTATGTTACTTTATTCCATTTTTACTACATAATGAAATCTCAAACAAAATTTTTAATCTTTTCTGATTAAATTAATATCAAACAAGAGGTGCGCAGGAGTCGAAAGTTAACTGTTTTTTTTGGGAAAAATTGAATATTTTAAAATTTAAAAGTCACCATAAGAATACAAAGCAAGTACAATTAACTTAGCCATTTAGACGCTTGACCGCTACCAAATAACCTAAAGATTGGGCAGGAAACCCTAAATTGAAGTGAAGTTTTCTCATTAATTTGATTACGTCGATCCCACGCCGACCCGTGTCACAAGTTACTTCATTAGTTACGCAACTCGCCGAAAGTAATCCTATCGAGTTACGCACGGTAAAATACGATTACTTTAAATTATTTTGACGATTAAACTATTGATTTTTTTTATTCTATAAATACATTTAAAAAAAAAGTTTCACTATATGAACGTTTTATTATGTTTGTCTTAAAATATTATACAAGTTTGTAGTGTTATTTTCTATTCAGAACATTTTTTTAGCATCACGCAACCTTGTGTCAAGACAGTTAGTTCTCCACGTTCCGCCTGACTTCCAGACTTCGTGTTATGTAGTGGAACTTAATTAATTAAGTAGAAATTAAGCAGGTAAGTAGAAATAATTCATTTCCCCGAATTGGGTACGAACCCACAACCGTCTTGTTTATATTCAGAAGTTATCGCAGTTTATCATGTTGGCTTTTTTTGGATAGTTTAATATAATGCCTCATTGTGTATTCATTGTAAAATATAACAGTTATTCTATTACAATATCAATATTGTTAGCGTACAAGTGTAAAAGTGGGTAGATTTAGGTGAAAAAAAGACAATAAAAACAGTGGAATTATGTCAAACGGACATACATAGTTGCTTGAAGGCGATAGCCCTGATTGGAAGGTATCTAGTGTGTAGTGTTGTTATTGAGTGATACATGTCACTTATTGTAATTACGTGGAACCTCTGTGCGAGTACATTGGAAACATATAGACGGTATGTGTTTTTATCGTGTTCATTTTAAAAAAGTTAATCGCTTCCGTTTTCTAACAATATAGCTATTTTATTACAAACAAAACGCATCTATTCTACTAGGTGGAAGATTTATCCAATAGTAATACAAATAAGCTTATGTGGAAGAAGCATAAAATGATTGATGGGTCCTGCAGTTTCAGAAATTTTAATTGCCAGAAAAAACACATATAGTTTATTCGAATTCGCAATGTTTCCATAACTAACAATATGAAAATATTATTGATATATAAAGTTTTAATTGTCAAAAAGTTTTCGGTAAAATTTTATCAAATTTATGTGTACAGGTTAATGGTAGCTAAACTTTATATTCATTTTGCTTTACTTATTAATAGATGGAGTTCTGAATTAGATTTTTTGTAAAGATGAAGAACATCCTTAATAAAATTATTTATAATTTATTTTTATTTTATTTTTACGTGACTTCGTTTTTTGTTTATTATATTGTAGAGGGTGTTTATTGAAACGATGCCCGAAGGCGATATCAATTCAAATAAAACCAAAGCAGTTTTAATATTTAAAAAAACAATCATTGAATGTCTCACATAGTAAGTATAAGTGAATCTGATCCAAATTGAGAATTCAAAGTCATTAGCGTGGGCGACTTAATTGATGTTAGCTGAATGATTGATTACGTTGCTATGTTCTCCAGATCACTTGGAGTTAACGTCACCGCTCCATCTGGAACTGCTATCGTGACGGCTACGGATTTCTCTTACATCTATTAGTAAGTAAATACAAAGAAATTTTATAATTGAAAATTGTGTAGGAAGATTGTGAGATTAATGTCCAATCATTAGTTATCTATTTTAAAATCTATGTTGTTATTTTCTTATTTGTAATTAGACTGTGCTTGCTTTATTTGTTATTCGATAATCAAGATAGATATTTAGCCCTGGCGCAGGAACACAAGCATACGACTGTAAGCGCGAATAGTTGAGTTCGATTCTCACTTGAAGAAAAATATAATTAATATTTTTATTTCCTCGTTCTGGTATCGAGTCAAAATGCGGCGTTGAGTTCCTCAAGGGCGGTGTTGAGTTCGGCAGTAAATTGTTTTAATGCAAACCAGGATAGCAGGGTAGGCAGAGAGAACCTAGTCCCTCTGCCTACCCTGCCGTGTGAAAAACAGTGTGAAGCTAAAAAAATGAAATTAACATAATAAAATAATTTATGAGCATGCAAAATAAATATACTTAGTACTTACGTTATACTATGTAAATACTTGTATATTGTAAAGAGTTATCCACTAATCCCATTCGTTGATTACGACTAAAAACATAATAAAAAATAAATGAGAAAGAGAGAAATAGAGTTCATAAAACATCATTAACAACGTTTAAGTTATTTTAATAGCGCAGCCTAAAATACTAACTTGTAATTAAATTTGATGCAAGCTTAAAGAACCCTCTAAGAGTATACGAGTATAATGCTGAGAGTTGGTAGTTAGCGTTTAAGAGCTTAAAGTATGAAGCCACAGGGACTGTGGTGCTGGAGACAAGCGACTTAATTAACTGTGCACAAGCATTATGTGCATGTTGTTGATTGCAGGTGTCTGGGGTGTTACTTACGAGTTAAGACACTGTGTTTGGATTTTATGAAGTATAATGTCACTCAAATTAATTTCATAGAAACGAATATGAATATGGACGTAGCGGGATTTGAATCCTTGACGGTTCAAGTCCAAGATTTCAAATGAAAACCTAATGTTAGTACACTTCTCCGGCTTCCGTCCTAATTCCAGATATAGTTGAGCGGCGAATCTTACCGTTGCATTTTTAAAGCGAAAAAATTAAAATAATTAATCCCCACGAGCTGAGATTGAATCTACAACTACCGGGCTTATAGTCTACAGCATGCTAGCCTCATGACCTAATTCAAAATATATAACTTCCGATTCAAATAAATAGTTGTAGAGCTAAGCTCTATTCTGTATCGATCTGTCTTCAGAGACAATACTCGTACAGCACTATTTACATATTATGCAGATATTTTATGGTTGCATCACTATTTATTTCCTTTCTGTTTGAAATCCTAACCATGATAAAGAATGTATACAAGTACAACTATTTTACTTAAAGTAATGTTAAAAGGATTATAAATCTATTGATTTTATCGTTTTGTGTTTAGTAGTTGGATTGTTTTTTTTCACAGCTTCACGCTGTATCCTGCACGGAGCAGGGTAGGCAGAGGGAACTTAGTGTTAAGACACTCCGTTCCTTACTTTCTGCTGAATTTTGGAGGCATTCCGTGTTGAGTGGCATAAGCTCTTTGCTCAGCTATGTATTATCATTATATACACACCACTAAATAAGGCTTCTTTATACTAGAAAGATGCCTTCGTAAAATTACATTCGGTAATTGTGGTTAAAAGGACAATGTTATATTTTATATAGCATTAAAATACTAATACTAAAACGTTTTAATAGTAGTTTTAAAAAGTTGTAAGATATTTATTTTTTATTGAAAATATAGTACATATAAAAAAAATGCATCGGTCACTATAGCCAAATTGCAATGCTTTTAGCACTACAAGTGTCCGCAGTGAATCGTTGAGTGATTAGAGATGATGGCGGCCGAAATCTAACGGAAATTGGCATCAGAGCCAAACTAAACCTATCAAGGATTTACGGGAATTTATAAATACTCGTAGATCATTGGGTACCACGTTTTTGTAACTACAATTGACTTTTACTTGGTTACGTTATGTAAATTTCGTAAATATTTTTATATAATCTCAATTCTTTTTATTTATATATTTTAAATATATATTTTTTTGTAATCCTCCAATGCTATAGGTATCTAAATTGCATCTAGCTAATTATTAACACTAACGAAATGCAAACTACTATAACATATAATATTTGCATTGCACAGTATTTAGTATTAGAATAGAGGAATAATTTAAAGTAACGTCCAATACTGCGCATACAATGAAAGGACGTTGTAAATACAAAGATAATAGTATATGCATATAGATTGAACATCGGACGCACTAGTTTTGCAAGCCGCTGTAATACATAATAGCTATTTCCATTCACGACTAAATACAGTTACGTAAATAAACGTTGCAAACGATGGCGACGCCTATATTGTTCACTCGTTAGACGGTGTAAGAAATAAAAAATAATAAAATTATTATCTCCCGCAAGAAGAATGGTGCAAAGGTGCAATGGTGCCAAGAGAAAGCGGAGGGAACCTAGTGTAAAGACACTCCTCTCTTCTTTCTGATTCTGGTGGCATTACATGTTGAGTGGCGGAACTGAACGCTGCGCTTTGCTTCGACACTAGAGCTAAGAAATTAGGATTTGAATCCACAACCTGTTGCGTTTACAGTCATACGCTTACGCCATGACTGGCCACAAAATCCGTTATAAAGCCTCTTAATTTTTATCGGTAGCTGAATTTTTGAATTTTCTGTATCGGTAACAAAATTTTTAAAATATATTTATTATTTTTTCTACGGTAATAAAAAAAATGATAAATATTTTACGTTTACAAAATCTTCTCATTGAATCCACTCTAATTTTCCAAATTATTAATGAATTGTTCGTGAGACCATCGACAGTCGCGGCACGTCGCGCCTCCCGCCTCCGGAATCACTTCGCTGCCCGCCCGCGGTGACAGTGACGTATTGCTGCGCATCTTTAACACCCGTGTAATGGATTTTCCCTGATGTAGGAGAAATTGTGGAATATTTCATAAATTGAATAACTTACTATTGAAGAAGAATATTGTTTTTAAGTGGTTTTGTATCTCAATGTAGAAAAAAAATACAATAAGACGCTTTGTTGTCCGATGTAATTCTGTATATCTGCGTGTCAAGATTAATTATCTAAAGATGGTATGGAAGCATCATGTCTACCAAATATCTCTCTCTGGGTCTAAGGTCTCTTGGAGAACAGAAAAAATTCGCACCCAAAACCTATAGACTAATTTCCGTAGACCTACAATTATGAAATTTTGCAGTAAGTGAAACTTACAGTACAAATAAAAGAAAAAAAATTTGAAAAATGGATATTTGTATTTATAGTTATTACAGAAAAAACCATTACAAAAGTACCCTACATACTTTGATTAAATGGAGAATTCCAAACAAAGTGTATTAAAAACTATGCATATACGCTCGTATCTTTTGTATTGATCTAAAAGTTTAATCTTGTCTGTGTCCCAAGCTTAATACGTCCACGGAATTGTCTCGACAGACGAACTGATAGACCTACAAGCAGACGTACAGTCGACTGATTATATAAGAGTTCCATTAGAAAATGGAATGGAAAAGAAGAATCTTTTGAAGAGAGAAGAGATTTTTTAATTAATATACTGATTTCCATATATTGATATCATTATAAATTTTATATTTAATTACTAGTAAATCATTAAATAGTAAATAATATGTAGTGTAACGTGTAGATAGTGTTAAATCCAGTAAGTTATCGCTTTAAGCGACCGCATAAGTGCCTAACCTGACCTAGAAGACTAATAGCAGTCACTGCTACCCGAGGCAATTTGAGCGAAGGTAATAATGTAGTGTTATTTATTATGTAACATTCTCTGTATCTAAATACAACACCCATTTATCAATGTGCTTCTTGAAGTAAAATTGAATTCATGATTTATAGAGTCACACATATTATATTTTCATTTCTTCGCTCTGGTGTCGAGATTTCGGCGGAAAGAAGGGAACAAAGTGTCTTAAAATTCCCACTTCCTGCTTACCTGCTTGTGTGCGGGATACAGCGTGAAGCTAAAAAAACCCATTATACTTGTATATGCCGAGTATTTTAGAAGTAAATTTTAAAACATTTACAATTTATCGATTTTCATTTTATTTTAAGATATGCATTCTCCACCTATTGAAAAACAATACTCGTATGTACAACGGAACTGCACAGAAAGTATAGAATTTTTTGTTTTTAATAATTATTTTACTCGAAATATTTCCTCAATCACTTGAGATATGTATTGACTTAAATACAATAATCCATTTTAGTCAAATTCCCACTGCATTATTGTGGCGTAGAGGAAACTCAAGATGAGAGACGGAGTCTTGGCAGAAGGTTCTCACTATCTCAAAACCCGTAACTTACACAACATTTCTAAGAATCTAAGCAACTCAGTATCTATTGAGCTATATAAGATGTTTGTAACTTTAATTATATCGAGGGTATAATTACATAGTCTTGGACGTGTGTACTAATTGAGGGTAGTCGAAATGAAAGGTAAATCTGTTTTAAACCACAGTATAGAGCAGGCCACGCGGCGCTCGAGCCGTCACGCGTCGCGCTAACTTAATCCCTCATCAAATCCAGATTAATTAAACAGGCTCAACCGCGATCCCAGTCAAGCCATCTTGTATGTATGCGTGTAGTTTTAGACGTAGGATTTAATATTAAATTTATATTATTGACTATGCTTTAATGAAAGAAGTCGGTTAAATATTCGTCCTACTAATATTATAAATGTCAAAGTTTGTGAGGATGGATGTTTGTTCCACTTTCGTGCCAAAACTACTGGACATCAGAATATGGTACAATTTGTATAAAGATTTTGTATAATACGAGTATAACAATAAGTTTAAGCGGGCGAAGCCGTTTGAGGGCTGTTAATATGTCATATTTTATTATACAGAACTTAGGGACACATCACTCTTTTCTACAATATATTCTTATTTAAAGCAAAATATTTTAGTTTTATTTTAGTTTTTAACACGTTCCTTAGCTTTATTAAAATAACGAAAGATTTACCTAATACAATATCTTTCAAATATTATCACTATATCGAGTGTCGATCGATTCGTTTATATCGAATTTAGCATTTATAGAATTCAATGTTTTAAGTAAAATTGGAAAATATACATACATATATAAATGTCTTAATTAAAGTATAAATAAGATGAATCCAGAAAATAATATTTAATTTAACAATGGGCAAAACAAACAACGAATTGAAAGATTAACAAGCACTCAAGGCGGAGTATGCGTAATACAATCAAAACTTTTGATGAATTTCACCAAAACTGTCTTTGTTTCCCCTTTAACTTTACTTCAGCAATAAAATATGCACTTGACTTCTGTTTATATAAAGTAATTAAAATGCCAAGATTTACATATGAAATTTGCTTTTGGTATGGGAAGAACAAAAAGTCGAATATTTTTTAATATAAAATATTTATTTCATCAAAGTGCATGCATTATTGTTATTTATGGACATTTGCCATCTCAAAGGTAGTTCATGGATACCCTTCTATCTTCTGAGAGTCTATTTATTACTACAGTCGTTTCATTTTATAGAATAAATAATAGGAACATTTATAAATATTTACAAGGAATAAATACTAAAATATTTTACATAATAGAAAGCATACAATATACATGTATCAGTAAATAGTATTTATTACATTAAGAAACATACTTTTCGCAGTCAGAAAAAACCGCGAAATTCAAAGATTTCATATACTTAGTTATTCTTGTTACTTTAAATACAGAAGAAGCGTAGAGAGGGAGCTATAATAGGGAACAATAATATATTTTGCAAATGTATTTGTATATAATACTAGCGGCCCGCTCGCGGTTTCACCCGCGTGAACTATGTTATTATTAATTTCTGTCTCCATGACTACGTCCTAGTGACGTCTATGCAAAATTTGAGACTCCTAGAATTTGTAGTAACGAAGTTTCATACAAACTTTCGACCCCAAAAACAACCCCTTAGAAGTCGAATATTACAAATTCCCGTCTTAGCGACCACCTACGTCCTATAAATAACTCCTATGCAAAATTTAAGATTCCTAGCACTTGTAGTTTCTGAGATTTCGTGATGAGTGAGTGACCTTTCGATTTTATATATATAGATTATGTCTATATTACATTGTAATATTTACAAGTAGATAATTAGAAATATCTAAAGTGTAATTCCTTTAATTGGACGTTGTTTGTGATTTATAGCATAGGAGTGAGCGATGCAGCTGTGGCGGTGACCGCAGCCCACAATGATCACAAATCTTTCTCTACGAGACGCCACGTACTGAAACCTCATTTTCATACGTCACAAGGGTTCATCCCCGGATCAACATGAGGAATTTATTGAGTATTTACGGAAGCAAGAGAAAATGTTATGCTTAAAATTAACCATTTTCGCTTTTTGAAGTTCCTATTTAAGAATATTTTTAATTTATTGTTAAATATCTACTACTTCTTTTTATATTCGTCGTTTAATTGGTAGTAGGTATGTGGTATTTTTCTTACGGAATTTTGTATTGATACAAATTTATTTTCAAAAATATTATATATATTGTTGAGACTATGTTTTAAAAGGCCAACGGAGATCTCATACTTTGTCTCGTACTCATGCATAATTTTTGATGAGGACGTATCTCTCTTGACATCATATATTCAAATTGTTCTAGTCACATTCTGAATATCTTTTTTAAAAATATAGACACTTTCTAGTATACTACGTAAATAAGCCAAATAAGGAGGATATTAACTATTGTATAAGAAGATTGACATTCTGGAGAGTAAAAGATATAAAAAATATTTAATTCTTAAAGTAATATTTTTTACCATGTGTATTTAATTGTATAAAAACATAATATACTAGAATGCAATATTCATAATATCTATATTAACTAGAAATAAATTGAGCTGTTATTGCAAAAACGACAATTTCATTGTGAACGAAAGCCGAAAGCTACGTAATTTTCTGCAATGTAAACTATATGCCTCTGACGTTTTAGCTTTGTTCATGTTGTTCATGTCATGAAAGTTGATACAAGAGTTTAGATGAGATAAATAAACAAACAGACAGATGAGTTTTTCCATTATTATAATACCTATACCTGTGGATAATATATCATAAGTATTGGAGATATTATGTTCTTTTACTATTTAGAATATCTTTTTTATATTACAATAAAATTTAAAAATCTAATATAAATATTTTAAGTATATCTCTGTGCGAAGTAAATATGAATAAAACAGTATGTATATACTCGTATCTTTACCTGTATATCATGGCTTTAGGAAGATTTGCCATAAAATTTTACGACAAGCATTAAAGACGCGTATTAAAGTGAATGGAACCGATCATAAAAAATCGTATCTGTAATTCATAACTGGCTTTATTAAAGAAGATATTAAAATAAGATAACAAAAAGATATGTATATATGAATTATTTAAACGTTTAATGCATATTATTTGAGACGTCATTATGGTTTTATAGTTCCATAATATGGTTTATTTCTCAACTATTGTATTAGATTCAAATAAAATAGAATTAAAATAGCAAAAATAGTGTTGTCATTATAAATATTTTTTTAACTATTAAATGATAGTATAGCATTGAGAATAAATCTGTCTTGTATATTCTCACCACGTCCGTGGCCTTCATTCTCGCGATTCTAACGGCACAGATAATGGAGACTTACTGCGCTCTTTACTTCGTACCTACAGCAATAATTCTTCTTGAGTAGTTTTGCAGGAAGAAAACCGTATCGAATATTGCTTGGACAACATACTATATACTGAACTAAGATATAATACTTTATATATGATACTTTATGCACTGAGTTCCATTTTCGATATTCTTTGTAAGAGTATTTGTTGTGTCGAAGAGGAAGTGACATGACTTCCTAAGTGACATTTTGACTATTCTTAGTTTTTTTTTACGATGTTCCTTACAGAGTAATTAATAGTGATTATGAACTATACAAATACAAATTCGTTTGTAATATAAGTGCAAAAAAGTTTTTTTTACCATATTACATTAATAAACTTCGATATTTTTTGCTTTAGTTAAATTTAATATGTATGTTATACATATGACAATACTTCTGGAATCAGTATGTAAAATAGTGAAAGTCACATTAAAAACCTTTCCGTAGATTGTGAGATCTATATATAAATTGCTGAGAAGTGATTTTATTTTATACTATGTAGGTAGATATAGATGTAGATCGAGAGCCGAGACAGGGATCACGCAATAAACGGTCTTGACAGAGGGACAATAAGGTGATCCTATAATGCTTCCATTTTTCCTTTTAGAGGTACGGAACCCTAAAATTATATCAATATAAAGTATTTTGTTTCACAAAACTGCTACGAAATAAATGCGTGACGAAAATTATAGAGTTTTCAATGTGTAGAATCTTTAAATTGATAATGCTATATACAAATTAGTAAATAAATACCCGTGTGCTTCAAGCGAGCAACGACGCCGCGTTCACTAGTAAACAAATAACACTTTTAATTGTAATCCCTACATTTTATAGTCAGAATTATGAATGTTGCTGGTAATTGTTCTACCCTCCGTAATACCGAGAACTTTGATCGTTCGCTATACTGAGCTTCCGAGTTAATAGGACAATAGCTCTCGTTAAGCTCTAAAGCCAGTAACTTTTATTTATTGCAAGGCTCCAGCATTTAAACTTTAAATAGTAGTTCGATTTTGTTGATGCGAGTGGTTCATTATGATACTACGAGTATGTCGGTTTAGATTCAAGAGTGAGGAAGCGAGGCCCGATTTTGTGAACGTGTCTCGGAATAACAGAGTACGGTAATGTCGGGAACTTTGCTCGCGCTATCCTCGGTGGGAAATTTTATGTAAATTATTACAACACTACCTCAGCCAACGAAGCTTATATTGCTAGCGGATTCAATTCTAACGCCTTATGAGACTTACTGAGGTAGAAGACTAAGTTGCTACAGTTTTAAGATTTTAGCTTTATATTAAATGTACGTAGGTTTATAGCAATATTTATTTGTAATACATAACGTTAGGAATCTAGTTAGCATATAGCTAAGGTGATAACTTTTAAGAAGATATCGAAAAGTACAGTTGGAAAGTTTTCGTGGGCTTTAAATTTAAACAAAATTTAAGTAATATTCAAGAATGAAGACTCTACTTAAACTATTCAAAATAGACATTGATATTGTTTTAAAAGTTTATGGGATTTGTATTTGTATTTACTATATTATTTTTACATTAATTGAATTTTGGAGGTAACTTTCTCAAATGATAATCTATTTTTAATAATTAAGAAAGTTTATATTAAATCTCAATATTTGCAAATAATAAAAAACACCCACGGCAAGTTTCACATGGACTTCTTAATTTGGACGGTTTCCAAGGTTTTCGGGTTCAAGTCTAGTTCAATTCTGCTGCTACGTTAAATTTTTTATACATTTTCTAAAATATTTTTCTAAATTATGTTACCTCAAGCGGCCAAGAGGCCGTCTTGGTGCAGCGGCACAAAGGTGTGACTGTAACGCGACGGTAGTGAGTTCGATCCCCACTCGAGAAAGTGAAATATTTAATTACGCTTATATTTCCATTTCTTCGCACTGGTGTCGAGGCAAAGAGCGGCGTTGAGTTCTGCACCTCAACACACAATGCCTCCAGAATTCGGCAAAAAGTGGGGAACGGAGTGTCTTAACACTAGGGGTTGGCTACCCTGTTATGTGCAGGATACAGCGTGAAGCTGATCTTGCTGATCTATATTACACTCTCAGTTGCCGCGTTTACGCTTGCATCAAATTTAATTAATAGCTGGTTAGTGGTGTGCTAAGCCGCAATATTAAATTTCATCATTTCAGCATTAACAGCGGCCCAGAGTCGGCAGCTTATCCCTGCATTTAGGGTAAATCGATCGCCTTAAGCATGTTAATTGCCGTAGTTTTGCAATATTGTTAAAAAAGGCAGCTTATTTGCTTAATATCGTTGTCAAGATTATTATTTTAATAAGTAGTGTCTACGATTAGAAGGTTGAATTAGTGGTCTTTTTTTATAATATAAATAAACATCAACAGTTTAGAAAATGAAACTTTAAATGTCGGTTAATGTTAGAAATTTATATGTGCACACTCAACGCTCTTGTGAATGTTACTAAATTGCTTCATTGTAATTATGTATATTTTTACATAAAATATTACATTTAGATAAAGAAATATTACGTTACTATAAAATATAAATGATATAGAAAAAATGAAATTCGCTTTATCATTATCCTTGGGGGTATTATCATTAAAATCGTTTCATTCAGTTATATTTAGTCGTTTTTCCAGACTTTAAAAGTATTTCGTAAAAGCAAGCTTAAATATCTTCTTTTTGTCCTGTCCTACGAGTACGTCGCCTATCCGTTGGGAAATATGGCGATAATGCAATAGTGCTAGAGTCTCAGGAGAGCGATGCGCTGCAATCTGTCACTATTTACTGAATGAAAGCCCATTTGATGCGCGCTATTGAATTTAGCTGTTCATTTCTTTTAAGCTTTTAGTACAACTTTAATATTAAGGCTGTGTGACTGTAAGGAGACAGTTGTGGGTTCGATTTCCGTTCGTGAAAATAAGTTATTTTCACTTCCTCGCTCTGGTTACAAGATCTGAAGATTTCAGCAGAAACGGAGGAATAGAATGTCTTAACACTATGTTCTCTCTGCCTACTATACTATACAGAGTGAATTACACACAGTACAATAATAAACATTCCTTATTTCATATTATAAGATAATCATATCTACAAATAATTATATCTTCATATTCATAATATACATAATTATGCTAAGCCTAATTAAAACGTCAAACGCCTGTACATCTGAACGTACTAATTAATCTCAGCGTGATCTTAATTATTGTGTACGAATGAAGGTACTATTTAAGACTATACTGTAAGCATCAAAATCTATATCCATACCTATATTATAAATTCGAAAGTAACTCTGTCTGTCTGTCTTTTACGCAATCAGCGCCAAACCGCTAATTTAATTGTGATAAAATACTCATATAGAGATACTTGAGGGTCTCGGGATGAACATAGGATACTTTATTTCTCATATTTGTTATATTTTCGATATATATCAATATATTAAAATACTTATTAATTTGACATGCAATTTATTCCGCCATGTTTATAACAACCGCCGTTGCTAAGCAACGATTTGCAAAGTTTGTTGTTAGAAAACGTCATCCAAAATCAGCTTGCTTAACGCATCTCTCTATTGAAAACTGAAAATAATTTCATAAATATATTTAATAAATATTCGTATAGTTCAAGCGGGCGTAGCCGCGTTCGGGTCCACTAGTATATATATATGTTAACTGTAAATGACGTAGATCTCGACTAATTAAATTACTCCTTGTTTAATCCTGTTATGCAAGGATAACTTAATGCAGATTTAATTAAAGAACTAAACTATTAACTAGACTCGCTGTCTCGCTGTTATATTCAAATTAATAATTGAGGCAATAATTGTGGCGTGCACAAGGGCACTTTAAACGTGATACGTTATGGGTTCGATTCCTAGGCGAAATGAAATATTTTAAATTTGCTTTTCCTCTGATAACGAAGCAAAGTGCGGCGTTGAGGTGAAAGTTGCCTCCAGAAATCGGCGGTAAGTGGAGTATAGGCATTTGCTTCTTATATTAAGTTCCCAGGTTCCCTTTTGCCTACCTAATAAGGTAAATGCCTACTAAGGTAAATGAATTATCATAAAATACACCAACTTTACGCAATTGAGACGAGTCGTAGTTTTAAGTAATAGACTCAAGATCTCCTTAGAGTCTTATCCACAGTTATAAGACTTTTGTAATATTTAGGCACTTGGTGGTTGACTTAAGAGTTCTCTCGAATATAAGATGAGAATTAACATAATTGTAAAGCGTTACAAACACATATAAAGTATATAAAAAAAAATTAACGACGTACATATCACCTTAACCTCACGAGTTGAAAATTTGCTTTACACCCATTTATTTTCAGATAAATTTGTCGCGTTCGTTCTTGAAATTATTTACATTAGAATTCCTTTAGATGAGTTTAATGTTTCGTTAAAATTGTATTTCCTTGTAAAATTGTAACACACGTGATACGACTTCATGAAATTACATACAAATAAAAAAATCCGGATTATAAAAAACTCCGATTAAGGTTTCTGCTATCTGCGTATTATTTATTGTTTAAAAATTTAAAAATATAGTAATAATAAATATATAATATTTGAACCATAGTTCCTAAGATTAGCGTATTTAACCAAATAAACTCTTCATCTTTATTATATCAGCGTGAATCTATATATGTATATTTTTTCTTTACTCAAGTTATAATTTGTTGCGAAAAATCTATAAACGACGTCAAAATTAAAATTGCGAAGATGTGAAAATTGTAAAGATACTTATTTAATTTTTCACAATTGTCTCGGAAAAACTTCTGCAGGCGACAAGATAAAGGATTTCCTTTTATATTTAAAATTTCAAAGTTTTGCATTAAATTGAAATAATTTCACATTCATATTATGTTGAATTTGTTCTTCTAACCAACCTGATGAGGAGTTTATCTTTAAAAATTTCAAATAATATTGAATTTCTTTATTGTCACAAAAGTAGCGAATACTTACTTAATATAACACATAGGTACATATATCTATCCTGCAGCAAAAAAGTAACAAAATTTATTAAGTTATAAAATTATAATTTATTTCATAATAGAAAGGGGCCAATTTACATAGAAATGCAGCGGTGCGCGTGCAAGCTTTTAATGTACTTACCGAGGTGTTAGAGCGCGTCGATAACCGACAAACTCAAGACAAACTTTTACGTATTATAAAAACATATTTACGGAATTCTTTCAAAATCATCTCGCACTTCATACTAATATTATAAATGTGAATGTAAGTTTGTTTGTTACGCTTTCACGGTAAAACTATTCAACCAAATATCATGAAACTTTATACACATATATTTAGAGGTAGGTATTTGTGTTATATTTTTTGTTTATATTCTTGCAATGGTATCGACTATATTATACAATCGCTATGATGCTTATGATTGAAGCCAGTCGTGGCGTAGAGGCACAGGTGTGTGATTGTAAATGCTACTGGTTGTGGGTTCGATCCAAATGCGAGAAAATGAAATATTTCATTTAAATTTATATTTTTATTTCTTCGCTCTGGTATCGACGCAAATTGCGGCGTTGAGTTCCGCCACTCAACCCATGACGCCTGCGGAATTCGGCGGAAAGTAGGTAACGGAGTGTCTTAACACTAGAATTAATATGCCTACCCTGCTATGTGCGGGATCCAGCGTGAAGCTTATTCGATTTGATTTATGACAATGATTCAGCCGCAAGTCCCTCTTTGAGGGTATTATTTCCTGTGTACAATAGTTCAAATATTACACAAATATGTCTCCTGGTATGCTTAAGAACACAAAGCGACGCGACGTTAAATTCCTCTTTAATGTTGACAAACATCGCTTTCCACATTTGACACAATGATACACTGATAACAAGAAATGTTAAAAATACTTTGCTATAAATTAATAAAATATTAATGCTTTAGTAATAACATTGAAGTTTGTAGCCCTATACATTGTCATAAGAGTTTTTTTTATTAAGTAATTAATTAAAAGTTGATTTAAGATGTGGAAGACTAAAATTTTAACATTATCTTATGTGAAAACATATAATAAAGTATAAGCAAGAAAATCAATGTATGTAAACAATGAAATTATTAAAAAACAAGAGGAATAATATGCGTATGATTTATTTATTTCATATTATGTTGTATTTCCTATAGTAGGTATAGCCAACTTGTACCGAACACTCAATTGATCCGCTTACATCACAAACGAGGCTTAAGAGCTTTCCTAGGAATATGCGAATGTTCTTTGTTCTCATAGTTTCATGAAGCTATATTTATGAAATTATAAATCCTACTAAAATCTTTAAATTATATATTAGATGTACTCAAAGGTCATGAAGTGAAACAATTCTTAATATTTATATAGGTCAAGGAATGACAATATTGAAAGATGAGTTATAATTGAATTTAAAAAAAACATTATATTATAGACAATTTATATGTAGACTATGTTTTTGATTTAAATTTAAAGAAAAAAAGTTGTAAACTGTTCCACTCTAGTGCCAATATACGATGGATATCAAATAATTCACCAGTCTACTGTAGACATTTGAATTGCCAATAGCGCCAATAGTACAAACTACTGACGCGGGTGTGGCATATTAAAGATGCTTTATCAGCTCTACGACTACGACTTTCCAATTAATATTTTTTCGTCACTTATTTGTGATTAAAATGAATTTGAATAGAATTTAAAAATTATATTAAAAACAGCTGACGAGCAAGTTTTTTTTAAGGTAATTACCTAATGTTTAAGTAGTAGATATATTTATTTATTTTAGAAACGGAGGTTATATATTAGTTGTCTAATGTCTGTATATTTTATGTCGTACATACGAACCTACTTTAAAAGTATGTGGGGCTATGATGCGACGGGAAGTGCACCCTTGTTACGCGTAGGAATTTTTTATATATCCTCATCACACTATGAGAAACGTTCAGCTTTTGCTTACCCAATTGACATGGTTTACTTTTATCATCAGATATACTAGTTTACATTCTATTATATTTCTTATATTGCACCTTTTTTTTAAATCATTGGAATTGTTAGGATGAGGGAATACTGTTTTGTACTTTGTCGAGCATAATAATAATAAATGTAATCTGAAAAATTTCAAAGTATTTTAAAGGTACATACATTACTCATTACAATGATTATACAAAATTTAAACAGGTAAATTTACGTTTTAATTAACGTTTCATAAAAGAAGGCTTAAATTGTAATAGCGTAAGATTAAAAATTCATACGTAGCGCGTATATTACATTACCTCTGAATAATTTCTAAAGCAATGTGAGCGTGTATTTATAAATTTAATAATTGTACGAGTATAGGTTTTCAACATGGCGGACGAAATCTGTATCTGTCACGTGGCAAGATCCCGGCTAGGAGCGAAGACCAGCAAGCAATCTCTGACCGCAGCAAGACAATCAATCATTCAGCCAACATCAATTAAGTGAAACCCACAAATCTCACTCTGTTAAGATTAGGGAGATTCCGTTTACAAGTATACTTTACTCATAGCTTTATTTATTAAGTGATTATTTTTAATGAATTTTTAAATATTTTTTTTCTTTAATAAAATAATATATATAATATATTTTTTAAAAAACGCAAGATAACTTTTAATTAATATTTATTATTATCGAGAACATACTCTTTAATGTTTTGACTTAAATGAGAAAATTTTGTAAAATAAATGACAAATAGACACAAAAACATTTTGGCGGTAAATACGGGCGCCTGTTTGTGGCATCTCTTGGCATAAATATTCGGTACATATTATGTTCTCTGTGGCCCGAAGCCGAGCGAGAGGCGCCACAAAAACACCTCTGGAGCTGAACATTGATTTTAAATTCTAATTTTATGTTACATTGTTTGCATATCGCAAGCGTTATATATTTTGGGGACATTTTAATGTTGGAGTTACCCATGTAATTATCCTATGTAAGTTTGCATTGAAATACAAATTGGTTGTACCTGTATATGTTTACATTCCATGCAATTTACGAAGATATACGAAATTAAGGTATGTATGTAAGTAATTATTTGCTAATTTGTTTTAATTAAGCAAGAGATTGCGCAAAGAAAAACTGCGCAATCTCTTGTCGGCTTAAAATTGAATTTGTAGAATTATACAAAACATGTAATTGAAATTTGTATATTCTTATAAATTCTACAAAATCAATTTTACAAATAAAATTAATTAATCAATTAAGTACACCATCCTAGTTGTGACCTCTATAATATATACCGTATATATTGACACAAAATTTGAAGTCTCTCTTTATTGTTTTTTTAATGTTAAAATTATTCGATTTTAAAATTATAAAATAAAATAAAATAATCATGTGAATAGTTATTTAACGTCATTGATTGCCTCATTCAGTGTAGGTTGATACACTTGACTTATTTTTCGATGAACAATTCGACTTTTTTTACGTTTATTCTATATTGTCATACAATGACAATAATATTTTTTAATATTAAAAGCGAAAATATATTGTTACTACGGTTGTTGAAGTGAAAAATACATAAAATAAGATATATATTAATAAAATATGTATAGTTTTAGCGTTATGTACAAGTGTAAAAGTGGGTAGATTTAGGTGAAAAAGACAATAAAAACAGTGGAATTGTGTCAAACGGGGACAGTTGCTTGTAGGCGGAAGCCCTGATTGGAAGGTATCTAGTGTGTAGTGTTATTATTGAGTGATACATGTCACTTATTGTAATTACGTGGAACCTCTGTCCGAGTACGTTAAAAACATATAGACGGTATGTGTTTTTATCGTGTTTATTTATAGATAAATAGATACATTTATATATAAATTTCGGTCGCACGTGCCAACTCGAGTTCACTTTAGTGGGCGTAAAGCGCGCCTCCATAACGCCGATAAGCACGTTGGGGTAAACTTTACTTTTATGAAACACATTAGAACTTTTCATTATGTGGACGGGACGTAGGACGTAACATGTGGATGCGCTCAGAGTTTTTATTTCTTTTCTAAACTTTACTTGGAGCTTATAGTATGATAAGTGTTTGATTTGAAAATAAAAAGATTTTTACAACATGAGGATTTCTATAAAAAAAAATCGCATCAAAAAATCACTCTGTATCACACACACGCAGGGTAGGCAGAGGGACCTTAGTGTTAAGATACTCCGTTCCCCACATTCTGCCGATTTCTGGAGGCATTGCGTGTTGAGTGGCAGAACTCAACGCAGCGCTTTGCCTCGAGTGAAGATATGGAAATATAAACGTAAATATAAAAAAAAATATAAAATGGTGTCGTGGGACACCAGGTAGGAACGAAGTTCCTTCGGCTAATGTAGAATCGACACAATTTGCAAAAAAAGTCGTGCTCAATTTTATGTAGGTTTTCTTGATTTTTCTCTTAAATTTTGATGATTAGTAGATTAGTTATTATTTAAGTACAAGAAAGTATTTAGGAAATTCAGTATTTTAGGAAATAATAAATTACTTAAAATAAAAAAAACATCGTAATTCAAATTATCAACTAAAATAACAAAATATATCACTAAAATAACAAGATAAAAGAGAAGGGATGAGAGAACGAAAAGAAAGAGGGAGAAAGACTGTCGCACCTGCGCACGTCTCATTTAACGGTTTTATTCCACGCATTTTTCTTACGGTTTTACTATCACATTTTTTTCAGTTCGGTCACGCAGCGAAATCCCTATCCCTTCCAAGCCTGCCGTAAGGAACTTCGTTCCAATAAATATTTCACTTCCTCGAGTGGGGATCGAATCCACAACCGTTGCGTTACAGTCACACCCTTGTGCCGTTGCGCCACGACGGTCTCATTCGGATCGTATGGAAAAAAATCGTTGCTTGAATTACACTAAGCAAATTGTGGTTGGAAATATTTCAAAATATAGATTTTTCTATAGATACATATTAAAATTGACTCTAACCACATTTTACAAATAACAATATAATATAATGATGATGTATGTAACAATAGATGAGTTTTGGTACTTAAATAAAAACTTGGTCCCATTCTCTGTTGACATTTTTATTACAAACACGTACACTGAGACACTCACGACGCTTACATGGAGCAGTCTAGAATAAGTATTAAGAGACCTTTACTAGAACACTTTAGTAACATTAACTCATTTTCCCTTTTTTCTTATTTTTCACTTCGGGCTTTAACTCTTTTGCAATGGAAAGGCAAACTTGGTAAAATTTAACGAATAAATAATGAACGAATGAATGTTGAATTTTTTATGTATTTTTCATTCACGTGTTTATCGAATATAATCCGTAAAGGTTTACATTTGCTCGAAAAATTTAATAAGCTCTATTACATAGTATATGTATTTAAGTTTTTAAGGTATTCATTGCTTTGAAATTGTTCTGAGTTAATTAAGTTGCTTGCCCCGAACGGCGGTTGTGACTTTATATTTTTATCTTTTAACGCAAACTAGCAACTTACTGCGTTATATCCTCTTAGCGGGCTCTTTTGCGCTTGCATCAAATTTAATTAATAGACCAAAGCTTAATCGCTGAAGTGTCATCGTGTTTTATAATCTTCTTTTCAGTTAAAGCACTCGTAATTTTGGCCTTTAATTTGCAAATTACTTTGCACAAAAATAATTAATACTAAAGCCAAAGCCAATTACAACTTTATTTCCCACACAATACAAATATTACTATTACTATTAATAGACTTTAATCTATACATATATATAAATAAAATTGAAATATGTTTGTGAATTCAAAATAACTGTATTTTCAAGTACACAATATTAAAACGCAGACAAACATTACTAAATTTTTTGTCTATCTGTCTATCTTTCTGTTTGTCCGGGCTAATATCCGGAATCCAAAATTCCTGAGAGATAGTGATTTACGCGAGAAACACCTCGTTTGCCATACGCATCGAGTACGTAGGTACAAGCTAGATATGAAATGAATAAAAAATCTATTAAATGCGACGATTTTTGTTAACAAAATTAAATTAAATTACTATTTATTAAATGTATAACAGTATAATAATAATAATAATAATATATAATAATAAGCTTTATTTCAATTCCATACAGTGATACATTTATAATTATAAAAAATTTTAATCATTGATATATATTTAGATTTAATAAGTTTTGTTATTATTTAATTTATAGATTGTTATATTTCATGTCATTTTAAATTATTAATTATTTTAATTGTTTGTTAATTGTATGGACCCCTTTCGGGTAAAAGCCTCCCCCAAGGAATGCCACGACTCTCTATCCCTAGCTGTGTCCAGCCAACTTCCGCCCGCCATCGCTACTATTTCGTCTACCCATCTGGTTTTTGGTCGACCTCTTGCTCTGGAACCTCTTGGCCCTGACCACCTTACTGACCTTAGGGTCCATCTGTCATCTTGGTATCGAGCTAAGTGGCCCGCCCACTTCCATTTTGCCTTCAGCGAAAAAGTCAAGGCATCGCATACTTTTGTCTTTTTTCGGATGTCAACGTTTTTAACTTTGTCTTTTAATTTTAAACCTAGGCAGCTTCTCTCCATTCTTCTCTGGGTAGTCTGAATTTTATTCCTGGTTTTGAGATCATAGGTCCAAGTTTGACACCCATAGGTGAGGCATGGTAATATTGCTGTATCCATCACTATTTTCTTGGTCGACAGAGGAAGTTGAGATTTGAGTATTTCTTTATGGTTCCAGAATTTATTCCAGGTAATTGCTACTCGTCGGTTTATTTCTTGACTGTTTCTTTCTTTACTCAAAGACATCTGTTTACCTAGGTATACATAGTTTTTTACAAACTCGAGAGGAGTAGTATTTACTAAGATGGGGGTTTCACTGCGGTTCGTCATAACTTTTGTTTTTTCCAGGTTCATGTCTAATCCAACTTTCATGCTGGCCTGGTTTAAGTCGTTAACCATTTTATTTAATTGACAAGGGGTTTCTGAGAATAAAATTATGTCGTCAGCAAATCTAAGATGACTTAAGAAGTGCCCGTTCATATTAATGCCTTGATTAAGCCATTGTAATTTTCCCATTACGAGTTGCAAAACTGCTATAAACAGTTTTGGGGAAATTGGATCTCCTTGCCGGACTCCTCTCTTTATGTTAATTGCTTCTCCCACTCTATCTAGTCTAACTCTACTTGTGGTGTTATTGTAAATGTATTTTAGAATATTAATATATTTTTCTTTTATTTTAAGTGTTTTCAGCGACTCCCAGATGCTTTCGTGTGAAATTGAGTCGAAAGCTTTTTTGTAGTCTATGAAAGCTATGTATAATGGTTTGTTAAATTCTAAATATTTTTCTATCACCTGGTCTACCACTTGGATATGATCAATCGTGCTGAAACCACTTCTAAATCCAGCTTGCTCGATAGGTTGGTGTGCATCGATGACTGGGGCTATTCTTTCAAGAAGACAGGAGGCAAATAATTTGTAAAAACAAGACATGAGGCTTATGGGACGGTAATTGCCTATGTCAGCTGGGTCACCTTTTTTGTATAGTAGGATAATTTCAGATTCTACCCAATGGTGCGGCACTGCTTCTTCATCAAGTATTTTATTCCACAGGATAGTGATTGGTGTCAATAGTAAAGACTTTGCGACCTTGATGCATTCGTTTGTAACCCCGTCTGGTCCTGGGCTTTTCTCCGGTTTAAGTCTCATTAGTTGCGTCAGGATTTCTTTTTCTGTAAACTGCTGTATTGGAGAGGTGTCTGTAGAACAGTAAGTAGCCACGTTTTGCATCGACGTGTCTGGTTGTCTATATAGGTTAGTGTAGTAATCGGTAGCAGCGTTTATAATTTCTGTGCGAGACTTACATTTTTTATGACCATTCTGGAGAGAAGGGACCCAAGTTTTGGATTGGTTTAATTCCTTATAAGCTTTTTTAGCCGACCTGGAATTATCGAGGTGTCGTTGTATAGTTGTTGCTCTGTAAGCAGCGTAGCATCTTTTTATTTCTTTGTCAGTAAGTTTATATAGAGTTTTTAATTTTTGTTTATCACTTTTATTTAAATTAGGCTTATTTTGTAGTATACTTCTTTCTTTCATGTAATCTAGCGCTTTCACAGATAGGATTTTGTTCTTTTGTGTGCTTTTAATGTTTTTAAGGCTTAATTTGACATAATAATTGATTTGCTGGTAGTACTCCTCCACATTATAGCTATGTTGAGTCTCTATAAGTTCTGGTATAAATGTATTAAGGCTTGTGAGGTACATTTCCTGCTCATCTGGTGTTTTTAGCTTCTTGTATGTATTAGAATAATTACGTCTACTTTTCTTAATAGACTTTATGTGTAATGTTGCTCTAATTAGTCTGTGGTCCGATCCAAACGAGAAAGATTGTAATACTTCATATTTAGAGATCATGTGGTACTTCGTGGACATAATATAATCAATTTCGTTTCTTGTATTTCTGTCTGGAGAGATCCATGTCCAGCGGTTCTTAGGTTTTAATTTGAACATTGTATTTATTATTTTTAGGTTGTATTCTTGGGCATATTGAATTAGTCTCGTACCTCGAGCGCTTCTAGTGCCATAGCCAAACTCGCCTGTAGTGGAATGTTCGTACTTTTTGGGGATTCCTATTTGTGCATTAAAATCACCCATAGAGAATATATACTCTGTCGATATGGAATCGTGAGCCTTCGCTAAGTCCTCGTAAAAACTATCTATTTCTTCCTGAGATGAGTTTTCAGTAGGTGCGTACGCTTGGATTATTGCAAAACTTTGGATTCCCAGCTTGATTTCTAGTATACACACTCTTTCAGATATTCCTGTAAACATTATGATGTTATCTTTGTACTTTCTCTTAACCAGAAAACCTACTCCATGTAGGCCTTTCGTTTGGCCTATGTAGTAGAATATGTATTCGTTGTCTTCTATTATCTTTTCACCTAGGCGACGAACTTCACACAAACCTATTATGTCATGGTTAATAACTCGTAGTGCTGCTTTGAGCTCAATAAATTTTTGATCAGAGGATAATGATCTTACGTTAAGGCTGCAAATAAAGAAAGTATTATTCGTTTTGGTATTTTCTCTTGGGGGGTTTTGGTCGTACTCTCCCGCGGTGACCGGCCGTACTGGGAGATTAGGGGTTAGTAGAGGGTCCGATTTTGATTGCTATGCTGTTTTGTTCTGAGATATATTTGTTTGACATTGAAATGTTTCTGACGGGGTGAAGGTTAGCTTGGGCTTTTGTATTATATAATTCTTCATGTCTCCTCTAGTTTTCTTAGGTTGTTTGCTAATCTGTTGAATGTTTTGGCTACCAAGATGAAATTTCTCCGGAGATTCAGACAAGTTTCTTTTGCTTGACTGCTTATTTGGGGGTTGCTTGTTATTCATTATAATAATTTTGTCATATTTTATAAAAGCGGTGTTGCCTGCATCCTTTTCTTTCTGTAATTGGATTTGTAGTTCTTTACGTTTCATTAAAATTTCAAATGGATAATCTTCTTTCAGGTAGTATGTGGTATTTTGTAAGAATCGTTAATTTTTTTGTATTTTTAGTTTGAGGCCCAATGTGTTGAATGTTATCACTATTGGTCTTACTTTTTCACCTTTTTTCCCTAATCTTCTAACAGCTTCTATATTGCTAGTGTCACATGAAATCTTTATGTGTGTATTTATTATATTTATTACAATTTTTTCAAGTTCATCGTATGATTTTTCGCTTTCTTTGACGCCAAACAAGATTAGATTTTTGTGTCGGAGCTGCCTTTCTAAGTTATTTATTTTATTTGTCTGATCCTCAATTTTTTTCTCCAAAAGCTCGTTTTTTAGTTCCAAATTATTAAACTTCTCGTTGAGGCTGCTTATTATTGTATTTTTTATATCCTCTTTCATCTCTAGCATGTCTTGTTTTTGTTGTTTTATATCTTGCTGCATGTTAATTAACATGTTTTTTATTTCGTCCATTATTGATTTATGAAACTCTGCGCCCTCTATTAGAAAAAGGGAAGTTCTAATTGGTTAAAATAGATGGCGCTGTTCAATATTTTGTTCCAGGAGTTTTACCACTAAAATAAAATTATTTGGCACTTTTAAGATTATAATTTGAAACGTTTTTAATTTATGCACTTTTTCAATGTTTTTGAGTTTCAGTTTCAACACACATACGCATTACACTACTATTTTTCACTTTAATAATTTTATATCTTGAGTTTCTTAACGACCTAACGGTCTTTTGTCAAAATGTTTTTTGCACTTTTTAGTAAATGTTATGGTTTACACACTATGTTTTTTATGTCGAACGATGTAGTTCAAGCACTGATTCTAAGTTGTGTATGTTTCACTTTAATTTGGCGAACTTAAATATTTTTAAAACTTATTTATTAGCGAGTACGATGTTGACACTGACACAGCGGCGCCCGCCCTCCTACATGCTTATATACGTAATCGTAAACACGTAATAACAGTATAGATATACTAAAATAACCAATAAATTTTCCCCAAAATAAACTTAATAATAATAGAAAGAAAGATTTGATAATTTTATAAGATAATCAAAGTATTATTTTATATAATTAAAACATTTTGAAGATACTATTTAAATTTTCTTTATGAAATATAATAATAAATAAAGACCCTATTATTATAAAATTTGTATGCAATACCTAGAATACCTACTGATTTTTTTAAAAAGATATAAACAGATATAATTTAATTAATAAGAAAATTCTACTTCAATTGAAAGTTTCTTCAGATATTTGCCAGCAGCCAAGCGAGTGAATAGCCTTGTTGATTGAGATGGAATTTAGTTCTTTTATCCCATTTTTCTACTTTTCTTATTTATTGTGTGAATATATCTTGCTTATACAATAAAATAATATCTCCATCTATACGAAAATATCTTTTAAATTAGGTTATATATATTACTATACTTCATTGAGTATAATGAAATTTAAGACTTATTCTTGGGAGGATTGATTTAATATATGTTGTTTTATGTACAAAGCTAGGAACCTTACCTATAAACTAAGTAAAATATTTTTTAATTTTCAAAAATTGTTTATCTACTCTATGGTTTTTTTACGAAATTGGAATATTATTTGAAGATAGTAATTAGATAAAGCCACATTCTTTTATTAAAATCTTATTTTTTAAAGTTTTCCTCAGTACCTTAAAAAACTTGTCCGTCGGTCGTCAGACCATTAATCTCAAGGTGGCGTGGCTTAAAATCAAATATCCGGGTTTACGGTCCCGGTTACAAAAAAACAATCATTACAAGCTTATATCTCTAGTTCGTTTAATACAAAATAAGTGCATAAGCCCAAGGCAAACTTAAGTTTGTCAGTTTCAGTATATGTACTTGACGTACAATCCTGAAATTAGTACGGAACTCTCGGTGGGTGATTCCGATACGTACCTGACAGGTTTTGATATAAATATTTTATCTACATTTCTCGAGCTGTTTCGTTTGATTATGCAAAACATTTTTTTTAATTAACATTCAATATCTCTATTTTGATGAAAAGAAGAGAGTTTTTTTTAACTTATCACGCGTCTCTTGCAGCAGGATATGTGAAGAATAAGAATAAAATTTTGCAATCAGGATATCCGTGCTAGTTATTCACAGAAACATTTTTTTATTAGTTTTTTCAAAAGTATCTTTATATAATAGATTCACGATATAGCTCGTCATGTTTCTGAAATACAAAACAGCTATCGCTTTGAGTTCTACGATAGCGCTGACGTTGTTATCTCTTTTGATGAATGAATCTTTTGTACCAAATAGGATGCTGTTTCAGGAATAAATCATTTAATGTCATTTTATGTTACTCCTATTGAATTTCGTGTTATAGTTTACTTTGATGTTTTTATAAATTATATATAGTATTATTATGTTTTAGTGACATTCTACAGAAATATATGACTTTTAAAGTGATAGTTAAAGACTAGATCCCTACTCTTAAGAATATTAAATTTAAATATGGTACAAGGCGGAGAATAAATTGCTTTAATAAATTAATTTTTAACAAAAAGAAAAACCGACTTCTAACAACGAACTAAAAAGTGAAAAATAATTATACAAAGATTTTATAATTTTGAAGTCGGTGCCAAGTAAAACAAACAGGCTTAGTAATTAGATATTGTAGTAAAGGTGTTGTAGCATTAGTTTGACACCGACTTCAAAATTATAAAATCTTTGTATAATTATTTTTCACTTTTTAGTTCGTTGTTAGAAGTCGGTTTTTCTTTTTGTTAAAAATTAATTTATTTTATGATTTTTAGTGATGGGTAGATCTTAAAATGATGCTTCTTAAACGAGTGGTGATGGTGGTGGTAGTGGTTCTCAACGAGTGGTTGTGATTATCCTATGTAAAACTTCATTTAATTAGGTATTATTTTTGTGCAAAGTTACATTTTGGTATATTAACAAGAACATACATAAAAAGTATTCGGGCGAATTGGGAATCTCCCTTCTTTGAAGTTGGTTGAAAATGAGAACATCCTCTTTTTTGAGGTTGGTTGAAAAGAAATGCAACCATCAGGAATCTCACTTCTGACATCAATTTAAAAAGTTTTTGCTTGTAACTATTACAGTATAATCAATTTTTTACCAAAAAAAAACAAACTTTCTCAATTTTCTCCGGATCCCATAATCAAAACCTAACCAAACTTTCACCAAATTATTCTTGAAGTGTATCCTTTCAAATAAAAAAAGAATCATCAAAATCGGTTCGCGCGACATTAAGTTATTCGTCTATTTGTCGCGCACATACCTAATGCAAATTTAAGACTTATGTGATTTTCTCATGGATACCATTGTCAGACATAGACCAAAAAAAAATGGGACCATTCGGGAAGCTTCACCTTTTAAACAAAAAAAAATTTTCAAAATCGGTTCACCCAGTCAAAAGTTATGAGGTAACAAACATAAAAAAAAAAAAAAAAAAAAATAAAAAAAAAAAAAAAAATACAGTCGAATTGATAACCTCCTTTTCTTACAGAAGTCGGTTAAAAAGAGGTTCTATTTGCCGATCACAATGCGAAGTTTTAATGAAAGATTTGTGAAGTTAAAAAAAATATTTTCAAATATAATTTTATATAGTAAAGTTACTAAGTAATATTTGTCCAATATTCTTAACAGATAATAACACTGTATTATTCTCTTCTCAAAAATATTGTATCTGTCGTAAATAACTTTTAATACATATACAACTAATGACATATAATGGCCACATCAAGGAGCTCAATGAAGTAAATTGATAGACTCGTATACCTGCTATTTCATATTTATAATTAATTTAATAATTAATATAATCATGAAAGTGAATTTCGCTTCCCATAACACGCCAATTAATTTGATTAAAAGCAAACAGAATTGCGGCAGGGCTCGCAAAACATCCACAGAAATTTGATACAAAAAATTTACAAATTACAGGATAATAAATTAATGTAAACATTTAAGTTTGTTTAAAGATTGTTTTTTTACCTTCACCTGTATCCCGCATACAGCAGGGTAGGCAGAGGGAACCTGGAACCCTAGTATTAAGACACTCCGTTACCATTAAAACACTTCCGCCCCCCACTTACCAGCGAATTCTGGAAGCATTACATGTTGAACTCAGCGCGTTAACTTCGCGCTTTTGCTTTTTAAATTTTCATTTCCTCTCGTAGGAATCGAACCCACAAACTGTCGCGTTTACAGGTTTTACTCCCAACACAAGCGTTTCAATTGCAACATCCTAAATATAGCAACTATGTACGTTCATTTTAATGAACAAACAATAATTACAAGAGAGGATAATTGATTATTAATGAGGTTACATTTTATAGGGTAATAATTTATTAGTTTATGCCTTTATGTTTCAACATATTTTAGTATCTATAAGGATTAAATATAAATCTACAATATGTGTATATTTTATATAACGGCCCAAAATTTTAAATAATGAAAGTCTGCAGGTGATAGACGCCTCTGGCAAGGTGCCACCGGTCGTGACAGGAGCATGCCATCTATGTGGACCACATCCATACTAGATTCTACACAAAGAATAGCTGACGGTTATTATTTTAAGCTTTGAATTTCACATTCATAGACAAACCTTTATCAAAGTTTAACGTTAAAAAGAATTGTTAATGTTTATTTATTACATGTATTTTTCTAAATTGTCAAATTATTATTCCAATTACATTATCTTTATTATTTTATCGTAGCGTTATTAATGTTTTTAGGTAACTAAAAAAAAAAAAACAGCTTCACGCTGTATCCCGCATACAGCAGGGTAGGCAGAGGGAACCTAATGTTAAGAAACTCCGTTCCCCACTTTCTGGAGGCTTTGCGTGTTTAGTGGCAGAACTCAATGCCGCGCTTTGTCTCAACACCAAAGCGAAGAAGTTTAAAAAAAGTAACGTAAGATAAGATAGCAATAACCAGACATTTGTATATTAAGTTGAATACTTTCACGCAGTTCTGCCCATCAATGGAGCTTCCATGTTCATGAATCCGAATTGTGTTTCTGTACAATAATATTTCTTTGTTAGCGCAGTCAACTTGGCGTAATACCCAACTAGAGTAGAAAGGTAACATATCTTTATTTGTGTCGAATTTATTGTGACATCTACAAACGCTCCAGTTACTTTTACATACATTTATATTCTTCGTACTTTTAGTTCTTTCTTCGAGAATTTCTGAAAATCTGATCGTGATAATAAAATTGTATTATTAGTCGACGTAAATGCGTAAATTATGACTCTTTTTTATGAAACAATGTGTAAGCGCCATAACTTCTCATCATAAAGTGTTAGTGCCTGTTCATTAACAGACACCAAATTCCCTTAAAGCTGGAACACTTATAAGGTGTTTGTTCAGATCCTTCAACCGATCCGGCAACTAGTTACATATAAATGGCAAATGAAGATTTCTTAACCTTAATTTGAAATTGAACGTTTAGTTCACACGTACACGACGATACAAATAGAACACAAATGAGAAAACGGAGAATAGAATTTTTCTTAAAATACTGATTTATCAGATTGTAAAGACAAACTTTCTTGTAACATTATCTTCTTCTTAATTGGTGTCCAGATGACGGATTAAGAGGTAGGGTTGTTGCGGCGTAATTGACAGCTCAATCAAAGTAGACGCATCTAAAAAGTTAACTTAGGACGAAAAATATTTCAAATTATTTTTAACAATTATTTTGTTTTATAAAATGTTTGGCTATTGATTCATACTTAATTAGATATACTAAAATGATACTATATATTTCGTTATTTTTTCTCACTTCTGCTGCTAGCTCGTACTAAGCTATAAATAGTATGCTTTATTAAATATAGTCAATCCTATATTGTTTTCTTTTTATTAAGTGATAGTGAAATGCGAAATGATATCTACGATAATACTATCTACATTAATCCTTACTTTGTCATATTCTTTACTATCTCCATCGTAAGTAAGTCAGCTGCAGGTTTTATTAAACTGTTTCAGAAAGGGGAAATGAAGGCAATCTGGAGGAAATTCATCAAAAGTTTTGATTGTATTACGTATATTCTAATTTAAGTATCCATTTATCTCTGGAACTTAATGGTTTGTTGTGTACGATTTTTTACATAAAAATTGGCATTATTTTTAGTGTTCATCTCGTACAGGTAATATTAAAATAAATAGGACGAAAAATATTTTATTTTAATATAGTTTCTTGGGTTAAAATTAAATACTAATTTTGTATAACAAAAAAAAAATCAACATGCTATATATATATTTTTATTAATAATGTGTACGTACTTTTGGATATGCAATGTGAACTAAAGATTTAATTAATAATTTTATATACTATCTAAAGAAAATATAACATTTTTTTGATAGTTTATAATATAGACTGAAGTAAGTAACTAAAATAAGAATTAATAAAGATCGGATGATTTCAGGCAACAGAAACGGAGTCATTATTTAAAAATAATTATCTTAAAATTGTTTATTTTACAAAAACAATGCATGTTGCTACTAAATAAGTGTTTATATGTCTAATATGAAAATGTTAATGTTATGTTTAACATATTTTAGTATATTATATTCATCTATATGTTATATTTATGTTTATATTCACAGTGTACATTGTTTGCCTTTGAAATATAGATTTAAGCGTAAACAAAAGGAAATAAGATGCTTAAGTAAAATAATCATTAAATAAAATTTTAATTAATTTCACAGCAATATTCTTGAAGCTGAAATAATTGCACTCTACTGTTCTAGTCTAGTTGATTTTTTCCTTGTGTTTTGTAGAAAGAGAAAATGTTTGTTATTACTGCGCTGCGTTTCTTGATTTAAATATAATTCAAATATCAGTATCACAGTTATTATTTTTATTTAATTTACCATAAAATAGGTCAGGGTTGAGGTCGTGTAGTGACCAACGTGCGACTGTAACGTAATGTGAAAGTTGTGGATTCGAATCCCAGACGAGGAAATTACATATTTAATATTTTCATTTCTTCGTTTAGATGTCGAGACAGAGCGCAGCGTTGAGTTTCGCCACTCAAGATGCAATACCTCCAGAATTCGGCGGAGAATGGATAACAGAGTGTCTTGCCTCTGCCTGCCTTATTGTATATGGGATACAGCGTAAAGCTAACAATTAACATACTTAATGCATATATTCTATGGAAACGTAAAACAAGAAAATTCAACTTTGTTTATATTTATTTGATTTCATATTTTGTACTAATACGTTTCCTATACAAAAGTGAAGTTTTTAAACGTAGTGTATTAAATAACGTATTGCCGTTGTACGTACGTGCATTTGATAGAGGTCGCTGGCAATATGCCACGATTTGTGACAGAATCGTGCGGTGCAACACCGCGCCGCGGTTACCCGTAAAAACTGTATCGGATTATGCTCGTTTATTTACATTGAAAAAACTCAATTATGACTTTATATTTAAATTATATTTTAATTCTCTAACGTTATATATTTTATTTTATTATATTATAGTAGACTTATTATTTAGATATTGTTAGAAATAATGACCATAGAGGTTATATAATAACGACTCTAATTACTGGCTGGTACTTTTATGGGCTGTCAACGGCGACCGAAAGAGGAAGATCGCGAATGTCACTCTGCCCGATGAATTCTTTAGAACCAGATATTGTTATTAGACTGCTAGATAATTCCCTTTGGTTGTTTAATAATTATTTGAAGCCTTGTATTAATTCATTACCTTTCCCACTTTATTTAATATTTCCAATAGTTTCTTACAATATATTATGTGAGGCTGTCATGGCGCAGAGATACAAGCGTGCGATTATAAACGTCATTACCCATTTTTCGCCGATTTTTTGGAGCACTCAGCAGAGTGGCGGAACTCATCGCCGCGCTTTTCTTGGATACCAGAAGGAATAAAAGAAAAATATTAAAATTTCATTTATTCGAGTTGGAATCGAACCCACAATCTGTCGCCTTTACGCTTTCACACGGTTGTGTGCCTGAATGCGACTGGCCTCAATTTGACAATGTATTGTGATTTGTGAATGATATTAAGATTTTCGTGTAGCGTAAATTCATTTACAAAGAATTCAAAGCGGGCGCTATATATTTACTGAGACAAATTACGTGACTATGTCGTAGCATTCTCCACGCCTACAATGAACGTTAACGAGGATGTATGCATGTTAATTTATATCTAGGTATATGAAAATAATGCGGGTATTTGTCACTAGATCGTTTTTATACATAAGATAAAAGCTATTAAATATATTATCTTCACGCTGTATCCCGCACACAGCAGGGTAGGCGGAAGGAACCGACTGTTAAGACCCGTTCCCCACTTTCTGCCGAATTCTGGAGGCATCCGCCAATCAATACGCATTGAATTTGATGGAAAACGTAGAACGGAGTGTCTTAACACTAGTTTAATTTCACCTACCATAAAAAAGCGTAAGTATCTTGGTTTAGTAGATACCCAGAATTTATCGAGGTTATTCATAGAAGGGAGAGAGTAAATAGTCTATAAAATTATCTCGCCACCAATGCTCGTTTTGATGCCTACATTTTGTCTGGTCATTTAGTAAATAACCTTCTATCTGTTCTCATCACGATACAAGTGAATCGGATCCCTATTCGAGCTGATGGGATACGTACTCGTATATCTCATATACTTAGTAGTTTCCCTGAAATTGCTTTTCAAACTGAAATACAAAATTCTTCCACAAAATGGAAACTTAAATATGTTTATAATATAACAATATTTTAAAAGTTTATAAAAATACACACATCATTTTAAAATCAATTTATGACTGTCAAAAAAAATAATAATAATTAAATGAGGCTGTCGTGGCGCAGCGATACAAGCGTGTGACTATAAGTGCGACGGTTTTGGGTTCGATTCCCACTCGAATAATTTTTTAATAATATTTTCAATTTGTCGCTATTGTAACATGGTAAAGTGCAGCGTTGAGTTCCACCACTCAACACACAATGTCTAGAAGATTCAGAGGAAAATGGGGAACGCCTCCTCCTAACCTTCTATATACAGAATGGAATACCCACCATATTCCAAAAGAAGAAAGAGTTCCTACTGGATGAACCTAAAATATTTAACAAGTCTCGTTCCTTTGTAATATAAGTTATTTAACTATATTAAGGTCATAGAGAGATCCTTACAGCTATAAATAGTATAAATTATTGAGAACTCCAAGTTCCATTATAATAAACTGAGATAAGACTAGCCTTTGGGAAAATATTTCTATTATGTTCAAATTAAATTCTATCGAGATGTCCCCTGGCTAGTGATAAGGAGGGTCTTGTCAAATCAAATCCAGTTCTCTTGAGCATTATTTTGCGAAGTTCGACGTAAATGCAATTACAATATAAAATGAATAAACTACATAATTTATTTATTTTAAAATTTTATTAATAAAAAAATTATTAAGTGTTCGGATACAGTAGACAGACATGAATGAATGAAATACAATGTTTATATCTTCTATTCTTTCTCTATTTTTATTATTTGTAGTGAAATAAATTTGTTGCTTTTATTTAATTGAGTATAAAGTCGAAGGAACCCACTAAAACGTAAACTTATAATTCGATGAATTATTTGTACTGTTCTAAAAATATATGCCATTTTCACCACATTTTTGAAACATAATGTTGTGATAAGAGAAATTATGCCAAAATGGAAAATAAATATAACTAGGCATTATGAAAAAATAAATACAGTCGTAGAAATATTTATTCCTTATATGTTTTTGATTTGGAAATAGAGACAAAAGTATTAAAAGGGGGCGTTATGTTACTAAATAAGCTAGCTATAAGAAAATGAATGAATTTTCTCATATGAATAAAATATAAGCCCTATGTAGTTAATTTTGAGAAAAACAACAACATATTGATAATAAATCTCAAAAATAGTGTCATACGTATAAAGTATCTGGAGAGCTATAAAAATAGAGTTTGCTTATACATTCTCACCACGTCCGAAGCCTTCATTCTCGCGACTCTAACGGCGTAGATAATAGAGACTTACTGCGCACTTTACTCTACCATACCTAAAGCAATAATTCTCCCTGAGTAGTTTTCACGGACCAAACATCCGGATCGAATGCCCCTTGCGATACAAAAACTTTACTGGGGTCATTGTGAGGAAACTTTCCCGACGGAACATTTAACGAGCACGCAGAGAGGGTATCGAACGTTTAAATTTTCTACAGACAGTTTGGTGTTAAGTCCCAATTATCCGAATATTCGTATAAGTTTATAATATAATTGGATTGATTGATATAGTTGTTCTTGTGTGTCGATATGAATAATCTAGTTACTAATCGTTTTCGTCTGTGTAGGTGGAGTACAACCAAATTAAAAGTAAATTTTGTTTATGAATCTATTAAAAATAACTTAAGTTATCGTCAAATATCTAGTATTTAAAAACATTAATATGATATCTATTATATGTAATATACAATTATACATACTTCTCAATTATAATTATACAGTTCTTTTTCTATTTGCCTAATTTAATCAAATCTTCAGTGTTTTAAATAAAGAAATTTATCAGAGGGCTAAAAATTTAATGAGCGTGAAGTCATGCTACTAAAAGAAATATGGCAAAAGGTGCTGGACAGTAATGGCTAATATAAAATTTATTAAAATATTTTTTTATTAAAAAAATTACTTTCATTTTTACAAAAGTAGTGGCGCAGGCACAAAGTTTGGTAAAAATATTTAATATAATTTTCTAATTAATTTATAAGAGCAAGAATATTATCTATTTTTATGTCTCTTATATTGTATGTAACTGAAAAAATTCTTTACTGAAGGAATTGATAACTAAAGAGTTTCTATACAGGCGTCATAACCTTTTTATAAATATTTTTTTAGGTTGGCATCCCTAAATTCGTTAAATTCTGAATGCAATGACCTACCATTTCTGCGAACACACAAATCAAAATCATCGAAAGTCGATTTGAGGCACAATCACTTACTTTTCGAAGGCTATTTAAAATTGTATTATTTATTTATTTATTATAAATAATTTTACTGATTGTTATATTTCCATTTCTTCGCTCTGGTGTCGAGGCAAAGCGCGGCGTTGAGTTCTGCCATCCAACACGCAATGCCTCAAGAATTCGGCAGAAATTGGGGAACGAGTGTTTCTACACTAGGTTCTCTCTGGCTAACCTGCTGTGTGCGGGATACAGCGTGAAGCTGATTTTGATGATGCTATTTTTTGCAGTAATATTGACTGAGTGACAAATGACAATCTGTACCTATTTGTTATTTCAGTTTAAGAGCAGACGGCCTCCACGAGAATAATAATTCGACATAAACATATTTATTGCATATTATTATGTGAAGGTATATCTATAACAACGAATATAATGTACGCAAGGAGTTACCTTTTCCCTGTTGGTTGGGATAACGCCAACTTGACTACGCTAACAAAGGCACATTGTAGTCGAGCAACGCAATTTGTATACACAAATACTATTGATAGGTAGAGGAGCGTGAGTGCTGTCAGTCCAATATACAAATGATTTATTCGATTTTGTAACAAGTCTATAGAACGTACTGTAATAAAATATTTTTATATGACATAAGATTTTTTTACAAATATTTATTATTTCATATTAGGTTTGTATATTTTGATTTAGATTAAGAGTCCACTCCACTCCTTTTTAAAATCTGTCTTTCTCTCTGTAGAATTGTGATTAGATTATACTCTTTGAAAAACAGTCTAGTGGTATTTTTGCTATGCTTATTTTCTCAGTATGGTAAGATGAAGTTTCTGTAGCTACTGGGTTGTCTCTGCTGACCATACTAAGATATATTTAACAGAGAGAATCTTGATAAAAGAAACACATTTCGATATTTTGGTATTAAGGAGATAATAAGCAATACTAATGGAAACAGCTAAGTAATTTATTCTCTAGTTAGATTTAAACTCACAACTATCGACAATAGCCAATCTTTTCTCTAGAGTGAATAATGACAGATTTTGAGAAACTTTTATAATTTTGAAAAATATTTCTCTAGCAAATAAAGATTAAGTATTCAAAAAAATTATAGCTGTCGAAGTGACATAGCGTCACTTATAGGGCCAAGTCTAAATAATTCGCCAATATCAAACTTCGATTATTCAATACAAAACTTTGATTCATTTGTTTATGAAGGCGTGACGTACATTGCACTGATTGGCGTTCATCATATCTCAGCGGCCATATTTTATAGTTTATTTTTTATAAATAATTATGAATCTTTCATTTAATAACAAAATTAATATGTGTTTTGTAATCTATTAACAGTGTTTTATTAATTAAATACATAACTCTACTGTAGTTTTTGCCAGCTGTCATCATGCCTATTAGCTTGATCAAATTAAAATGTCGTTTATCAATTTAATTTGACTGTATAAATTTATTAGGGTTGAATTTATGAATAATTAATACGGTTAATTTTATTAAATTTTCATATTTTTATTGACTTTTACTATCAAATATACTCTTGGTATTGGGAAAAAAAGTTATCAGATAATATAAGTAAGCGTGCCTTGGAGAATATGCAAACCCTTTCGATTACGACCACACCTTTCTTAAATTGCCGTCCCATTGGAGTACACGAAAGTGTAAGGAAATAGTGAGCTAACATACGTATATTTACAAATCTGGGAAAAAAGGGTTTTAAACACTTCCATTAGTAAATTTTATGGAAGTTTTTACCGAAGCCTTAAATAATATTTTGTCTTAAGGTATTTTTTTTGTCTAAAACTCAAATTTCAATCTTTTCTAAAAACATCTTACATCTTACATATTCAGCTTTAATCTGTATCTCGTATATAGCAGGGGAGGTAGAGCTCCATTCCTATTAAAACACCTCTGTTCCCCACTTTTCCCCGAATTCTCCATGTACGTGTTGAGTGACGGCACTCAACGCCGCGAAATGATCCAATATTTTATTATATTTATATCTATATATTCAAAAAGCTCATGAAACACGTAATAAAATACGTAAAGCAAACATTTTACATACATATTATAAACATATACATCATCACCTAAACCAGGTCGAAATCTATACTAATTTACCTTCGATATTGTGCTCCTCGTAACAAACATCACAACCACGGTCGTTCCAATTTTAAATGACAAGACCTACATTAACCTTAAGAGTCCTCTGTCATCAGCTCCGTATACAGAATAAATTCGGTTCAAGAATAAATTAGGGTCTTTGTGTCGTAAAATTGTCCCCCACTTACCTACAGAACCGCCCGGCCGCGTATGCCAGGTACCGACGTTCACCTACAAATAAATTTACGATTTACGCGTATATTTTCCAATTCAAATGATGAAATTCTGTATTTCCTTTGCATGTTTGTTATCTTCTATATCAAAAGAAACTAGAAGTTTTTGGATGGGTAAGATACGTTAAGGAAATTTAACTTTTGTTACATTATTATTTAGATGCTTTTGATGGATTAAAACCAAAATAATTGAAATCGTTTAAATATAGATACGAATGTTGATATGAGTGTTTTGTAAAAAATATCTATTAATAGTAATAATACCATTTGTTAAATTTTCATTATTATTTAATATTATGTTAAAATATTATGATATATTATAGTAATATAGGGCAAAACGAACACTTCGATATTAGAGTGCTTTCTGTTACACAAGCACTTAGTGCATCCATGCGTTATACTTTTGAACATGTATTTCGTCAGATTGCAATATTTATTACACTTGTGTGAACATCTAACCTATATATTGCAGGATATAGGGCAATCTTATCCCTTTTAGGGGACCAGCATGCTTAAAAAACCTGACTTACTGCGAGTCAGACTCGCCCACCGAGGGTTCCCTAACAATTTTAGGATTATAGGTCTCGTCTTAAGTAAAATTGAAAAGCAAATTCAAAATTAATTTTGTGATACGAAACATCTGCTAGGATTTTTTTGGTCGTTTTTATCATTTATTGAGGTTTCTTTTATATTGTGTATATATATTTTTAAAAACTATTTATAGACCATTGAAGACATTATCTTCATGTATAAGCATTTGTCCAGGTAGTTGCAACGAGCTTAGTGTTAAGACTCCGTTCTGCGCCTTTCGCACATTTTAAAGATATTATGTTAAAAATATAGAAACCCAATGCCGTGCTTTGTATATGAGATAAATAATTCCCAAAATGGCAAGCAACTGCTAGATATTATTCTATCAATTATATAATAATTGTCTATTTTTTATTTGTGAAAGAAATTTAGAAAGTCTAAATAAAAAAATAAAATTAAAAATTAAAACATCACTTAAAATAATGGCTGCTTTAAGAGGATAAAAGAGCTTGTATGCGCTCGAAAGTGAAATGGCAACCGCTGAACGCCGACAGCGGAGTGGAGCCTTGAGCACGTATTGTCCTAAAATGTGTGGAGAGAAGAACGGATTTGTAACCTATAAGTCCTTTTAAAACACGACCATTCCGTTTGAATTATCAACCTTTATATTACGTAAGTATTTAGCAATATTAGTCATCATTTTGAAAAGTTTTTATGGAAGTCCTGAAAAGTACACTTGTATCTACAAAATGTTTTTGGAGTATTTATTAACTAGCTTTATATAACCTTTTATATATTATATTTTCTAATCTTTTGTCAGAAAGTCATTTTAGAAATTCGCAATCTGGGATCAGCTACTTCTCGGTCTAACAGGGAATGTAATCAGGTTCCCCATACTGACTGCCCCTGACCCTTCCCAGGTACAGAAGCTACTTAGTGTTAAGACACTATATGCCTACCCTGCTATAAATAACTTTTTTAATGAATGTAATGTAGGTATATACGTATAGGTAACACATTTTATGTAAAACAAACCAAAAATGTGAATAAAAAACAATGCAATATTATTAAACGAAGTTTAATATGACGACTAAAATGACAAACGGGTATGTCAAGGACTAGTGGGAATGCTTATTCGAATTTCAAAATGGTATACGTCAAATCTTTCGAGGTTGAGTTGAAGGGTAATGAAGCGTCGTTAGAGTTTACTTTGCATACAATCATTTGTAATGTTATAAAATAGACTATCTAGAGTTTTGCTATATTATGTTGTTAGTAGTAAATATCAAATAGATCAACTCTGATTTGATCCCTGTAAACCTGCTTAGCCATGTTAGCCTGTTTGTTCAAATCCTACTCATTAAAATATTTAACTTAACAAAAAATATATATTTTCTTGATATAGTCATATATTTGACTTATATATGTATTTCTTGAAATTTTACAACGCCTACAGAAACCGTAATTACTTAAGTAAAATTTTTAATATCATACCTGTACGTCACTGACGTAATCGTAAAGCTTTTTTAAGGACTAATAAAAACTCGGACAATATTACGAAGACAATGCCATAAAAATTGGCATAAAATGTTGGCGCCGAAAAATTTTACGACGCGGCGTTCATAAAGCATGAAGAGGGAACATGAAATGATTGGGTAATATGCCTTCGAAGCAAATACTCATATTGGCTTGTTTGAAACGGCTTGTATGGCCTGCAATCAGAGTTCGGAGAGTTTAATTGCATTACTACACTTTGAACAACTGGTTTATTCGAATTCAAAAATTTCCTGCTCAGTGTGGGTGTTGTGTTCATTATGTTTAATAAAATGGGGGATACGATAGGTTTTTTGGCGTAAAAAAAATTGTTATGTATATTATCGTAACGTCAAAAATCGTCAATATCGTGGAAACTCGTGGTACAGTGGTACTGCGCCTGGTGAGGCTGTTTCGAATTCAATTTAATTCATATGCTATATGCGAAGTAAATTATAAAACTAGAAAGAAATCCTGAAATATATATCAGAACAAAACTGTATTAAAAAATTACTGATATTTTGTTACTTTTTCTCATATATGTGATTTAGTGGTTTTACGTACAAATTTCTCTTGGTTACACGGTTTTAGCCTGATCTATTACCATAAACTCAGCTTAAGTAATTTCTTTAAATAGACAAAATTATAGAGTGCCATAATATGTAACTAAATAAAATAAGAAAAGCGTGAAAACAGTAAATCACTCTATCCATACATTAGAGGATATCCCCAGAGAGCATTTGATGTATACAAAACAGCCCAGTTTTTTCAATTGAGTTTGAATAATGACTATCGCAATATAAAGAAACTGTACCTTTTAAAAAGTATTTTCTTTATCTTAGAGTTTACTACATTTTTTTAAATAGCCACGTAAAATGTATACTTATGTATATTTTAAAAGACTATGTGATTATAAAATTTACTAAACATATTATAAAGAAATTATAAATTAAATTATATATAAATTGATATCAAATAAATTAAAGAGAGAGATCTTTTTATGTAAAGATCAGCTATAATTTTTTATTACTTAAAATTCTGGGGTTGGACCTAATTTTGGGGAGGGCATGGCCTAACGAACTTCTTACCTTTCTTAGTCTATGTACATACTAGTAGCTACTTTAATATCGCTAGTCTTGCCACGAGACATTATTGCTTAAAGGAGGAAGAAATATTAAGTCATATTAAAAAAATATATATTTTTTATTTGTTCCTCTAATAAGACATATTCAACAAGAAACTCATTTTTACAATAAATTATGGCAAATTAGTTATTGTTAAATGAGTGGTAGCGATTATAAAATAAAACAAATTAGTTAGAGCATCTTTAACAATATTGAATCGAAAGCTAGATAAAAATATCTTTTAGATTGAAAAAAACAAAATTCAAAGTGAGTTAGTTTTAGAGAATTTATTTATTTGGAAAGTTGCTGACAGAGGGCGCTTACGCTTAATGTAGGCTTGTCATCGGAAATTGGAGCGGCCGCAGCCGTGCTATTTATCACGTGGAATTGAATGTTCGAGGTGAGCATAGGTGATTCATTTAAGCCTGGCTTCGAGAGAAAATTGCTTTTATTTCTAAGAAAAAAGAAAATATACTTTTTATTGTTTTGATTGTTTGGAATTTAATAAGTTTACTTAAGTTACAAATCAGTTCCAGTTAAATTAATGTAATGTGTACTTAGAAAAGTATAATACTTTCGTATGATTTTTCTAAGTATTATTCTTAGGTTAAAGTACCTAAGTTGATAACCTAATACTATAACGTTATATTAAAAGTAACAAAACTGAATACATATAATGGTCTCTAAAAATAAGCATATAGAAAAGACAAAAGGAGTTAGACAAAATTCCCTAACGCCTTGCAACACTTAATATATTATAACGTATAATTTAACGCTGCGATTTTCTGTTCACATACTTAGTTAGGAAAAAATCGTGACGTCTATTTGCTAAAAATGCTTAAATTTGCAAGTGGAAGAAAACTAGCATAAACAGAATTAGGACATTTAAAATACAAATGAGTCTTTCCTATAAATAAATAATAATGCTATGCCAGACGGCTTTAAACAAACTTGCATAATAGTACAAAATTTTACCGCTATAGTAGTTATAAGACAAAGATGTCAGATAATCCGTACATAAATATTCAAAATGCGTAAGACACAAGTTCTGTTGTTACAAGTTCAACAACTTTGGGGGCGACCCTCGATACTGTTGTTTAATCTGTTCAGTTTACGAATTAAATCTAACGCAACAACAAACTTTCATCAAATCCATTTGGAGTTACGATCCGTGTTGCTTATATTGCTATGTCGGTGAATATCGTTTTTGATTTTACTAATTTTACTTTCTTGTATAATATTTTTTTGAATATAAAAATAGCTATAGCTGCTATATGGGACAGATACTTTGGAAGAATTCTTCTCATACAAAGTTCCACTTCGTCGTCTGGACGTGCCGAGCTTATATCTGTATAACTGTATAACATATATATCTGTATAACATTAAAAAATATTAATACTTCTTATTAGAGGCCAGTTGAGGCACAGAGACAAAAGTGTGTGACTGAAACGCGAATGGTGGTGGATTCCTATTCCTAGATTTTTAGGAGAAGCTGTTGCACATCTTCTGCTGGCTAATTCCCTTAGTCGCCTTTTACAATATCGATGGGACGAGAGCGGGTGGTGCTATTCATATCTAGCATATACGGTAATTTAATATCTGCTTATTTGATCATTTTGGATTTTAACAGCTATGTTGTTTCAAAATGTTATTTAGAAGTATAAACTAAAAATCTATTTAATTATGGTCTAAAAGATATGAAAAATGTACCGTTTATGGTGATAGCTTTAACTTCAATTTAATCCTAATTATTTTCCACATATTCTTTGTATTAAAAAAAAATGTCTGTATAAATACTAGCATACAATCTTACGAAGTACTTCTAAAAGCCCAAGGGTACAAAACCTCTGTAATGGATATTCTGTACCCTTTCAATCCCTTTTAATTTGACTCTGAGGCCGAGGATTTAAGAGGAAAATGCAACCGCGACGAAATTATAATGCTTTACGAACTTTGATTTTTATGGTGTATTCTGTTTTATAGATATTTATTTTATTATAAGCTATTACAATACAAAAAAAAACTTATTTTCATAGGCGTAGCATTTTTTTAACAACAAAATCCTATATACATCAATATTATAAATTTATTTCTAAGCTCTAGTACTGGAACGGAGTATCTTAACACCAATTAACACTAGGTTCCTCCTGCCGTGTGCGGGATACAGCGTGAAGCTGATTTTATATGAATTCACAAGTGTCCTATATAGGAGAGCTAAAAACATTTTAACTGTACTAAAAGATGGAATTCTTTTACGGAAAATTTAAATATTTTTAGCGAACGTACGAGCACAACTTTATTCTCGTTACAAACTATGTTAGACACAGTATCCGACATTGAGGAGAGCTATAACGCTCATACGGTGTGCTCATAAAATTTTATAGGTGGCTCCAGTACACAGGATGTAGTCCAGAGGGACAGTGACTCCACGCTATTCCTCCTTGAGACATTCATATAGCCATTATTAAGTTAGTTCAGTAACTTGAAGTGCTTTGCTTCTCATCATATATGTAAGTTTTCAGATTATGCTTTTTTTTAAAATACGAATTGTAACCTCGCTTTTTTTGTGTCGGCTATAAAACGTAAAATCCTAGTTTGTCGCATTCTCGTGAAAATACCGTCTAACAAGGAATAATCACCAGTTTTTATGAGGCATGAAAAGCTTCAATGTCAAAATATGTGGACTAATAAACTCAAAGACCTGATCGAAAGTCCCGAGCGCTTTCAATTGAAACTCCAAAATATCCTGGGGCCCTTGAAAATTTGGGCCCACAATCATCACAAATACTTAAAAACCATTTTATCTATACAATATATCGTAGAATATTTCTTTAGTCTAGTTTTTGAGTGTTTAATTATTATTCAATGTAACGTAGCAATACAGAATAAATAGTCACTATATATACTACTACATTAAATTCTCATTTGATATTAAAACTCCTTTAAATGTAAAATACTGAAGCAGCAAAGTGTATTTGTTTGGAAGTTTCCAACTTCCAAAGATATTTAAATTACATTTTTAATTTGGTGCGGTTGACATAAAGGGATGCTAACGCTTGTAAATTAGATTCTTACTCAACAAGTGTTTTTGCCAATGAAATTAATTTGACGTTGCTGAGCGAGTGAATCCTTTGGCTCGGCGCGGCAACTTGCTCAGTAATTTCTATTCACAAAGAAATTCCTTTAAAAGTCAAGCTCGAGCATTTCAATTACAAATCGAAGTGCACGAGTGATTTCTTCAAATTCGCATTTCCTCAAGGATAGAAAAGCATTCTAAATATGAATGAATGATTCTCGCTGTATCCCGGATATAGTAAGTTAGGTAGAGGGAACCTAGTATTAGGATACCGTTCCCCATTTTCGCCGGATTTCGAGGCATTGCCGGTTGAGCGGCGGATCTCAACGCCGCCCTTTTGCCTCGTTACCAGAGTAAAGAAAAAAGAACCCACAACCGACGCGTAACAGTATTACACTTATGCACATTTTAAATAAACATATAGTTCCTATATATTAAAATATATTTAATGCTTTTGTTCTATTCATAAAAAAATAATTACTTAACTCTTTTTAACGTTGCTCTTATATAATGGACATACGAGACCGCTTTTGAATTCAAAAATGTTTTTATGTTGATTGATAATATGAAAAATTAGGATACATTGTTCACGTGACGTGACGTGTCCTTTAGCGAAAGTCACTGTCCATTTTACACAAAAAGTCCATTCATCATGAGATAACAATGTGTAGGCGCAATCTATAGGCAAAAATACCAGTATTATAACCCGCAAGGCGATCACATTATTCATGATGTTTTGCTGCTGGCATCCCCCGAAGCTAAGAGTTACAATAAAAAATGATACCACAATATTTTAATATTCTTAAAACATTTTTAAATTAAATATAAATAGTCGAAAATTAAATTAAAAGGGATCGTATTTCCTTATGTTTTCGACACAATTTTTGTTATACAGAATTAGAGATCTTCGTGGCAAAATATGACTGTAAGCACGACGATCCTGTTTGATTCGCGCTTGGCGGAATGAATATTTAATATTTTCATTCCCACGCTTCGATGGGGCGTTCAGTTCAGCCATGGAGTCACAAGTGCTGAACGGAGTGACTTAACCCTAAGTTAACAGGTTCCCTTTGCCTGTCCTACTATGTGCGGGTTACAGCGTGAAACTAAAAAAAATGCTTAAATAGAAGACAATATATCTTCAAGCTTTAAGAAAGCTAACTGAGTTTAAAGTTACTAAGCAAAGTAGCGATTAGAGTACAAGAGGAAGTCGTCTAATATTTTTACCATGTGATTTAAACTGCTTTTCCCTTGCAACTTGCAGTTGGCATGATGCCGAGTGTAGCTGCAATTAGCCAAAATTATGTCCAAAAACAAGTTGGGAAGTAATTAGCAGATGTAGACCAGAGTTAAGGACTACTTTAAACCAGTTCACTTGAGCTAAATAAATTTCCATTATAAATTATACCCACCTTAAATTGTTTACATTTAAATTTTCAATTATAATGCTTGATTTTAATGAAAATATGTAAGTAACGAGACCGTACAATAATATTTTGGTCGAAGTTGTTTTCATTTATTTTAAAATGACTGGTTAATTAATATTATTCTGTTTAATTAAAAATAATAAGCAAATAAATTGTTTTACTTTATACTTTAAAATTGTTGGATATATTTAATAAGTATATATACTTTGTTTGAAATAAATACAACATGATTATGTAAGCAAATTCTTAAATAAATGTTCCATTTAAAGTTTAAACTTAAGTTACTTTGAAAAATTGTGTACATTTAATTTCAAGTTAGCGAGTGCATTTACTTGGACATTCATTGGACATTAATTAATTTGTAATTAAAACTTCACCTTCTATTGGTCAAATATTAACTGTGAAACCCTTTGGAAATGAACTCTGTAAATAAAATACAACAAAATTTAAATAACGTCTCTTGTACATTTATACTCGTATTTTATAGTAAGCTCCATTTTAATTTAAGCACCAATAAAAACGCAAAGGAAAAATTACTTAATATGAACTTTTGTAAGTGTGAATTAGTAGTTTAAAAATATTACCTAATTTGTGTTCGCTTATTTTTTTCCAGTTGCTGAGCGCCATAGAATTTCATCGTCCGTGCCTTTCTAATTCTTATGGTTTTTGACTAACGTTTGGTTATGGTTTTTGGTTTGGTTTGGTTTTTGGTATTTCAAATACTATTTTGCTCTTATTACATTTAATATAATAGAAATGTATCACTAACGTACAAGTCAGGCTTGCAAAGAAATGGCCGGGACAGTACAATCAGTCACGGGATGACGGCCGTTCCCAAATCCTGTAAGCCGCTAAGACGATGTGCAGTGATAGCTCTGGTAATGGCGGTATATGTATTATAGCTGGTATTTACTATATCGTATACATGTATGAAAATGTTGAGATAATATAAAAAAAAGATAGAAGATAATATAAAAATATTTGCTAATAGAAATATAGTATAAAAACAGCCAAGTGCGAACCGTACTTATCTAAAAGGGTTCTTTAGCAGAAGCATATACTTCTGTGTACAGATAAGGGATATAAAATTATTGAGTCAAATGCCATAATCAACAAAAAAAAACGTTGTTTTGGTTTGCTTGTATAAAGGACAAAGTTATATTTGCTTTCCTTAAAATGTGTTTTTACATTACATTTTACATATTTTTCATATTTTACATAGGGGCAATGCCATTATAAACTTTAGGAATGTCCGATATTTAATTATTGACTTCAATTCGATGATTTTTCTTAGTTTGAATTTTATGTATTTCTTTTTCCCTTATTTTTTTATTTTTGTAAAAATCGTAACCAGTTCACACAATACTTATTTATCTACCAAGTTCATGTAGTCTAGTGTGTAAAAAATTGTCCTAAGAGTTTCTTATCATTCGGTTACGTAATTCTAAAAAATAAAATTCGAATTACCATATATAAACAAAAATATGTTTAACGTTTGTAACCTCCAATAACGTATAATATTCTATATTTATTAGTAAACGAACACATTATTCACAGTTCAAATATGGTTGCCATAAGTAGATTTTAGACTATCACGTGATTGCAGGCATGTTCTATGCATCAGTGCATTCACATTAATTTCCATTATTAAACTAATGTTACACGGATTCCGCCTAATAGACTAAAAGGTGTTTGAAATTACTTCCGTCACAGCAAAGTCCATTTATGTATGTATTGAAATTTATTATGATCATATTTTCTATTTTTTTTTTCTATTATTTTCTTTTCTTTAAAAGTATCATCATAATCAGGGCCGGTTTTACCACTACCGGCGCCCTGGACGAAATTTTTTCGGCGCCCCCTAACTACATTTCAATAATAATATACAAAACAGGGAATGAGTACAACGAAATAACCATGTATTTAAAAAAAAAATGACAAAAACTAATAAAATTTCACTTCTTCTAGCCTTTCTATCTGCGAACTCTTTTATTAGGCATTCAAAGTCTATGTTTTCTGCAATTTTATTTTCAAAGTTGATAAATATTTCAATGACGATTTTTTTTTTAGATATCAAAGACGACGGTGACTTCGTTTTTTTTTTTAGATATCAAAGACGACGATGACTTTGTTTTTTTTGGAGACATCTTTGCGCCCTAAACGGGCGTCTACGGCGCCCTTTTTATCCGGGCGCCCCTGGGCGGTCGCCCAGGCTCGCCCTACCCTAACGCCGCTAGTGATCATAATAATGTAACATTTCTTAAAATAAACGGAAAAAAATATGTTTCTTAATAGTATGTATGTAATGTACATAATATATTAAAATCATTGTGTTAAATTTAGAACATGTCAAATTAAAAAACCTTAAGCAATGGTTGGGGACTCCAACGTCCCGGTTAAATTAGAACAGAAATCGTGGTAGGATTACATCACCAAACGCGCATCATCTCTCGATGGGCCAAAACTAAGGAAAAACATTCCTTATCAATTTATATAAAATATTGGTAGGGTGGAAAAATCTACGTAAATTTATAAATTTAATATACAATAGGTATTAATAATATAATTTAATATAAAATGGGTAGTAATGGTACATCTAAAGCCAAATGTAACGTTGCCGTCGTGCAAATTGCAGCTTAGATATATAATTCATGCATTTAAGTTAGTTTGGCACATGCATCATCTAATCAAATAGTTGGCATCGGATTTGCATCAAGAATTAGAGTCACGAACTCCAGATTATGTGAATAAGATTTGGAGCGTGGAATTAAATAGATTATTTGTGGAACCGAGCAGACACCAGTCCCTCAACTCCTCAACTGTTATAACTTACTGGTTTAGTTAAACTTCATGGTATACACCATAAGTACATTATTTAATGTAAGCTGTGTAGTATGCATTTGCTATATATTTTGATATAAAGCTTTTAGTCGATCTGGTGAAGAGGCAAAGCGCGGAGTTGAATTTCGCCACTCAACACGCAATGCCTCAAGAATTCGCCGGAAAGTGAAGAACGGAACGTTGTTCTGACACTAGGTTCCCTCTACCAATCTTGCTAAAAAATAAAATAAAAATAATTTAAAGAACCGAAACCGATTTACAAAAAATGATAATTTTATTAAAAATAAAGAAAACCAACGTACAGTATGCGTGAAAGTTATAACTTTTGCGCTTTATATTTCATGGTATATTATTAATGGAAAAAAATTACTCACTATAGTTAACGAAAAATGTATTTTCGGTAAAAAAGATTGGAGATAAAGTATTTAAAAATTTATAACGACTATAATTATTTATCTACGTTCTGCTGCTCAGCATGAAGTCTCGTGATTGGACGGAAAGATCAGAACAGAGAAAAAGAGCCCAAAAAAATATTTTTTGTAGGTATTGCTGTATAGTTGAGAACTGTTAACTTATATTCTAAGATAACATACTACATTTTATTTCTGACGTAAGACGTAAAAAATATATAAGAAGAACCACCTGTATTGATAAGTGGTATCGAAAGAGCACGTCGCCACATATAAGTACATAATCTTGGAGGGTCACTGTGTGTTCTTTTTCACTTAATATTTTTCCTGCTAAAGGTCCCTGGAGGCGATTACATAAACAGGATTCAACCACGACCTTAATGCGCCTAATAAAGTTTTACGAGGGACCCTCGGCAAAAACGTGAACGTTCCAAGGCGACAATGCTTTTATCTTTTCTGTTTTACTGATTGTTCCGCTCTTCGGGAATTAAGAGAAAAAAATATTATAACGTTATTATGAAGAATCAAGTGGTTGGAAAGGACAATCATTTTTTTCTACTTAACTTATTAGCAAATGTTGTGTTTTGTGGCGTAATAGGTTAAGACGTTAGACAAAGAAAAATATCATTGGATGGTGTAATTTTTTAAAATTTATATTTATAAAAGTTAAAATTCTTATTCAGAATTTGGCGCAATGCTTCCAGAATTCGGCGGAAAGTAAGGAAAAGATTGTATTAACATAAGGTTCCCAAGTTCCTTCTGTCTACCCTGCTGAAGATGGGAATCTGCTATATATTGTATTACTAAATATTTAGTAAAATTTATAGATTCTTCGATTTATGTGCTATCTTATACAGTTGAAAGTTTAACGTTTTTGTATTTTGTCTTTGCCATCATCTAAATTTCAGACTTGACTGAAATTGGTGATATAGTAATTTAGTGGGAAGCAATATGTAGTAAAATCTCACCACCCATTCGGACCCAATTCTGTTCAAACGAATTCCTATATTTGAATGCACAATTGCCTATTATTCCCATTTTAATGGTTCAAAATATTCAGTTAAACAAAAACAATATAACAATATATTAATATTACTTTGCTTTCAGCAAATACGGGAAAATGTAACAAGTAAAATATTAGTAAGCCTTTGCTACATATGAATCCTTATTTATGTCACACACAATTGCACGTAATATATGGTGTATTTATTAAAACGAGTGTTTAACGATTATGGCGCGGAATTGCGGAATTAATGCCATAAATCAATGTCAGAACATGTTTACGAGCTAACAGAGTTAATTCTAGTGTGACATGACGTTTATATTCGTGAATAATTGTTGATTGCGCACCAGGGACTGAACTAATACTAAATCTTATATAAATCATATTATTATAGTTCCACGTGTTGGCCCAACAAGCCAATACGCCAACATCAGGTAAATGTTGTGCTAGAACTGCACTTGGAGGCTGCTGCGGCCAAGCTTTGGGAGATAACGCCAGGAGTGTAATTAAGGTAGAGTCCCACTAGCACTGTCATCGCTCCAGATTTATTGACAATATACATAGCGTATGTAAATACATACTTGAATGTATGTTATATTACAATAGTATGAGTTTATCTTCTTGTCATATTATATTTTTAACATTTGTTAGTGTTATTCTAGAAAACATACTTATTTCTAGAAAACGTATAAATGACCTACAGATATGCTAACGACATATCTTTGCTATAGTTATCATTGCGAACTTTCATTTTATGAATTGAAAGTTATTATGGGATTATGAAATAATTAGTAAAGTTAATATAAAACAAGTTATTTTTATGGTTCGATGCATACAAGAAAGTTTCTAATGTTAGTTGGTATTAATGTTGGGTGAACACAAAAAGTGTATCACCTCAGGTACGATTGCGATAAATTTTACGACTGTTATAAGTTTTATGGTATTTTGAACGATGAAGACATTTTCTTAGGTGAAGCAAACAGATTAATTTGGAGTTAAAAAATCATCCATGTGCAAATACGAGTTTCATGGTATTTCATCATGCTTTCTAATATAATGACGCTATTTGACTTCGAAAAAATTGCAAATATGTTGTGAAAATTACATAATGTACCACAAAAAGTTCGATATATGCATTCAAAATTTTTTTATCTTGGATAAAATCTGAAAATTATATATTTTGTTTATTTCGTATATTAATTATATATATTGTATATTAATTATATATTTGTTTATTATATATTTTGTTTATATATTATTTTTTACACAACAGATTTTGATGTAGCAGGATTTGAATTGGTGTCTCTTGAAAACCGTCCAAGCGCTCTCACCACTACGTTACGCCATATGTTCTCGTCAAGCTACGTCAAAATTATTAGCATCCCTGTAAGCAATAATTAATAATTTCTACTTGAAGTCTAGAGAAATAAATAACAGGATAGGTAGAGGGAACCTGGGAACCTAATATAAATGTAAAAATAATAATAACGTCTCTAATTTAAAAGCTCTCTATAGACAAAACTTTGTATGTCCCAACTTTGCTATAATCGAGAGTAAAATTAGATTAACGTGAGGAAAAGCGACCGGTCATTTCGCAAATAAGTGATAAACTAAATTTCCTGTATAGCTATTCGTTTTCCGTCGTAATTTACTGGTTTCGCCTCCTGACCGGCGTGCTTCAATTACGGGGTAGTTCACCGGACATCATTATTTCCTGCTTCTGCTATGGCTGCAGCAGCTACCAATCTACCTAATATTACTTCAAATTTTTCCTTCATCATAATTTTTTAAAAATTTTTACCTTAAATATTTCTAATATGATTTTTATACAGAATTTACAAGCTATTTTCTAATATTTGTAATTTTTATAAATTATGTACTTTTAAAATCCATACTTATATTATAAATTCGAAAGTAACTCTGTCTGTCTGTCTGTCTTTTACGCAATCAGGACCAAACCGCTAATTTAATTGTGATGAAATACTCATATAGAGATACATGAGGGTCTCGGGATGAACATAGGATACTTTTTTTCTCATATTTGTAATGTTATCGATATATACATTGGTATTTTAATATATTGATAATAAAATACTTATTAATTCGATATGCAATTTATTCTGCTATGTTAATAACAGCCGTCGCTGAACGACCGTTGCTAAGCAACGATTTGCAAAGTTTGTTGTTAGAAAACGTCATCTAAAATGAGCTTGCTTAACGCATCTCTCTATTGAAAACTGAAAATAATTTCATAAATATATTTAATAAATATTCGTATAGTTCAAGCGGGCGTAGCCACGTTCGAGTCCACTAGTATAAATTTACTTAACAATATGAAAGTATACAAGGACATACTCGTATTATTAAATTGTTATATTTGGGCAAGACCTTTTCTTACATGAAGTGAACAAATGCTTTTTAATGATTGCTGATTTTTCAAAGAAATATTTCATTTTGTTCACGCGTCGGCCGTTTCTGTACACCGGCCCATTCCAATTACATGCCGGATGTCATTATTTCCGCTGCCCTGGGACCGCTCGTATGTCGGCTCGTTGTCGTCAATGATTTGGTGACCCCTGAAATTCATATTACTGTCTTCTTCTTATGCCGTCAACTGTGATAACCTTTTTATTAATTCCTAAAATTTGTTGGGCCCAATCGTTGCGGGGCAAAAAGTATGACTGACGCTACTGGTTGTGGGTTCGATCCCTATTCTAGGAAATGAAATATTTATTTAAATTTGTGTTTAAATTGAGAAACGGAGTGTCTCAGCAAAAGGTTCCCTATGTCTACTCTGCTGTGTGCGGTATAAAAAAAGTAACTACAATATTTAAATAAAAGTCCTATATTTATCTTTTAAAATGATTTTCCATAAGGAAATAACAAAAATGCTTTGTTCTACTTCCTGTCGAAATAATTAAGGCAGCCGTCTTTGCATGTCATTAAAACCTTCACAATAGACCATGTAATTGACCAGTAAAGAATATGTGTAGAGCTTTTACTCATTAGACATTGTTGCGGTGAAAAAATTATAATGATGGCGCACAGTGCAAAACAAAGGGGCACAATGTGCACCCACATACGTCATTGTTCCACCTTTTATTGAATTCAATGCTCATTAAAAATATTTATTCAAATATGATGAAACGATTTGCAATTTTGTGAAATAAATTATTTTAAAAAATGTATTCGTTTTTTTGTAGAAAGCTTCAAAATTATAAATTAAAATCATATTTTATTAATATGTAAGCTTAATACAGTTAAGTACTCACATCGTCCCAGTAACACGTGGGAGTTAAATAAATATGTAACTCTTGTTATATATTAATACACACACGCATATATGTGCGTTTATGGATTATTTTCTATTCAATTCAATTTATTCCTTAGCTATAATTTGAAGATATCCAATATGTATGTATATATATACCCCTATAATAATTTGAGGATATATCCATATCTCCATACCTATATTATAAATTCGAAAGTAACTCTGTCTGTCTGTCTGTCTTTTACGCAAGGCCAGGGCCAAACAGCTAATTTAATTGTGATAAAATACTCATATAGAGATACTTGAGGGTCTCGGGATACATAGGATAATTTTTTTTCTCATATTTATAATATTTTCGATATATACCAATATATTAAAATACTTATTAATTTGACATGCAATTTATTCCGCCATGTTAATAACAAACGTCGTTGCTAAGCAACGATTTGCAAAGTTTGTTGTTAGAAAACGTCACCCAAAATGAGCTTGCTTAACGCATCACGCATCATCATTTATTGAAAAAATAATTTCATGAATATATTTAATAAATATTCGTATAGTTCAAGCGGGCGTAGCCGCGTTCGGGTCCACTAGTATATATATATATATACATACTCGCTTATCCTCAAATTATAGCATAGAGTCTCGATTAGTTAAACATGTTGTATTTGCTAATACTAAGAACTTAATGAAGGGAATTTGTGTCTTTAATGCGAAATTATGGTAACCAGTGTCTGATGATGGAACTGGAAGGTGGCCGTAGGAACTCTGTAACTCCAAAAGGGTTTAGCCCGATAAGCATGGGAAAGCTGCACTGGCTACTAATGAATTATTTTACTCCGTCCCCGTTCGCCACTTTCTCGCGAATTCTGGAGGCATTGCGTGGTGAGTGGCGCAACAGAACGCCGCGCTTTTGACTCAAATGAAAATATTTATTTCCTCGAGTGGGAATCGAAGCCACAACCTGTCACGTTTACAGTCGCACGCTTGTGCCCCTGCGCCACGACTGGCCTTCGTTATATATATTAGATTTAGTAAATAAAATAGTAGTTCTTGTCTGTATAAAGTAGCATATAACTATACTTAAGAAGATAATTAAATCTACCAGAATGATAATGATCTAAATAAGGGCGGTGGAGAAATAAATATATTAGATTAACACTATAAGTAAAAGTAATAAATTTTATTTTCGTATATTGTAACGAATTCATAGTAATATTTCGTACGAATATTATTTGATATACGAACTTATTATTACTTAAGTATATTGTAACGTTTAATTCAAAGATCTTTCAAATTTTTTTTATAAATACGTTAAAGTTTTTTTTTAATAGTTAATTATTACATGTTCTATACTTATTTGTATGGAGTCGTCAACTATCAAATGGCTACTTTTATTTATATTAAAAATATGATTGTTATTAACGATTTAAGACAATGTATGTATATAATTTAATTTTTATATTTAAAATCCTTTGAGATAAAACTAAATTTCGTTTTTGGTAATTTAAATGTATCAAAAAATTACATAAATTACCATAATCATATTTAGAATGTATGTATATTTTAAGTGTACAAGCTGAGCGCTCTCCTGTGTGTAGTTGCTTCCAGTTTTATTTTAGAGCTTGGCAGCGAGTGCACATCCGAGAAAGGAGGATAATTACTCTCTTGTTAGTATATCAGTGTCAACTAACAAACCGTAGCATTTAGCTATCATTTGAACCTTGCATACAAAACAATAATAATTTTCCTTTTTATGTTTTTTTCTTCTCAGCTTCACATTGTATCCCGCATACAGCATAGTAGGCAGATCGAACCAAGTGTGAAGACACTTCGTTCCCCACTTTCCGCCGAATTCTGGAGGTATTGCGTGTTGAGTGCCTTTGCTTTTGCCTCGACACCAGAGCGAAGAAATGAAAATATAAATTTTACGTAAAAGAATCATTGCCTCCAGTGGGGATTGAACCCAGGACCAGTCGCACTTACAGTCACATTTTGTGCCCCTGCACTACGACTAGCTTCAATATATGGCATTTTTATGTTAATTCTATGATTTGTATAATATTATTATGGTAGAAATAGACTACGATACTATATACGGTACGCTTAGTGTGTACATCGAGTGTCTCTGAACTAGGGATGAGTTCGATATATCAAAACGTAACTTAAAACCGATATGTTAAGGAAAACATAACGTGTCGATATATGTTTTTAGAAAACCGTTTTTACAGAAACTTAAAACTCAACATAGCTGTGATCTGAACAAAACCGTAATAACGCAAAACTTTTGAAACGTCAAACGGTTTTATATTAAAAGTAACTTCCTCTCTTTCTAAGTAACTTATTCCGAACGGGCGTAAATGAGATAAGGCGAATATCTGATAAACTGATATCTGAAAACCGTTTTTGATATCGATACGAAAACCATATATCGGTTTCATAATCGTTAACGGAAAAAAAAGATAACGCCCATCTCTACTCTGAACGACCACGAGTGTCTCTAATTGCAAAATTGATTTTGACGCGATAATTAATATCGCATCAGCCGTTGCGTGAACACGTTGTGTCCAAGTGCCTAGTTTAGTTGAATAGTTTTCAAACAAGTTCGACATTCCACCGCGTTTGAGTGCACAAAAGTACAAATATTAATGTCTGACATTTATGCTGTCCTTGTTTAATAGAAATTTGAGTTATTATTCATGCTAAAAAAAATGTTTGTAGTTTGGTCAATTTTCTAAATTTAGATTCTAATAGGTCGGAAATTCCGACTGAAATTCCGGCTCAGACCGGTTCCAATACTATTCAATAGGATAGGACGCGCGATGGCGGCCGCGGTCAGTTTGTCTAAAAAAACTGTCACGCGCTCTCTACACGTACTATATGACAAGTAGGTACATTTTCTTTATAAGCGTCCCTTTAAATTAAATATAGAGGTTTTAAAAGTGTTTTTTTTTTACTATCGATAAATTTGGTGGGAATTCTGAAACCAACTCAAGTTCCAACTTCTATGAACATCATTTAAAAACTTCTACTCCGGCATCGGTTTCGTTAAAACCCCCTTCGTTATATTCATATTATGTATTATAAAAAACACTCTGTATATTGTTAATATGTATTTTTTATAAAATAAGTAATCATATTAATCTTAAGGGCGCCCTGGAGCAATGGCACAATTGTATGTGATTGTAAACGCGACGGTTGTGGGTTTGAAACCCACACCGGGTAATGAGTTATTAAATATTTTAATTTCCTCTCTCTGGTAAATTAACAAAAATTCGTGGGAACGGAGTGTCATAAAAAGCAGAGTAAGTAGAGGGAACCAAATATAGGTTCTTTCTGCATACCCTTCTCTTTGCGGGATACAGCGTAAAGCTATAATAATAATATTTAATTTTATATACCTGTTTTATTTATATTTTGTACAGTTTATAATACAAAATCAAGAAAAGGATTTAGTTTAAAAAATATTATATTCATAAGTAAAAAAAAAATTAAAAGTTAAATAGAGTGTACAAACGAAAAAAATCCCATCTGTTTACATCTCCATTACAACATTGTCGCTACTATTTTTCCATCCTTTGGTAGTGCAACGCTAACGAAGTCAGTCAGTATAGAACATGGCTGGATTTAATGACGGCAGCCTTTCGACGATAGACAGGAATGCGCTTTGTTCTTTTACCCAGGCCTCGTTAAATATTTAAACTCGAACGACCGGCTTATTCAGAAAAAACGTCAGTTCCATTGCTACATTTAAAGTGCATAAAATATTTTCCAAAGAAACTAAGGGAAACATATTTATTATGTAACTTTAAAATACTACAAAGTTTATTATATACAAACAGATATATAAAAATTATATAATAAATAAATAAATAATAATATTATAATAAAATAAATAATAATATTAATAAATTTTGTAAAATATTAGTCAATAATAAGTACCTAGTATTATGTGATACTAATTTACGTCAATTAAAATGGGGTTCGAATATTTTTACATCAGACCCAAATGTACACATCTAACAGTATTATAATTTTCATTTTCAATGATTTTTTCTTCAGCTTCACGCTGTATCCCGATTGCAGCAGGAGCCTAGTGCTAAGACACTCTACACTCCTCTTCTAGAGGCAACTAGAGGTGTTGCGTGTTGAGTAGCCGCTTTTGCCTAATATTAGAAGAATATCTATTAATTAATCTAAGCGGAGAAATGTAAATATTAAATATTTCAATTCCTCTAGTGGAAATTGAACCTACAATCGTTCGCGTTTACACACACGCTTGCGCCAAGGCCTCAATTAATAATGTTTGTTATATAAATTTAGGTGCTGATAAAGGCATTGCGAAATATATTAAATTTCTTTAACAAGTTCATGTATGCAATAAACGAATAACTTTGTAACGTCCAATATTTGTGGTGATAACTACTATCTCATGTCAAAATTATCACAAAATATAATAAAAATCCTATATGCTTTAGGGAGGAACTCTGTAGATTATCTTTTTCTACTTTAAGCATTCTGTTACTCTTAATGAAATCCAGTCAAAGGAAAAAAGAATTTAATTTAAGATGAATCAGAAAATTCAGCTGCCGCTCGCAAGTTATAAATCATTTGAATGCTAATAAATTCCACTAACCCCGTAAAGCCCCAGGTGGTAACAGCGTCTCTTCCAGCTTCATCTTTGTTTTTAAGAAACGTATTCTTAATAAAGGTGAAAATATTAAATAAATAATTTAATAAACTTTATATTAAGGTTTGAATTATTATAAAACAGGAAATAAATACTTTCATAACGTTTTATACAACTTGAGGCTTGGGCATGGAATATTATAATTTATTTTATGCTCAGCGTCGTCTAATTGCCCCTATTACCCTGTTTAGCTATGTCTTAAATGTCTTTTAAAACGATTTCTCTTTACATAAACAAACCTAATCCCCCAGAATATTTGAAGCGACAAGAAACCTTTGATGTGTATTAGGGACAGTGCTTAACTTATTTTTGAATGAAATGAAATTGACTATTATAATTATTTACAAATTATAACGTTCCCCACATTTATGTATATAAAATATTATAATTATAAAAAACAAAAAATGTATTATATTTTTTATTTAATAAATTATAAATAAAAAAATTGTAATATTTAGATCAAATATTAAGTAAAATGTGTGTGCATCTCAGCGTTTATGATAGAGGTACTACGGCATGCAGCGGCCGCCGCCGCTTAGTTGCCTACGAGAGCTCGGTGTGCGCGCCCGCGCTACGCTCCTACGTAGCGGTATCTACGACATGCGTACATTCGGTCATAATTGACAGCTACAGATCAGTATAGTGGGTTTAGTGAGAACTGTTCATAGTATAATTGTTTTGGATTGAATTATTTATATTAGGTAAGCTTTGTTGTATTATGTGGTTTTATTATTTAAAATATTAAGCTAGCTTATAGAAAGAGTGTATACAAAATGTAATTTTAATAATTCAATTGAGTTATTTAAAAAATATATTACATTTTAGGGCTATATTATATTAAATAATAATTCAAAATTTCATTGGTTACAATTGCTATACTATAGTAATAGTATCTAATTGATATAGTCGGCAGTGTAATTTACCATTGAGAGAAATATGACATATATCTAGATATGGATTTGTTTCGTGTCAGCTTTCCTTCAAATTGTAGAATTTGAAGAAAATCTGACGGTAAATCAATAAAAACATTAAATATTGTTACTTTTATGCTGAATAATGTAGAATTCTCTTGCAACATTCATAACGTAGCAAATAATTAATCTTTAATTTGCAACAAGTTTGCAGTCAGACATTGTTCAAAGAACGGTGCTTGCGGTGACTTAATTAAAAGTGAAACTCAATATACCTTTTATATTGCATCGTCGTATTTACAAAAAAAGAGTCCAATATTGCCAACACTTATATAATATATTTGTTTGTAATGTATAAACTAATAAATAAAAAAAAATTAAGATAAGAAAATAACAATTCTTTTTTTTATCTCTGTTGGTACATGTCATATGTAGGTAGGTATGTGAACTTCTTTCGGTTGAGTAAGAATTTCTAAAGACTGGTTTAAGATGGACTTAGAAAAGGTTTCCATTCTCTTTTTCTTTTATATACTCGGGCAAGCTTATCATAACGAGATCAATGTTTTCCTCATAGGATTCTTTAACTTACAATTTTTTTATAAATATATACCGTTTTTTCTATATACTGTATATGTGTAATCGATTTATATGTATGTCCATACTAAACGTAAAGCTGAAAGGTTGGTTGGTTAAACGCGCTAATCTCAAAAACTACTGGTTTGAATTGAAAAAATATTTTTGTGTTGGATAATAATATTCATTTATCGAGAAACGTTACAGTCTACATTATAAATAAACCAAAATATCGATATTGGACTTAAGATCGATCTATAAATACGAACCTAAGTTCGTTTTCTTTGCGTTCGATTGCTTGAAGCAATAAGGCCGCCTTTGCATACTTGTTTTTATTTATTTCTTTTTTTTCTTTTTCTATTATTTGTGTGCAATAAAGTATAAACTAAACTAAGTCATATTATTTTTTTTTGTAATTCATTATAGTTGCGGTCGAAGTCACCGCTGGCATTCAGAATCTTTAGTATGTCATGCACAAATCTTAGTTATTTTTATTTGACCCCGGGGGCGAAGCCGCAGGTAAAAGCGAGTGTAAAATATTTTTTCATTGGCATTCCTTACACAGACAGTACTTTCATTTACATAATCTTTTATACAAATATTTTCAGTTTACAGATATTTTAGTATTTTTACTAGGCGTTTTTGTTTAATATAATTTATAAGTTTTATAAACTTTTACCATTTTGTTTAAAATAAGTACAATGTTTATAAAACAAATATCAAAATTTAAATACTTGAAATAAAAAGTTCGCTTAGCAATATACATACATATTATGTACGTTTGAGCTTCTTAGAATGAAGAACACCGCTGGAATACAATAATAAAGTTGGGTGAAAGCGCAACGAAGCAAATAAAAGTAACTTTCTTGTTTTTTTATAATTTACATAGAAAATATAATTAAATTAGAGAATTCTTACTTTTTTTAGATAATTCGTTGTTATATATTGTTCAAAATGTATTAATGCATTTGTTTTAATTAGTATAATGTCCACAGTTTAATTATTGCAAATAACAAAACAGATAAAATACATCTTGCATAGAACGTTGTTGTCTATAAGAGAAATCTGATTTTCAATTCCATTTTTAGAGAGCCTTATTAAACATAATAATTGAAGTTTTTTTTAATTGGAAGTGAGAAATCTACAATTCTTTCATGTTTAATGAACTTTATTTTATTCAACTTTATACCTAGCTTCTTACCTTTAGTATAAAATAATCATTTGGTATAATAAATTATTAGAAAAAAAATAATTTGATTTTAAATACAATAAATATTTAAACTCAAATATTTTTTTGTAAAATTCAATACAATTAAATAGCAAATAGGTAGAGAAATGCTTAAAAAATGTGTTCTTAACATTCTTTAAAAAGGGTGTCGAATTCGCCGTCGGGAACGTGTCCGACATATCGAAAAGTTAAACTGAAACGTGTTACGAAAGTCAAAATGTAGTAAATTTCCATAGACTTGTAACTTAATATTTTTCTGAAAATGAACGACCTGTCACTAGCCACGCTAACTTCAAACGTGTTTTAGCAAACATATGCTTCAAAAAACTATACCTCTACATAGAAAATATACTTCTAATTTATTTTATATCTAATTTTTGTGCTTTTATTGAGATATTTTTTTGCTGTAAATGTATTTTACTGTATGTATTTTATTGATTCGATTTCAATCCGCTTCGTTCTGGTGTCGAGGCAAAAGCGCGGCGTTGCGTTCTGCCACTCAACACGCAATGCGTCCAGAATTCGGCAGAAAGTGGTGAACGGAGTGTCATAACATTAGTTTCCCTCTGCCTACCCTACTGTGTGCGGGATACAGCGTGAAGCTGATAAAAGAAAAAATCATGTTCTACCTTATTCAAATTTAAAATGTAATGCTGACAGCACCAAATACGCATCCTGAACATCGTACAATTACAATAAAAAAACTAACTCTTCGAACGTACATTTTTATATTTTCATTTTTAGCTTTTTGACCTGAAAATAGTTGAATAGGCACGCAAATATAAAACTGGCGAAAAACTTATACTATACAATATTTTACAATTTGTATATGAATCGAAGTATTTCTATTTTCAAAAATATAATGGTCGATTGGAAAAAAACGGCACTTCCTCTGTCGTTATTAAAAGCAATCATTTTTTTATCATGAAACATAGATTTTAGAATTATATAAATACTTTATATTTTTGAATAAAATAATGTTTGATAGAATTTAAAATAAGATATACTATTTACATATTAAAGAATTTCTTAAAGAAAATGAAAAACTAAATCATACTTGGAAAAGTAGTAAAACTGAAAATATCCCGTTGGATAATATTTTTATGAAACTTTTATTTATCCGATATACGGAGTTAGTTCGTTGACATGCGAATGTGCCAATAAACTAAAGTGTCAAGTGGAACGGCGCGTCGCTTTGACATATCGACATAGTGGCGGGGGTCGCGGCTGTCACCCATTTCTTAGAGCTACGAAAAGATTCAGTTTCTCTCATGCTTATGCATTTCTACTAAGTATCCTTTTGAGGAATGATTAATGATTATACTACGTATTTAGTGGTAATAGGTGAAATGAAAATTAATGTTTAGAAAATTTTTCTTCTGAAATACGTAATTTAGTAATTTTGCTTATAGGCGATTATAAACGAAATAGATAAAATTCAACGAAATAAGTCAAGTAGGTACCCCTTTGATTGTACATCTTTAAGTAGACTGTATTATTTTTTTTTAAAGTTATTTTTATATTTTTATAGTTGCTAATTTATTAAGTTAATTTCATAAGGGATAATTTTATTGATGTAAATTCAAAGAGTGGTTATATAAAAGCATATTTCAAAAATAAAAATATTTTTTTTACTATTTATACAGTTACATGTAACTATTTATACAGTTTCACATTAAATACAAGAACAGCATCTATTATGTTGGAACGCTAGCATCATAAAGAATAAGAGTCTTTTGTTCTCTCTAGGAACCCTAATGGAGGTTAGTACGTAACTTAACAAGCCTCTACCAATTAAAAAGGATCCGGCTTGCAATTTATTGTTAAGAGCGTCATAATTAGCTCGTGTTACGTTATCAGATAATGTCATTTAAAATAGATTTTTTATTAACGGAGACATTTAGATATTATTATTATTATTTAATGCTTGGAAGTAATTTTCATAGATTAACTGATAGATTGTAATTTTTAAAAAAATTACTGAATGACTGAGTATTAGAGACCGATTCCAGTCTTGGCGTAGGGGCACAAACGTGACAGATTGTAGGTTCAATTCCCACTCGAGGAAGTGAAATATTAAATATTTTTATTTCTTCGCTCTAATGTCGAGGTAAAATGCCTCTCCAACTCTCTCTGCCAACCCTGCTGTGTAAATTATAGTGTATATTATAATTTAAAAGCTTACGATTGTCTTAAAGTGGGAATCGTAATACTTGGTGTATATTTTTTAAAAATTTCAAAAAACATTCTTAACAGGAATTATATACGTATCTATACTATTCCGTAAATATCAACATTAAATAGACATATGAGGAACGCTCAACCGAAGCAGGTGTTCAACGTACTGCATGAAAGTTTCAAGCACTACTCTCACCAGCTTTAATTGGCCACATTTATGAAGACAGCGGTGAATTTTCCAAGCTGTAAAATGCTTGGTTGAGACGCTCAATGTGTCCGCAATTGTTCTCCAAGAACATTCCCCCGGGCGCCAATAGTAAAACTTTGGAACACTCGTAGATAGGACTGCTACAGTCGAAGAATATATGCGATTCTTTAAAGAAACCTATTTACATAATGAGGTTCGTGTGAAGTCTGGATTGTATATCTGAGAACTAATAAAGAGTGCATTCGATAGTTTGAAATTTTATTTTAAACTTTATTGCATATAGACAAACAAGTCTAAGTATGTTATTAAAAACTTACACTAAAGAAGTAGTTTTGAAATATTTACTTTACTTTTTGTGTTAGCTGTACAACTTTTTGATAAAGAATTAGCCTTTATGATATGCTATGTTTTTTATTATATTTTTGCCCGTTAGTGAAATTAATTTGTTATAGACAAAAATATTCTAATATTATTCTGTCTCATCGACCCACATTGGTTTATTTTATGTTTATGACATGTAAAATAAAAGTTATTAAATAAATTAGACATAATAAATGTCAAAAAAATATTTGGAAGCAATGTCTATCTTTAAAATTAAAGCAGTTAAAATAATTATTATCGGTATAAATCTTAGGGTCTACAGTAATTTATAGTTAAGAACGTCAATAAAATTTTAAATTAAAGCTATAGGTATTCAATTAGCAAATTACCCTGCAACATGTAACGAATAATTAATTAATGAATATTACTTCAATATATTATCGTTTGCTCTAATTGAATAAAATCATCGCCAAATCAAAATTTAATTAACCAATTAAATTTAATAGGACATACATTGAATAAAATGTAAGAGCTTATAATTAGTACGTAAAAAAAATTGTTTATTTTAGTTTTTTATTATTAATTCTTAACCTGCCTTATATGATTCTTTTCTTTGTATGTGTTTCTGTTGTTATGGGATTAATTCTACCAAAAATATAAATTGAACCCAGTTCAATATTGTTTTTACGTGGGTGCCGAGTTTTGAGTTTACTCAAAATTTATCTAGCAATTTTTTACCATCGTACCAAATATATGAACCTAATAGTAATAGTATAAGTCCATTATAAGCTGAAAGTACACTAACTTGCAAATATGTATAAGAAAGCCCACATAAATCTCCGATCCTTTTGTCGTTGAAATTGGGAGCCACGCTCTACTCTGCATTGAACTTAGCTCTCACTTCTTATTTATATTTATAAAAAGTAGTAATATTCCCTATAATACTACTTTTTATATATTTTTTTTACTTTATATTATAATCAATCTAATATATAATTTTAATTGAAATCGCTTTATTTCCATACGTTCTTTGAGCTTTCGTACTTTTTTTTTACTTCTTTGATAATAATTATCATTAATTTTCAGTTTTAGATTTTTTCTTGTGTATGTGTATAACAACCTACTTCAATACCAAATATTAAGTTTCTAGGTCATTCAGAAGTGGGTTAACTTTTTGATGAGCGAGTGAGTCAGTGACAAAAACACCAGTTTTTAAACTTTAATAAATCAATAAACGTCTGAGATATGAAAGGGTTTTAATTAATCTAAATCTAATTTTGTGTATGTAGATTTTAATTTACTATTTACAGTACACGAGTTGTAAATAGCTCAAAAGTAGCTCGAAATGGTTCGTAAAATACACATTGCGATTCCAGCTTTTAACTTGGCTGGGTGCGCTTACGTGTGTCTGGAACTGCGTTGATTTCCTGCAACTTTACCTTTGAAAGAAACTTCGACAATATTCTGTCAAACTCCAAAGTTACTAGATAAGGCTCTATTACTACGTTTCAAAGAAGTTGAAAAACGATATTACTCTATATATGTGCCTAACAAATTAATTTTGACAAAATCTAACTATATTTTCATAAAATTATTATAAATTTTCAACAATACTGAACGTATAATATAAGCTGAAATATGTAAATTATAATGCAAGCTATAACTTGTCGTAGAATAGCATCGTTCGATGCGTTAATTATAATATTATGTTCAAGTAAATAATGACCTGCTCTGAAATACTTGAATCGTAGCAATTAGTTAGACAGTTTATCAAAGAAGATTCTCCTCATACCTAGTAAGATATGAGGAGAATGTTCTAGACATAATTATATATAGACATAAACGAGTATATAGAAATGAGAGATATATGGTGATGTACTTCATGTGAATGTACCTACGTAGAACCTATTTTATACAAAATTCCATTTTGGATCTTGTCTGCTCTACTATATTAAATCAGTATGTAAATTCGTTTAAGGTTATACTTAGACATTGCAATCGAACGATTGTAGGTAACAGGGTAAAACGATATTAAGGCGGTGCCATTAAATTGTAGAAAGTATGTACGTAATTGTTAAAGGAGTAAAATATATTTTTTTAGCTGTAGATATTTATAAATAAAATGTAATATTCTGTGTAGCTAATAAGAAAATGTCTTCTATGACCTTGTTTCTGTTTAATATTGAAAAATTTAACAATGCCAAACAATAAAAAAAAACAACCAAAACGAAGCAAACTCTAGAGGAAACGGCAAAAACCATCGTAATCTCCAAACAGATGAAATAGGGCTCTGCTTAGATCCAAAAAGGCAAAAAGGCAAAAACCCAAAAAGCCAAAAAGGAAAAAAAACCAGCAAACGGATAGATTAGCCGTGTTGGGGCGCGAGCGAACCATTTATTGAAAGTCGGGGGCCAACGCGTGCGGCCATTAGTCGCGGCGCTCGACTGAAAAAGTGTCGCCCCGGCTGAAACATTACGGTGCTATTCAATTGGTGAATGTATTTTATTCAAACCAATCGATCTTCAGACAAGAGAACGCACGCTGAATGAAGTGGCTCGTGGGACTATAAATTTGGGTTCAGCGATATGCTTTATTAAAAGTTTCTCGTTTTCGTATTTTCTTTATTGTTGTCGAATTTTTTATATAAGATACTTTTGAAACGTTATTAGTACATTTAAAATACATATTACGGAATGATTTATTGGAGAAAGAAATATTTTTTTTTATATAAGGTAAAGAGTAGAGAGATTAAAATTTTACTTTTATACGATCTAAATATTCACAAAATATAATAATTTCCACATTCCACTTCCACATTGTGGCCGGATGAAATCTGGATGAAATCTCCTATACTGATAAGTCCACTTAGGTCTATTTATATTTTCTGTTAACATTTCTAACAATTTCTGTTCTGTTAACACGTAATGACGTCACTTACTTGTATTGATTAATTTCAGATTCCTGAAATATTCTAGTTCTACGACTGTTTTTTGATGAAATAAAAGATTATGAATATTAACACTAGAAGTGCCGAAGATTGACACCCCCCTAGAACCGCCGTCGTGACAAATTTGTCCCATTCTACTTATTATATTGGTTGTTGGAATAAGACAAGAAAATTATTATTAAAATAATTTGTAAAATATACAGACCACGTTTATTAATCAATTTAAAATCAATTATTATTCTTTAACAAACATAAAAGTACCAAAAAACAAAACACAAAGCAAGAATCAAATATTTCAAATACGTTCTAAGGTCGTGACAACTAACTGAATAACTCCTAGAAAATTATAAGTTATTGAAATTAGTTAATATTATTATTAGGCTAAGTAATGCATTAATATATTCTTCATCAGTGATACATCACAGATGATTTATAACATTGCGTGGTAATGCCTCCAGAATTCGGCGGAAAATGCCAGCGGAGTGCATAGCACTAGGTTCCCAGGTTCCCTCTGCCTACCCTACAATTGCCCACATTTGGTATCGAGTGTTTTTCTGAAATTCAATCCTGGCTTAGTTATCCTTTCATCTGATACCTCACTTGAACTAGCGGCAAAATTTCGTATTGACACCAATTTTACCCCACTTTTCAGGCTATTATTTTTTAAGATTTATACATAAATGCATAGTTTTCAGATTTTTTCCTGAACTAGTACTACATGTAGATGCTAGCTGCCAAATTTCATAATTCTAAGTAAACTGAAAGTACCTTATTAATTTTATTCCCTTTATAGTATCGAAATACACGTTTTTTACTATATAAATGGTTATATAGTAAAAAACGTGTATCTTTTTTTAAGGGCGCTTTTTCAGAAAATCAAGGGACTGTAGATCGTCATATAGTTGATATTCATATACTCATATGAATATAAACTCGATTTCTCCAAGCATTCCTGAGATAAAGGCACAGGCAGACGGATGGACAAAAAAATGATCTTATAAGGGTTTTTTTTCCTTAAAAGCTACAGAACCCTAAAAACTTAGGCATTGACCGCTAAACCTACTATTCAATTTTTTTCCGCCCCCGCATCACCCTTTCACCTCCACTTCGTCTCCGAGGCATGAAAGTATGTCAAATTATACCCTCAAATAATAAAATAATAATGGCGGGACAAAAATGACCCAGCGGCAGTTCTAGGTAAATCTCATTTTTTTTTCAAAAAGTATGACTGCTATAAAATTATTTATATTTTTAATTAAATAAAGGTGTAAAATTGGTAATAGTCAAAAAGTTTCATCTACATACATTAACAAATAAAAAAGTTATATACAATCAAACTTGCGTTTGGGACAAAAAGGGGCGGCGGCGCTTCTAGTGTTAAGTGATAATAGAACAAATTCAACTAGCTTTAATTTTTTTGATACTTATTAAAATAAAATATTTATGAAATAAAATAATATTAGTATTTACACTATTTTTAAGATGAATTATCCACATTTAGGTACGTTATTCATAGTGAACTGTATATCAACGAAGTCAGGCGCGTCCTAACTGCGCTACGGCGCTAGTTGCGTCATAAATCACTATTAGGTACTTTGTTATAGACTTCTGTGTCGCAAACATTCTACACATAAAATATTAAGTTCATGTCCAATACGTGGGAACGTACATAAAATGGATTTAGTTTAGTTAGAAATTATATTTAGAACAGGGCTATTATAATAACTATAAATGACTAGTGGACCCGAACGCGGCTACGCCCGCTTGAACTATAAGAATATTTATTAAATATATTTATGAAATTATTTACAGTTTTCAATAGAGAGATGCGTTAAGCAAGCTTATTTTGGGTGACGTTTTCTAACAACAAACTTTGCTAATCGTTGCTTAGCAACGACGGTTGTTATTAACATGGCGGAATAAATTGTATGTCAAATTAATAAATATTTTAATATATTGGTATATATCGAAAATATTACAAATATGAGAAAAAAAAGTATCCTATGTTCATCCCGGGACCCTCAAGTATCTCTAAATGAGTATTTATCACAATTAAATTAGCGGTTTGGCCCTGATTGCGTAAGAGACAGACAGACAGACAGACAGACTGAGTTACTTTCGAATTTATAATATAGGTATGGATAATTTGATTTTGAACGGCAATGGCTGACCATCAAAGATAAGCATCACAAAGATAAGAAAATAAATAAGAGCATATATAAATAACTGCATAATTACACAAATAAAAATAATGATTGAATTGTAAATTTCCTACTCATATTTAATTATTATAAACAGCCAGTGAACATATACTTGACAACTCTTGTACCAGTATAAGCCAATTTTTCAATTGTAATTTATTACGTTGTTAAGCTGTTCCTACTTTAGGCTAATGATTCAATTCCGGCGATGCTCTCTTGAGTCTTTGAAAGCAGTTTAATTGAAAGCGACGTAAATTGTGTTTGAGGATTGAGTACATTTGAGTTATAAATTACATTGGGATGATTAATATGAGATCACGTATGAATGTGTGGTTTGCTGGCATTATTTAAATCTATGTTACAGACAGACGAAATTTTTCTTATTATAAATTAAATACTATACTGAGGCCGTCATGGCACAGGGGCAAAAAGGTGTCACTGTAAATGTAACGGGTTGTGGTTTCGATTCTCCGACGAAATGAAACATTTCTTCGCTCTGGTCGAGGCAAAGCGCAGCTTTGTATTCCGCCACTCAACACGCAATGCCTCCAGAATTCGGCGGAATTTAGATAGTGAAGAATTTGAACACTAGGCTTCCTTTGTTTACCCAGCTACTTACGGGATACAACGTGAAGCTAAAAAAAACAAAATAAAAATAAACATTCAGTTTCATTTCCTTTGTTTCAGGGGTTTATGTCACATAAAAGGTAAAATGCTCTGTCACAGGAGACAAGTACAGCAGTAACTCATTTGGAGCATGACAACGCGAGATCAAATATTTTTTATAGCTTGAAGATGAAGGAGGTGGTAAGGAAGCGCCGGCAGAAGGCGCCACTGACTTGATGTGTGTGCTATCTGTCAAATAAACATGGCTTCGCAGCTTGCCGCGATACTTTTGTGGCTAGGTGGAAGTGAGTATTTTTTTTAATACTTATAGAAAGAATAATATTTTATTATAGTATACTTATATTCTTAGGTTGATTTGAAATTTATAGTTCAAAATACAATTCTTATTTGATTTTGTTTATCGATTTATTTTTATAAGACGAAGGTAAAACATTATTCAGCTTTATTAAAATGAAAGATCGTATCCTATGTCTACGCTGAGGTGATGAATTATTAAAATCACTCGGATACAATCGAGTTTCCTATCCAATCCCTTAAGTAAAGCTGATTATTGGAATACCCGAGGGCCCGTAGTACCAAAATTTCTAAAGTGCCAGGCTTATTTTTGACTTCGCAATAAAAAAATATTGCTTAAAAACATGTAAATGGTATAAAATTGTTTATAATTCACAGGATGTATGAACATCATTCCTAGATCTAACTAACGAAAACTTTTTGTTATTTATAGGAATTCTTGACATTTATAGCCAACTAAGGAAAATGTATTTGGGAATTAAGTAACCAGATTACATAGGATTGTTGATGATGCCGGAAGACCGTGCACATAAAACTATTTTTTGCGTCAGATTTATAGCGGAAGGGTTTGGGATGCCATCAAATTGAGCGAAAAAGTTTCGAACATAAATATACTGTCTTTTGCGGTATCAGATGAAGTTTAAGAAAAACAGAGCAGAAATAAATTAATCTTTGTCTTTTGCTTACTGAAAATAGAAAATTAAAATATGTATACTTCAATATTATATCGTTGACATATTATATCGAAATATATTTGACTTTATTATATGAGACACTAGCGGTCCGCCCGCGGCTTCGTCTGCGTGAACTACGTTATTATTTGTCCATGAGTACCTACGTCCTTTATGTGACGTCCATGCAAAATTTGAGACTCCTAGCATTTGTAGTAACGAAGTTTCATACAAATTTTCAACCCCAAAAACAACCCCTTAGAAGTCGAATATTACAAATTTCCGTCTTAGCGAGCACCTATAAATAACTCCTATGCAAAATTTGAGATTCCTAGCACATGTAGTTTCTGAGAATGAGTGAGTGACCTTTCCATTTTATATATAGATGATATGATCAAAAATTATACTTAATTTATAGAAAACAATCACGAAATATTAGGATGTGGCAGAAATTGTAAATCGAATTTGGTTACATTGTAATGAGTTCTTGTCGAGAATTGTGTAGAGTTTGATCTTAAATTCGATCACGTAGCTTTCCCTTGATTTATGTATTCCGACCACCTTTAGTATTGCTGAGGCCAACATTTGATTACTTACTACCAAGACCAAAATTTTGTTCAGTGATTCGGATAGACCTCAAAGTTACGAAAAAGTCGAAAAGTTTCCCTTAATATATTTACGCCTAATGAAAATCCTTACAAAATAATATTACCTGTGATATCTCTTGGTAACATTATTATTGTTACATATCTCTGTTTTACAATTAATAGGAAATTTCATGAATGTGTGATAAAATAAACTATAAATATTATCATAATAGTGTTCATAGTATGTACAATCGTAAGAAATAATTAAACAATAAGTCAAAAAATCAGCTTCACACTGTATCAAGCACACAGCAGGGTAGGCAGAAGAAACCTAGTGTTAAGACACTCCGTTCTCCACTTTCTGGAGTTCTGGAGGCATTGCGTGTTAAGCGGCAGAAATCAACGCTGCGCTTTGCCTGGACACTAGAGCGAAGAAATGGAAATATAAACGTAAATAAATATGTCACTTCCTCGAGTGGGGATCGAACCCATTACCGTCGCGTTGCAGTCACACCCTTGTGCCGTTGCACCACGACGGCCTCTAAATAATTAAACATATAAAAAATATAATAAAAAAATTTACAAGTATGTATAGGTATCAATATCTAAAACCGAGAAAGTATCTCAATTACATTACCTTCAATAGTCACGTTTTACTGTTAGTGCAAACAACTGCAATAGTAACAAACGAACTAAAATGGTTATTGTATTTTCGAACGTTTTTCGGATAAATTGGACAAAATAACTGGAAACTCAATGCTACCTGCGTATCGTAGCTGTTTAAAGTCTACTGCTTTGGTCGCTTTTATTTCGTGGGGCTTTTGTTTCTGTTAGTTAGTGAACATATTAGTTAAATTTTTAAATTGAAGTAATACATTTGAAGTATATAAATAAAAATCGTTATCAAAATTAATACTATAGAAGCTTGCGTTATCTTATATGTCTAAATAGTTTTTGTTTATTATATTGTCATATTATAAGAATTACTATTTTGTTTTCTAATCACCAATATTATATACCAGATTAGAAGTAAATAAATTAGTGTGCCCATATAATTATTATAGAGAAATGTTACACTATATAATAACAAGGCAAAATGCAGCGTTGAGTTCCGCCACTCAATTCGCAATGTCTCTAGAAATTGGCGAAAAATAGTAAAGCTAAAAAAAAGAAATGACCAATTTTGATTATACTCGTACAATTACTGTTCACATATTTTTGGAGACCGTATTTTTTCGAATCCAGTGTAGACACGCTCTCCATTTTTTGCTTATTTTAAAAAACAATAAGCGTAATGCGGCGGAATTTAATGTTGTTATTTTTTACATGTTGCGAAATGAAAAAAAAAATGTATAAAAATCCCATCGAGAGGATAACCCTCTAACATGTCGTATGCAAATCACTAGGCAAATGCGCATTTACATATTATGGGATATTTTATTTTTTGGGAATACTTTTTTTTAACAATTACTCTTATGTTTAATTAATGACCTATAAAATATATATTTTAAAATAGTATATTAAGTGCTATGGCACTATATACTTTTAATTTTTTCTATCTAACAAAATCAAATACAAATACAATTAATAAAATAACTAATTAATATATTTCGTTACACAATACAAATATCAAATAAAAGAAAACCTATTGATATATAATTTTTAATACTTAGGTGTACTAGGTCTACGTGATATCCAGCTAAGTGTACCAGAGGCGGTGGGCGTGGGTGCCAGCGCGACGCTTGGCTGTCGATGGGCGCTGGAAACTGGAGAGGCCCTGTATACTGTCAAATGGTATCATGGAGCGCAGGAGTTCTTTCGTTTTGTGCCTAAGGAGCTGCCCAACACTCGGGTCTTTTCACAGACTGGTATTAGTGTTGATGTAAGTATAAAGATTGACAAACTTCCTTTTCCGTTTTCCTTGCATTTATTAATTATTGTTGATCATATATTGAGTAATCAATATTTTCGCCTACTACTTCTTTATGTTAAATATTTGCTTTGCCTCAACACCAGAGCGAAGAAAATAGAAAAAATAGATATTTCATTTCCTCGACTGGAAATTGAACTAACAATTCGTTTACACTCACATTTTGCACCCTGCACCACGACTGGCTTCAAACACTGGCCTCAAATAATTCACTTACGAATATAACGCGACTATAAACAGCGCCATAACTGTGAATATATATGGGTCAATGGTTTTGCGACATCTTGCTAGTTCGTTAAACTGCTTGCAGCGAGTACATTGAAAAAAAAATCACTTAAGAACCTCGCCGAGCAGGCACGTTAAACCTTTAGCTGTTGGCATCGTGCCATGTTAGAGCAATAAAAGCGTGCCAAAATAATACATTAAAAACCCTTCCAGAAAATAAAAGATACGCAAAGTTGATTGCGTAGTTAATAGGGCGATTAGTAATAATGTATTACAACTATTGTTTTTTGATTTTGCTATATCCTGCACATGGCAGGGTAGACAGAGAGAACCTGGGAACCTAACGTTAAAAATCTTCCGTTACCCACTTTTCGCCGAATTCTAGGGGCTGTTGAGTGGCGGAATTCAACGACGAACTTTGCCTCGAAACCAGACCTAAGAGTTAAAAATATTAAACATTTCTTTTGTTCTGGTAGGAATCAAACTCACAACCTTTTTACATTCACACGCTTGTTCCCCTGCGCCACGATATAATTTACTTCTAGTTTGACATAATTTGTGTATAAAATCAATGCTAAACTAGTAACTTATATATTACAACCTACTACAATATGTATAGAAGCTTTTAGCACGTCTGATTCCAGCTGCGAGCAAAAGTGTTCTTAACAGTTTTCATAATTGTTATCGCTACTCCATATAGAACGCTTTTAATACTAAACTAGATATTGGAAAATATGTTTTACGTAAAATTTTAAGGTGGGGCCGGGCGTGGCGCGGTGGACAAGTGTGTGACTGTAGATGCAACTGGTTGTGGGTTCGATCCACACTCGAGACAATTAAATATTTATTTATATTTATATTTTCGTTTCCTTCGCATTGGTGTCGAGATGAAGCGCGGTGTTGAGTTCCGCCACTTAACACACAATTCCTCCACCATGCGTTGGAAAATGGGGAACGGAATATCTTAACACTAGGTTCCTTCTGCCTATCCTGCTATGTGCGGGATACAGCTTGAAATTGAAAAAAAAAATATATACAACGCTTATAATGGTTATAAGCTAGATATTGGAAAATATTATGTTTTATCTAAAACTTTAACGTATAAGCTTTTACCATTCGTCGAAGTCCTTTCATAATCGTTTCATGAATGCGCTAGAATGGACTTTAACAAAAGGCAGTCTTATTTTTTATGCAACTACTAGCGAAAAAAGAAAGCTTTTGTTATTTTTAGTGCAATTAAGTTCATGACATTTGATTTTTTACGAGACATTGCGCATTCACTGTTGAGTAGAGGAATTCAACGCTGCACTTCTTCTTGTTGCTAGAGTGAGGAAATGAAAATATTAAATAATTTTTTTTCCCGAGTGGGAATGGAACCCACAACCACCGTGTTACAGTCATACGTTGTGCCATTGCGCCACTATGGCCTTGTATACATATAATGTCCAAATCGATGTCGATGTCGATCATATAGATGAATTTTATACCAGTAATCAATTTTAATGATCGAAATTTAAGTTAATGAATACAACAATATAATTACGTCTACTATATATTTTTAAAAATATAAACATTTCATAGAAAAATATCTTCTTAATAATCTAAAAGAAAAACAAAAAATAAAAAAATAAAAATTACTTATGTCACAAAATTTGTCTGTACGTACGTTAAATTGAAAAATATAAGCGATTTTCAATCACCATTCATTTTGCTGAAACGATTCATTCCATGATAATCATACAGTCGTACACGTAAAAAGCTTATTCATGTGAAAGCTTTCGGACATTATATTATGCCTGTAAGCAAAATATTGGAGTTGTGCTGGTGGATGTTCAATAAACGTGAACATGACGTCCGAAACCTGTCGGAACAAATTTAGTACACAATTATTTAATGTTGCATAACAGTATTTTATTAGATATAGATTAATGCATATTAATAATATTATTTTATTTTTAAATCCTTTGTTTGCGTATCTATCAATGCGTATCTATGAGATAAAAATAAGTTTTTTTTAATACGTCATGGTTTCAATGTAAGCGAGTCTCTATTTTTTTTTTCTTTAGTCAATTAGTCACATTTTTCGCATATAAAAAAAATCGCATATAAAAATCTATTTATAAAATCAGTTAATAATAAGAATACCTAACAAGATATTCTTAATTGTATATTTAGAAGCTCGTATACAAATAATCATTATGCCTTCTTCTACTTATTTTAGTATATTTTTGGAAAACAAACCAAACGTAAGAATAGTTAGATATTTTATATTTTTCATGTTTCTCAGATCTCACGGTCAGGTGCTCAGCAAGTTGTCTTGCGAGGTGCTTCGAGAACGTTAAGCGGCCGATATCGATGTGAAGTATCGGCGGACGCGCCGTTTTTCCACACAGTGTACAAGAGTGCTTATATGAGGGTTGTGGGTAAGCGAACACTTAATTAATTAAAAGGTTGGAAATTAAAAGAACTTTTGTTTAGTTCTATTCAAGAAATGTTTACTCGATAATGTTTACGAGAAATCATATAGCTTCACGCTGTATCCCGCACATGGGAGGGTAGTCAGAGGGAACCTAGTATTAAGACACTCCGTTCTCTATTAACTTACTCCATTCCTCACTTTCTCTGAATTCTGGGGGCCTTGCGTGTTGAAGGCGGCAGATCATTCCCCCGAGTGGTTCTGGTATTGATTCAAAGCCCGGCGTTGAGTTTGGCCACTCAACACACAAAGCAATATAAGGACTTTTAATATAACACTGATCAAATAGTAAATATATTTTCGTTTTATGTCAGCAATTAATATACTAAAATAATAACTATTTCTATTTTGGTACAACATAATTAATATTCGGTGCCTATACATTCTATCTCAATTGATAATTAGGTGTCGATTGCCGGGCGTTGATTACTATTAGCTAGTACACATTTGAGAAATTTCTACATAAATTTGGACCACCAAAAAAAACGATATATTGTAACTTAAAATTTATTTTATTATTTTTTCTTGTAAATATTGTTTTAAGCTTTGTATTTTTTTATTATCTGTAATGAAAATATGCCATTGCCTTAAAGTGTCCGTTAGGGTCATTACCCTATAGTTCATCATTTTAATTTAATAAATGTATACCTACAATAAGTACAAAATTTACTAAAAAAACTTTATAACTACTAAAAAAACCAATAGATATATAAACCACATGAAAAATTGGGCGACTTTTACCTATACAATATATATTGCATATTCCGTGTTTGTAATGGAGTAAAATTTAATTATTCCAATCTCGTCACCAATTTCAATGTTGATTCTATCTTTAACGTCCACAACGTGAATGGGCAGATTGGCAAAATAAATATTCTGGTTAAATAAAAACAGGTTAAGTGCGAGTCGGACTCGCCCAGTAACGCTTCCGTACCAATTTTACTATTTACTAAATTTGCAGACATTTTGTATGACCCTCAAATATAGCTTTGTAACTTTTTATTTTGTTCTAGGAAAAATTTATAATTTTTTACTTTCCGGATTTTTTATTTTATTTGTATTGTAAGTTCTGACTTAGTGCCAAATTTCACAGCTGTGGGTCCATGGGAAGTATTCTATAGGTTTTGATTACGCGTCGAATTTCATACATCGTCTTTTAATTTCGTTGACTTAGAAGTTTGTTTTGTCTGTGCTTCAAGGGACCATAGACCTGACTCCTGAGCCAACTCTAGAGATATGATATTATTTCCAGCTTGAGATTTCCTTACGATCTCGAGATAAATTGTCAAACGGACAGACGGGCAATCAAATTGTTTCTATAAGGGTTCTTATCTTTTGAGGTACGGAACCCTAACAACGTTTCTGAACGCAATTAGTTTACGAACTAATAAACAATGAGCGATGTTGATTGCTCGCTTCAGAGTGCTTGTTTATGAGTTACGTAAATATAATTTAAAGTTTCCTTGGCAATGTAGCAGATTAACTAAATGAGTAAGTTAGTCAATCACGCTTGCTCTGAATTTGACATCAGGAAATTAAATTTGCAGCTATAAACTGTCTACTATATTCATAATTATAAGTGGTTTGTGTAGAACTTCTATCCCGCTTCACGATATATCCCGCATGTAGCAAGATAGACAGAGGAAATCTAGTGTTAAGACACTCCGCTCCCTACTTTCCATCGGATTCTGGAGGCTTGCTGAGTGGTGAAACTCAACGCCGTGATTCGCTTCCACACCTGAGCGAAGAAATAAACAGAATATACAGAACTTGGTTCAATTAACGACAGTGTAACGTCAAACGTATAAGTAATACTATAATCCCAGAGCGCCAGCACGCGCTCTGGAATTCTAAATCGTAAATCACAACTATTGTTCGGTATTAAATGCGGAGTAGAACACAGGGGATGTTTGATTAAGGTTTATCTTGTTGGATTTACGGTTATTGTTGAGTAATTCCGTCGATACAAGGTGTGTACTGTGCATACAAACAAACGACAGAACACTTACCTAGGGTCCATTTTACTGGTTAGCATTCTGTAACACGAACTGATAATGTCAATATTCTCCGTCGCTCTCCGATTTATCCTGCGTTATTATATTTGCAATATGTCGGGTTAATTGCCTTCGTTTATCACACATCTGTTCTGTCATTAGTCAAAAATATGTTTTAAATAAAATATAATAATTATTAATGATATGTAATTATGAATTTCATATTCAAAAGAAACTATACGTTTAGATTATTACATAGCCTCCCTTTAGTCGTTTACTTTTATTGATAATGGAATTAGTAGTTCTCTAGTTATATAACGTTTTAATATTCTCTCGCAGTCAATTTCTTTGTATGTGTGTAACCATTGTCTAAAGTACACACACGACAATAATAACAATGTTTACATGGTTAGAGACAAACTTTGATAACGAGGTTTGTAGGGAAGTTTAGACAGAACTTGCATTAATCTATATATGAAAGGTACACAAGATGATGTATTTATAACTGTATTTCTATAGAAGTTAAATAATAATTGAATTAGAGAAACACCAAGAGTATCTAATTAAAACAACGCAAAATTATTCGCGTATTTTACTGTCTCTGGCAATAAAGAGTTGGAGTCGAGTTAGAAATAATAATACTAACTTCAATTCTAATAATACAGATGGCAATTTTTGAAATTTAAAATAAACACTGTGAAATTACTAAATTAAACATCGTATCGGAGAATTTTCCAAGTAGCGTTCAAATAGAATCGGTAAAAGGCGAGAACACGAATGTAAGCATTTAAAAGTTTACTGCGGAGGGAGTTCCCCGTTTCAGTAATGGACCTCTACGACAAACAAAGCACAAAACTGAGTTTCAGTCCCGAATACCATTCTGTCGGTTCGGCGTTTTAGCCGTTTTGACGAAATTCTGACCGAAAATGGAATGAGCGCGTATGAAAGATGAATATATGCAACATCCACGCTCCAGCGCGCACCGCTAAAACGGCGTACGGCCTCGTCAGATTTGATTTATTTTTCAAGCCCCAGGTTTTAAACAACATAATAAAGGATTAATTTCACTAAAATGACCAAGCACGTTTCTTAATTAATGTTTGATAAAAATATTTTGATCGCTTTTGTCTTACTAATTAATAATGGATTTTTAAGATAAATAAAAATTGAGTATTAAAAAATCATTTGTTTTCAGAGTTACCGGAGACTGGGCCGGTGGTACGTGCTCAAAAGAGTTGGTACTCCATAGGGGATATGTTACGTGCTAACTGCACATCGTCGCCCGCTGACCCTCCTACAAACCTTACGTGGCTTCTTAACGGATATGAGGTATTTTTTTACCGCATTTAGCAGGGTAGTCTGAGGGAACCTAATGTTGAGACATTTCGTTTCTTTCTTTTCGCCGATTTCTTTAGGAATCGCGTGTTGAGTGAAAATATTAATAAATGATTATTATTTCCACCAAGTGGGAATCGAATCTACAACCGTCGTACAGCGTCACGATCGCCTTAAACCTCCGCAGATATGACGCAAAGGACCAATATCAACAATTCCCTGCGTTTTAATATGCAATAGTCTTTTGAATTCATAAACGGATGTTATTTCCTTTTATATTATGTTTGTCAAATATATATTGTCTTTATATTTATACAAATCTTATTTTTGAAAATATTACTTTATTATTATATTTAATTATATAAACAAACAATAACCGGTATAAATAACTAAATTACTCTGATAATGTAGTAAAATAGCTAAACTTAACTATTTAATATATTAAATTAAAATTCCAAACGCAAAGGTATTCCAAATTAACAATTTACTTTATGGTAGCATGGAATTTCTAAAGCGTTTAAAATTTTAATGTTATAAACTGAAATATACTAGTTAAAAGTTAAAACTTAAAACATGAACATAAATACATTATATACGTGATTATATAGTAAATAATTAATTTGAAGGTAAAAGGGCTCGACATACCACCATTAGACCCGATGTTTCCACGAAGACAACCTGTGATAAGTGACGCTTCACTCGAAGACGCAAATAGAATTATTTTCAGTCCGTGGGACACAATATCTGGCTTTGAGGAGCCAGTGACTGACATTATAGATATTCCTGGTGATGATGAAGGCATACTTCCATCGGGTGCTCTCAAGAAGTTTGAAAGTTCGACGCGACTAACGCCTCGGATAGAACAAATTGCAAGCAAAAATATTAGCGTCGAAGAAGATAAATCTAATAAATCCTCTTCCTTTAGTCAACTCGTTATAAGAGTGCAAACGTCGCATTTTCACAAGGTTCGTATGAATTTTATCTTTGTGAACAATTTCAAATGTAAAAGCCGTAACAGTAATTTTAGAAAATTAAAAAAGTGTGTGCTATATTAATTAATTTTATTTTATATTTAATTTGAAAATTCAAACTGTGAAATAACTTGAAACTGTTGTGTTGTTGCGTTCAGTAGTTCCACACGAGCTCGACACGAAAGCTTTCAAAAGTAGTGGCTTGAACATATTTGATACGTTCACATTGTATCTGCAAAGTTTAATGGAGGTCGTTTTGTTTCTATTTTAACTTTTTCTTGGATTTTTTAAAAGCGTTTTTAAAGCGTTAAGTATTGCAATTATATAAAAGTGTTATACTTGATTAACGTGTGTTTGCATCTCTTAAATATGTGCGCTTTTTATATTCTAATTGCAAGATTTTCATTATGTTTTAAAAAAATGATAACAACTATTAAATAACTTAATTTGAACGCCATTTTAATTATGTGTTTTGATAATTATATACTTTTAATGAAATTTTAATATTGAAATAATATATTTGTATACAATCAAGTAGTTATTAGTAAGTTTTTCATTTCTAAAGCTTGAATCGCTGAAGCGTAAGACTAACTCTTCGCTGGAATACTCGAAATGCCCACTAAAACGTATTGGAATCACGCTAGCCCAAGCATAGCGCAATTTAAACCATGGAAGACCATTCGTTTGCCAGCCGCATTCATGGTTACGTACAACGGCTTGGCATCGTTGCAAACCAACCTTTCACCAGACACAAATCGCTTTCTGTATACACCAATTACATATTTGCTTAAATGTTTATTGAAGTTATAAGAAGTTTTTGTAATATCATTTCAGGATCTCTCCTATTTTAAATTTTACTCTATATGACACTTCCATATCAAACTAAGATCGTCTTCCTTAGAGTGTGGTGATTTATATATACATTTTTTTTAAGAATATAAGCTTCGAATATATATTAATTCTCATATATAATTTATTTTTAAACAGGGACGTTTAAATGTAACGTGCGTTGCGCGGATTTTGTCAGTGTGGTCAGCGAGCGATTCACTTTTGCTTGATGAAGAAAGGCCTCAAATCGCTCCAGTTATGGGTAGTCGAGACACCAACTCAGGTATGTAAGAGAAAATAAAAATATATATATTTATCTATATTATAGGAAAAATCACCGTTTCCTCCTGTATCCTGAGTTTATCGGTTTGGCCGATAGTGTTTAATCTTTCTTTAATGGTACACTGAAAGCCCCATAATTAGACGACCGAGCTCAACTGATGTTGTGGAAAAAAATAATAATTTTAAACTTGATATATATATCCACATATTTATTTAAATAAATACCTATATATTATTTAATTTAAATCTTTAAAAGGTTTTTGTCCTATTTTTCTTAATCCCACCAGAAGCTAGTCTTATATTTTGCACTCCTGTGTGTGATGTCACGAACGCTTCTATTTTACTGGTCGATGAGCGCCCCCAAATAACGCCCGTCACGGACTCGGGTAAGGGTTTACAACGTAGTTTAGTCAAGACTTACCCTTTTTCGACCAACTTCGACAACTGTCGTGGAAAATTGGGATACTAAATCGAAATAGCTTATAGTTTGGTTTATTTGTGGAATCTTAATTTTTACTGTTCCTTTCGGTCCTTTTGTGACTTACTTGAGTATATTTTTAGTAAGAAATGGAAATATATAGGTATTTCATAGAAATAAATACTATTTTATATTTACAGTTCATTTTATACAAAATCAGTACATACGTCCGCTAATTTAAGTTTTTTAAGTTTTATAATTTGTATTTCACTATATATGTAAATACGATATTTTAAAATAAGGTAAAAGCGAAAAAAAGAATTGGCCGCGATAACAAATACTATAACCTTTTAATCCAATTATAAAATCTTCTTAAATTTGTTAACTATAAATGTATCACATTTATTCATGTGTTGTACAATATGAAGGTTTATTTATTTGAATATATTTAGATAACAAGGAACGCAATATCCTATGCAATTCGAAAGATCTCAGTTTAAAAGTATGAAAGTGTGAGAACGTGTTTCAGTGACGATAACTTCTCGCTTCACTTGACATTTTAACGCTCCTACCGTTTATGAAACATTCGCTTCAATTCGAATAAAATCATATTGTTCGAGATACTTTCTGCAAGTGCTACATTGCTGTCTGGAAACATTGCTTTTATGGAATTTTATATGTTAGACAACTGTAATACACTGTCACTGTGACTTTAACTTACTATTTTATATCTATGAATTTCCCATTTTTTTTTCAACAAATAAGAATTCTATATACAACATTAAACGTCACAGGAAGAGGGTACCTGCAAACCTAGTGTTAAGACATTCCGTTCCCCACTTTCCGCCAAATTCAGTATATGTTGAGTGGCCGAACTAAATGCCGAGTTACCAGAGCGAACAAATGCAGATATTAATATTTCACTTTCTCGAGTAGAAATTGAACCCACTACCTGTCGCGCTTACAGCGCGCTTGTGGTCTGCGTCAAGACTGGCCCCATTTTATATATTTTTTTGGAAAAATTTAGGTAAAAACGACTTGGTTAATTAAGAAAAGTGGTTTGTTGGTTGTTTCAGGTCCTCGGCGCTCCACATCGCACATCTTGGCGCTTTTAAACTATTTACTGTTTAAGCACTGGTGAGAACTGTTCCCGTTTCAAGTTTCCTGCATAAGTTATGTGCATATGAAAACCGTATTCGCAAACTCTTGGGAAATAGACAAGTAGCGTCTCTAAAACTGAATATGGGATAAGTTGAAAATAAAACAAGCAAAAGAAATATTATTTAATTTGACAGAGATTATTTGTCTATTTTAAATTTTGCTTTTATAGGAAATTAATATAACAAAAATCTAGAAATTTCATCTATCCTATAATATTATGATTATAAATTCGATTTCTATCTTTAGAATTCTGGGTTTTCTTTCAAAACGTTTTAATCTAATACAGCTTGAGGCGGTGGTATTTTCGAAAAACGAAAGTAAGGAAGTGCTTGCTTCAATCTAAACCAAATATGTAGTATAAGCATTTGGTAAGCTCGGTTCACAAAATCCTACGTAATAGATAAGAAAATGAATTCGTGTATTATATTAAAATATTTTAAAATTAATACTTTTGTATTTGCGAGGAGATTTACGATATAACGGCAGAAACAAAGATTTTTTTATTGAATATAACTTTAACTAAACTACCCTGGCCAAATAATTAAATTACAACTACTTATATAATTATATAAATTAAACAAATATTATTAACATAAAAATCTACATGCTTGTGTAAAAAAACGCTTTTTTACGTAAAAATATTACACAATATTTTTTCCCCTAAAAATATTAAAAGTCTGTTTATGTTGAACCGTAGTTTCTGTTCAGAATTTGTACACAAATATTAACGAACACGCACGGTCATGAGCATGCAACTGTCTTCTACCTTTAATTTTTTTTAATAAACATTAGACAAAGATTATGCAATTCGTATCTGGCTGAAATATCTATTTTAATTTAATTTTAAACACCCACAATATTTGAACATATTTCCATCCTGAGCAACCCAGACTGCTTCGATAACGTCAGATTTTTCTTCGATACCAATAAATTTTTTTTTTGTTGTAAAAACAGGTATTAATTAGTATTTTTTCCTGTTATGATGAAGTTCTACGAGTATAGCGTGGAAACAATAAAGTCATCTTCGATCGCATTAAATATTAAGTCTCCAACATAAGGAAAACAACTCCCTAAGTACATTCTAAGTAACAAAGTCTTACGAGCTCTATAAAGATCCTAATTTACAAGAAATATTGACTATATTTGTTATATAGAAATTAAATTCTGATTGTTGCATGTTAAGTGTAAATATATATATTTTTTTACGGAACGTATCTCTCGCATTTAGCAGGAGTAGACAGGATAAGCCTAATGTATGACATCGCCCTGTGAAACTTTTGTGGGACTACTGCGTTTGGTTTTTAGAACTGGTCCAATAGTGGACCAGTTCTAATAAATAGTATAGATTAACATTTGTAATACTTTAAATTTAAATGGAGAATACTAGTGTCTTAATGGGAACGAAGTGTCTTTACACTAGGTTCCCAGGTTACCTCTGACAACCCTGCTATGTGCGGGATAGAGTGCGAAGACAAAAAATTACGTCTTGTTTCGTAATAAAAATATAACATTAACAAAAAAAATTCTTTTCAGGGTCCTCCGATGATTGGTGACATGAGAATAAGATTTTTCTCGACTCGAGTCAGTGTTAGATTAATAAATAATTATTAAGCCCATATTTATAGTTGAGTATTGATGAATTATTCTAATTTTTTAACTCATGAAATTAAATAATTCCAATAAATTTTGTAAGTAAATTTAATAATAAAGTTTTACCAAACTTTGTTTAAGCTAACGTTCGGTTGACGATGTATTTCTTCTACAAGTAATGTTCGACCGTATATTAAATATTATTTATTGATACTGTTTTATACTCTACTATATATTTGGGTATTAATGAAGTGACAGGTAAAACGATTTTATCAGTGAAGTGAAGTAGTGAATTTTATACTTGTATATATGTATGTAGTTTTAAATTACATAGATTTAAGAAAATAGTGATGTTCCGCTTCACAACTTTTATGTATGTAACTGTTATCATAAAATAAAATGGTCTAATAAAATAATTCCCCATTTGTAAAACTTGTTTCATTATGTTGCTCTTTAAAAATAGAATTGAAATTATAATACTTATTATAATTATAAAAAACCAACCTATTTAAATATTACAGGGCTCTATTTAAATTACGCAGGCGAGACAAAGGCTTTTTAAAAAATATTTATTTTTATAGAACAACCTTTTAGTTAGAAAGCAAGTTGAAGACAAAAAATAAATAATTATTAATTTACAATATTGAAAGAGAGTTAATTAGCAGTTATTTCTGTGCTATTGTTCTTTTTTTCGAGCTTTATGTGCGGTTTCATCGGAACATGTTTTTATTCTTTGTTGAACTCACCATCCTTAAGATGGAACGGATAGATACTCGCATCTGTAAGAAGAGAAATAGAAGAGAACTAACATTAAATGTAACTATATTTTTAATAAAAAAATATTTGAGTTAAAAAAATTGCTATTCCGGAAAGAGCAAAAACAACAACTCTGTAGGTAATAAAACAAAATAAAATTTATTAAAAAAACATATCATTTGAAGATTTTTTTTTAAATATTTATAACAGGTTAATTAGCTAGTTTAATATTCAGCCTTGCGTACGCTCCATATAAAATCTCTGATGTAAATTTCAGTTGCCGGGTCAACATAATTGAAAAACTATATCTGTGAAAATATTAATTAAACAAGAATTGTTTTAAAAACAACCTTTATAGTTTTTTATCCCGCATGGTAGATAGAGGATCCGTTCCCATGAAAACACTTCCGCTCTCTATTTTCCATCGATTCTGGAGGCAATTTAAATTCTTGCCTCGTTACCAGAGCAAAATAATGAAAATATTAAATATTTCATTTTCTCCAGTGGGAATCAAACCCACGACCTGTCGAGTTTACAGTCGCACGCTTGTGGCCTAGCGCCACGACCGGCCTCAATGTATATTCAACATAATATTTATTTGTCAGCCCAAGGTATCATCAGGTACCTTGGATCATCTTGGCTCATGGATCACCCATGGGCTTCTATTTTATCTTTACTTTTTTTCGTCTCTTGCTTTCTTTCTTTCAGCTCATAGATATTTTCGGATAAATTACCATTAAAGTAAGCGAGACATACTACTAGATTATAAATTTACATAATAAATATTAGTAACTGTTTTGTATCACTGATTTTTATTCATAAATACAATATAGATATTAAACCAACATCTTTATTTGTATTAAATTAGAATTTGACCATAAAAAAGTACTTATATTAAACATACAGAAATGATGTATAAAAAATCGCGAACAAAGCATCGAAATTAATCCCCTAAATAACGGAAACTACTTCCACGTCATCGACTTCTGAAATAACCGTTGTTCATGTGTTGTGTACATGTTGAAAAGTGAAACACACAAGCAATATAATTTGAAGGTAATGGAAATTTCTCGGACGACTGAGCTTTAATGGAGCACATGCGATATCTTACACGAGTGAGCTTACACCTAGTCGCAATATCGTTTTAGGGGCCCATAACTTGTGATAATTCGGATAGGTAGGTAAGTATTATAAAAGTGAAATATTTTATACATTTCATAAAGAAAAGAAAAGATGAAAACGAGTTTACATGTCTCCAGATGGTAAGTGATCACCGCCCACGACCTTGTGTAACACCAGAGGAGCTACATGCTGCGTTGCCGGTCTCTGAGGTGGAGATAGACTTGCTTTTTGAAGGTATCCAAGTCGTATCGACCTGGAAACGCTGCCGCAGTCTTCCTTTCATCCCATCAAGAAACATTCCCAAGGTATGCCTCAAAAGAAGACGAGTTTATACCGGCGCTGGTCAACGTCTTCCCGTTGTGTGACCCGAGTTTACCGAGTGTTTTGACACTCTAGTGGAAAATCATACATCATACGTCAGTAAGTTGTTTTTTGTTGACGTATACTTCATCAAGCGTATTATTTTTTAACTTCTCAAAAAGAACAGTATTCTTTTGTGAAACATAAATATAATGTATCGAAATTTAATATTCCATTTTATAATCATTGATGTACAAAAGAAATACAAAATATTTACTGCACTCGTTATCAGAAGCAAAACATTTTTCTTGAGAATATTCGTCAATTCTTTTCCGAAATAGTCTATTGACGGTTTTATTATGTACCGTTTGAGAGACGTTACATAGCTTTAGGTGCATCCTGTCTCTTTTGTTATATCCCCGAGTTCTTTTGAGATGAATCGACTCACTTGTTTTAAACATAAAATATTGATGTAATAAAAATGTTAATTGTATGTAAATGTATTTTAGTTTAAAATATTAATATTTTAAGTGTAAAGCTAAGGCTTGATATTAAAATAAGTTTTTATTTGAGCTTATTATTTATTAATGATGTCAATAATTTAAATACTTTGTACAAAAAAATACCTATTTAAAAATATAAACCACAATAATATTAAGATTATACGTGGTCAAAAGTTGTAAATACTAAATTATTCCAAATTTTGTACTTAAATAATGCAGATTTTTATTTGTACAGAATTTTGATTTTTCTTTTCATATTCCCTTAAAGACAGACGTGTAGATACTCGTAAATAAAATATTAATATAATATTTCTTGAACATAATAAATTATAGAAGTTAACTGAGTAGCTTAATGTGCTTTCCATTTAATGCTATCCAATATATATTATAGTGTTTCCTACGAAATCGACCACTGGCAGATTAGACAATGAATACAATAGAGGGATTGGATACAAAGCGATTGTTGCTGACGTATTTGAACTATGTACCTCCTGACACTTTATCATGTAAATACCTGTAGAAGCACTACATTTAGAAAACAATATTGATATAAGTAGTCGTTGCATTTGAATTAACTTTTTGCAAAATAAAGTCTCTGCCCCCTACAAAAAATATATGTCAAAACAATATTTGAACTAAATTTATGAACCTTTTACTTTTGTAAATTGGATTTTTAGAAAGTACGGCGTTTCTCTCTGCTGTATACGACAAGAGAGACTTTTCCGAAATTCCATCGGAGACAAGAAAATACGGAACTCCTGAAGAAAGAAATGGAAACAATAGAGCAAGGACCATAATGTTTTCAACAAAGGAGCAATTAGAATAAGAGATTTTATAATAATATAAAATAAAATTTAAAAAATATATAATACATATTTTATGTTAAAAAGGAAAACGACGATTCTCAGAGAGAAAAATATAAAAAAAGTAAAAAGTAATCCTACAAAGTATTTGTAATCCCACAAAGGTAACTGAATATCTCTTGTTATTACTGCGAGCGGGCAAACAAGCGGAACTATTTATAGATGAACTTCATTCTACAAATTCATTAGATTGCAACGCACTGTTGTTCACTTTGAAACCAAATAACAACTTACAGAGACTAGACAAATACACTACAAATCTAAATATTGCTTGTTTAAATTACATATTACAGTACGTTATATTTGTATTAACGTTTTAACAATGTTTACAGTTTCTGCTATATTATATACGTAATTCTTATTAAATGGTGGTAATATGAGCATCTATAGACTGCAATTGTGAAATGCTCTATATAAAAAAATCAAGTTATCTTTCAAAATTACAAGATTGTGATCGCCAGTTTGCTACCTATTACGGGAAATAAGAATATTCAAATTATTGACTTTTCCCGTTTCAGTAAGATAAAGCTCAGCCTTGAGCCCCGTCACTTTATAATTTTTATCCATTTTGTAAATGCAGATTTTTTTTAACGAATTTATACTACTAACTTCTGTTCAACATATTATACAAATATATTAATTTCTACCTATTGTTATTTTCTTTTAAAAAGCCAACAAAGTAGGCTTTTCCTATACAGTGAACCTAATGACATATTAATCCATCTCTCGACCCTCTACTCACCAATCAAAAAATAAAACACTGGACTAAAATTGACTAAATTTTGCATGAATGAATACAATAGAAATAGCTGAAATAATAACAGCCAAATAATTTCAATTGCAAATAGTCAAAAAGTTGCGAAATGCCAAAGTCACAGCTAAGCTTTATGATCAATACAAATACTATATAATATTCGTTTTATATAAGCTTCTCCTCTTGTTTATTCGGTTCATGTTTACTGACATATCAAGATTTGGCGACCCTAGCTGAAGCCACTTACCACTCTATCTTCTGTCAAAATGAACGCGATAGTTTATTTATTGCATAGATACATCTTTTATTTGCTTCTTTTGTTGGGAAATATTTAGATAGGTAGATAGATATGGAGGAAAAATGCAATATTATATTATTTTTATTTTATTATAAGGCTATTATGTTGGAGGATCATCCGGGTTAGAGATAGTACCGAGGGACACTGGATCAATTCTAGCATAATAATAATTTATTAGTTAATAATGAATATTAATATATTATTAATCGTTTAAAATTTGATCTGTATACATTACATAAACTTTTTACTAAACGTTGATGTAGAATTATACTTATTTTTTTTTATAAATTAATATAAAACAAAAGCTTTAGTCCGTATGATCTAAAATACATACCTACCTGTATATTTTAAGACACATTTACATGGTTTAAAGACACTCCGTTCCCTAGTGTCCGTCGAATTCTCGAGGCATTGCGTGTTGAGTGGCGTAACTCAACTCAACTAAGGTGGGCACAATAACAATAAGAGGGGCACAAGCGTGCGACTGTAAACACGACGGTTTTAGGTTCAAATTCCGCTCTAGGGAAGGGAAATATTAAATACTAGTTGACCTGGCGAACTTCGTACCGCCTAACAGTCATTCTTTATTTTGTATTTTTTAATACATATTCCGCTATTTGGGACACCAGGTCGGCTAGTATATAATAACAATACTTTATTGCACTAAAAACAAAGAAACGATACAGTAACAATATTTACAAAAAGACAATAAAAAGTGCAATGGCGGGCCTTATCACTAAAAGCGCTTTCTTACATGCAACCGTTTGAAAGAAAAAAAGATAACAGAAAGGTGTAAATAGAAATAAAAAATATGATATTATTAAATATAAATGAGTTATCTTATAAACATACATACACTGATAAAAACATAACATTCCCTAATTCTTTTTTTTCCAGAGAATCTTGCCAGAGCGCCATCTATTGTGCTAACAGTTAAACTGTCACCGCTCGATAGTTAAAACATACCGTTTTCTCAGTATAAATAATCAAAAACTATATTTTGCTAAAGTTTTAAAATTAATAATATTTCTCCCGAAGTAATTAATGCTTAAAACTTGTTGAGATATGTTTTATTCGTTATCAAGATTCGTTAGTTCTTACTATTTGTTGTCAATAGATCTCCAATATGAACTTCTTGAAAACGTTAAATACTTATATCTTTTGATAGACTGAAGCGATTGCAATGAAATAAAAACTAAAACCTACTCTGATTTACTTGTAATTTTTATATATAAACGTTGCTTAAATTTGTTGTGTACTTTTTACGTGATACGTGTTCACATAAACAGACAAACAGACAAACAGATAAACAGACAAACAGACAAACAGACAAAAATTCCAAAAATGCTGGAAATGGATTCTGTTAATTGTCCTTTAACACCCTAGCTATTTTTTTTTAAATATTTTCAATGTACAGAAATGACTTTTCTACAGATTTATTATAAGTATAGATTTCCATTCCCTCGAGTAGGAATCGCGAACGCTAACAGTCGTGTGTACCCGTGCGCCCGACGGCCTCTAGGGTTCATAATATTTATCAAAATTTAATTTTATTACTGAGTAGGCCATATTTTGGTGTATATGCTTATTAAATATGAACCGCATCACTTACCCGCTCGATGGAACACGGGGATCTACATGAATTATTATGGAGCATGTAATAAAGATTTATTAAACGATTATCTAAGCTCTTAAGCTATGGGTCTTTAACAATAAGGTATTTGCTTAAATGAATGATATATATGCTTTTCGACTTTCTATATAAACAGTTCATATAAATAAATTATTAATAAATATATATTGTGAACTGGTACAAAAATAATTTTTAAATTATTGTAATACGTGAGGCCATTCGTGGTGCAGGAGCAGCTGAGCAGAGCTTCAGCAGAAAGTGGGAAACGAAAGTGTCTTAATGGAAACGGAGTGTCGTAACACTAGGTTCCCAGGTTCCCTCTGAATACTGTGCCTTATGCAGGATACAGCTTGAAAGAAAAAAAATCTCAAAGAACTATAAATGTATTTATTCACGTGCGGTACATTTGCAACGTTATTCAGTACAAAGGCCGCGGTTAACACCATTTATCCGATTCGTTAAACATAACACTAATGTAAATCACGGAACAACTATAAATGATTTATACTAAGGTTAATTTTATTAACGCGTGTCAGGTACGATATTTCTATTATTTTTTACTGTTAAGTTACTTTTTAAAAAATATATTTTTAGTTGTTATCTTTAATTGATAACAATATGTTCCTAAAATTATACAAAATGTTTTTTTAGGATATAGATTTGCAAAATTTTTTTTTATCTCTTGTATGGTAAGGGTTGCCTGGAAGAGATCACCGGTGGTGATAAGGCCTCTTTATCCACAGATCCTTTACACCATTTTTTTATTCGCTGTTTGTATCTGTTTTATCTTTAAGTTGGTGTAATAAAGTATTAAATAAATTAATAATAAAATTACAACTAATTAGTAAAATATTTTACGGATATTATTTTTAATAACTTCCCCGCAGATTTTTTTTGGTATAAGTTAAAAAACTTAGTACCTCATTAAACTGTTCTTTAAAGCAAACTAAGAAATTATTTCAACTTAATAAACTTTTGCTAACTAAAATATTATAACGTTTTATATTTACCTAGAATATATTTTTAAAACACAATCTACCTTCTATATAGCCCACGCACACACGTAATAATACTTAAAGCCTCAGTAGAGGCAAATATGCTAATACTACGTGAAATAACAGAGGACACACAGATTTCCTCAAATCCAACCCGTAGTCTGTTTATTCTCCGAAATCAACCCTCGGAAATTGGCAGTGATTCCGTACTTAAAGAAATTACTTTGCCCACCGCGCTAATTACATCAGACTGAAAACGTTAATGAATACTAATTGGATGGAAACTTTCTTAATTATTCCAATTTTCTGTTTTCTTTTGGTCGACGTTTTGTCTACTATAGTCCATTGTCCGAGTCGTATTTCCGAATTTGGAATTTTTTTCTGGTCAATAACAATGAGATTTAAAGGATGGGTTTAGCTTTCTTTCACCTGTTATTATTTAATTTCATGAAAATATATAGGTAGTATTGTAGTTTGAAAGGTGTTCGCTTATTTTGTTTTTTTTTTTTTTATTTAAAGGAAAAAAAATTGTACTTAATTTAACATTAAACATAACTATTTTTCATTAAAATTTTACTCTATTTCGAAATTCCACTATTCAATATTGTATTTCAAATACATAGTAACGTATATGCTAAAACTTTTAAATTATTAAAAAATAGTGAAGCTGCTGAATATTTAGTCTTTATTGTATTTTAATCGATTCATAAATAAAAAAGTACTATCAATATAGGTCATTCTTTAAATTACTGTAAAATAACTGTCATTGAATTGGGATCGAACCCACAATCGTCGCGATACAGTCACACCCGCCGCTGCGCTATGACGTCCTCAGCCTCATATATACAATATGAAATAAATAATAGAGTTATAAATATCCTTTTTTTTGTTTGAACAAAGTGATTTATTTCCATTAGGACGTAATTAAAGTTTTTAGTATTTCCAACAAGAAATCTGCTTTCATAAATTTCCTTTTGCCAGCTAATTTAATATACATATAGCTATATGAAAATAGTAACATCTTATAAAGTAACTTTCAGATGGCGAGTTTGATAAAGCCCGGAAATTTAGTTTTAGTTGCTCTACCTCAGTGCCAAGTTCTAGATAATTTGCATACCAAATCCTTTTAAACCTAACTATACTTATAAACCTCACATTCAAAGTTTATAATGTATTTTTATTAAATAATTTTAAGTTATAATTATATTCATATCAAAGAATTTTGTAAAATAACAATTACGCTATAAATACATTCCAATTTAGAAAGATTATAAAGATAGACAAAATATTTATATGTAACATTTTTCTTCTTTTGCGTGAGGAATGATTAAAAAAATATGTAAATATAACGACGTACTGCATATCTAACGCACAATCATCTCGTACACAATGTCTTTTCACGCCAGGATAGTATTGCCATAAGTAATAATAAAATTATCGTTGAAAAAATTATATATTACCATTATAAACATTATATAGTTATTTTTTGTTGGAAATATTTAATATTTTTATTTCTTCGCTCTGGTGTGACCAAATGCGGCATTGAGTTCCGCCACTCAACACACAATGCCTTCAAAATTCCTCGGAAACGAAAGTGTGGGAACGGAGTGTCTTAATACTAGGTTCCAAGTCTTTCCTCTATCCTGCTTTGTGTGGAATATACCGAAGAGACTGAAAAAAAAACATTTCAATATTATTTATGAATATATATAAACATAATCAATTTGCTGATATGATCTCAACATATTAATTAGTGTTAATTATCGTAATGTTAATGATTGTTTTCAACCTTAATTAAAACAGATATAGTATACACCACAAGCTATCTCCTGCGTACCTGGGTGCTAAATAATAAATATGCTATTATATAGCAAAACTTCATTGTAACGCTGTCGTATATACAAATCTGACAATACGCAATGTTTAAGGGTTCAAATCCCACTTAATTTGTCGTTATAATTTGTCTTTCACAGAGCCCTATCGCACGTGAATTAGACAAGTAAAACAAATTGTAACAGATAATGGTGTAGCTACTTACAGCCCATTTGGGGCCCGCATGAGGGCCAGGGCAAGGGCCCCGCGTGCGTATAGTCAAGACGGAACTGGTCCCTTAATATATAGGTGATATTTCATAAATGAGATGATGAAATGGAACAGAATAATCTATCACGACGATGATGATGGCTCACGCCATTCAAAACTTTTGAGATTCTATAATAAAAATCTATATATTCACAGCCCCACAAATTACTTACATAAAAAAAACTTTTATATACTTCCCCTTACTAAAGAGTTTCACTCGATTAGTCCTACAACATTGATAAAGCGATCTCCAGATAATAGGAACGTAAATATATTCAGTGATGATTACAGGATCTAATTTATTCCTATCCCTATCTAAGTATCTACTGTTCAATGAACTTGCGAACTTGGCCCATATCTGCAGGAAAGATCGTTTTCTGCCTAACTTCGATGTTTGGTACATTTCACTATTTTCATCTTATCTATCTATTTTGTGAAATTAGTTATTTTATCAAAATATATAGACGTTATATATACTCATTTAGGTTTTGCTTTAACTGTACATATATATGTACATAATAGAAATTCAATTAGTAGTAAATATAGTATGTACTAATTGAACTAATTGATTGATATGTATAGTTATAATATATGCAAAGAATACAATAATAATGACTGTTGAGGGCGTCGCGGCGCAGGGGCACAAAGCAAAAGGCGGCGTTTAGTTCCGCTACTCAAAAGAGTGGCCTCAAGGCCATTGGGCCTTAAAAACTTCGGTGGAAAGTGGGGAACGGTGTGTCTTAACACTAGGTTTCCTCTGCCTACTCAGCTATAATCTGCATGCAGCGTGCAGCTTTTTACTTTCTCAATGTAGTCCATTTTCCGTTTTACTTCATATTCGAGACATACTCGTACTTTGTAATGTTGGATTATTTTTGACTTAAGCCTAGGGACTAGATGTATTTATATTTATTTTTGTCGATTTTGTTGATGTTTTTTTTTATTTAAAAATTAACTGTTACAAGCCTTTTTACGTTTTCTTTTTCTTAAAAATATTTTTATTATTGAGATATAATCTATACCTAACGAACACCGTTTATTCAATACATGAATACAGATAAGTAATGCATATATTTGTGAACACATAGGTAATGCTAACGTCTATATCACCAATAAAACTCATGTACTCAGAGATAGCGTATTCAATTGTATTCAAGTCGTTTTCTCGTATAATTTATTCCACTCCTAATCCTGTTCAATGAACTTGCAAATTTACTTGAGTGCCGAGCTATATATACTTACTTACTCATAGCTCTTTCCAATTACAACATTCAATATAATATTTTGTTCCAGTTAAAATCTATTGATGAAATTTAAATAAACTTACTTCAATCTTCATTTTGGGATTAAATAAGGTTATGTAAAATAGTGTTTTTTAATGTATCAATTATTATTTATTGATGTTTATATGTTTCATGTATATACCTGTTTAAATAAGATAAACGTATGCAAATATTAAAAAATATATAACTTTGCTTATTTTAACTTTCATATGCCCTTGAAACTTTTTTGCTATAGCTAGTTTTACTATTAGTTTCACGCTGTATCCTGAACCTAGTGTTAAGACACTGTTTGTTTTTGAGACCGTTGTTTTTTTTTAATTATTTTATAGTTTTACTATATAGGCCTGCCTAGTATCTACCAATAGGAGACGAATTGAGACCCCGTCGACTTTCGAAAATTTTATTTATTGAAGTAAGACACTACTTAATAAATATATTAATTACTTAGAGTATAAAGTTTCTTACTGAATTTGGTATGAAACTCAATCAGAGAGCATTGACGTCTCATGCTATTATAAGTTCGGAAAACCCTTAAGCGAAATCCTTTAACTCCTAAACAATTGATTTAACTTGATTAATCTTAGCCAAAGTTTGTAATTACTAATTCAGTAATCCCTCTCAATGCTGGCACGTAAATGGAAAGTAGTAAGATGTTTTAGAGAATGATAATTTGATAAACATTTTTTTTGTCTGTTTTGTTGAAAAGCTAAGAAAACGTGAACTATGTATCTTGTTTATAATTCCTGTATATGAGTGGGAGCTCTGGAAAAGGATTAAGAATCAGTTTTTCCTGATAAAAATAAATCAGCTTCACGCTGTAGACAGCAGGGAAAGCAGAGGGAACCTAGTGTTAAGACACGCCGTTCCCCATTACCAGTACCTATTAATTATTTAAAATTATATATATTTGTCATTGATTTTATAAATTCTCTTATTTAAAACAAAAAATGTGAGACTTTTAAATAAAATAATTCCCAATTCATATAAAAAATATATGCTTAACAATTATTTAAACTTTTCAACACACTGTGGATGCAATTGCTTTAATCGAAAATGGGCTTGCACAAAACAAATAGACACTATTTGTATTCGCAAAGCAGGTAATTACAAAGCAGATAAATTATTCTACCCTTATTGGGTGATTGGACGCACACAATGGTCCTTGTGTGAGACTATCGTTGTGCCTGAACGTAATAGCAACGGGTTGTGTATCGAATAAACGGGTACAGATAGATGCGATGAAGATGCTTCTTATTATTCTATCGACAATTATCATTTAGACCGTTTATTTTGGAAGTGGTGTAAGTCTATTTACAAAAAAATCTGACGAATACGAGTCGGTTCTCATACCGAGGATTCCGTACCAATTGTATATCAACCCGAAGTACAAAAACAAAGAAGTCGAAAGTAAAAAGTTCATCTATATTATTTATAATACGTTATCACGTCTTTATAAATAAGCATTGTTTGTATGTGGTTGTTAAAAAATCCATATTATTATGTATTAATATTGATCGCCTATAAATTTAAATATTAGGTACTTTGTAAATGTTAAAAAGAGATAAGAAAAAACACTATTGGACAAAAGGAAATTTAAACGGCTAAAATTTGTAAACATAAAAATCTTCAAGGCACCTTTGTACGAAGATGCCAGAACTACTACTTAGAAAAATTATAAAAATATCAAGCTTCAGACTAGAGAGAGATATTAATATATTTCTTGTAACCTTTAATTTTTCCGAATCAAGACAAAATGCTCTAACATCACTTTAAAAATTAACTGTCCATTTCATGTAATTAATATTAATAATATATAGAAAAATGAGCATTTTTGTAACGAAAAAAAAGATAAATTATGGTTAAATTAGGCGGAAAATTAAGAGATCGTTGATGTTGATGGCTGTAAGCCGAGGTTCGAGTCCCAAAGGGGACGACTTGCCGCCAGTAACATCCTCCCAAGCACCCAGGTAGTGCTTAATATTATGTTGTTAGACTAATCAGATTTCTCCTGTCGTTAAATAAAATAAGTTTTATTAATATAAAATTTTTCAAAGTACACTAGCAAATAATTTTACTTTTACAAATATACCTACTTGAACAGTCTATTAGTGAACTGTGTCATTGAACTCAAAATACGTACAATTTCTACAAAATTAAGATAAAGAGCAATAATGATTTGTATATCCCTGACTACTGGTCTTTGTATACATTTGAAGTGGGTCGTTAACGAGGGTCGCACAAAGGACTCCCGGGACTGTTCTATTCGGTACGAAAAATAACCCTCAAGAGATTAAAACTACATGTACGAGTATATCTTAATTGCGTAAGTACCATTTATTATAATAAAAGTTCAGGTTTGAGTTTTATATCTGGCTAAATATAAATGTAAATTATATTCTATTTATATGAATTTTTACCAAAATATATTATTTTGTGACACAAATGTATAGTGTGGTCCAAAAATTTACGCTAGCTAGATTTAAATTAGGCAGTAAATACAGTTATTAGTTTTAAGATTGTACTTTTTTATTGAATAATAAAGCACAAATAATATGATTATTTATGGAATAACAAATATTATAATTAACAAATATCCAGCCTTTACGGCTTTGCTTCATATACTACACACTCTTTTGTCGAAACTTTTGATGACAGTTCTGCATAATACTAGTTGACTACTAGTGATTAGAATTTTTAAAACTTTTTTCTCTTCTTAGTTTCACTTGCTTCGCCATCATAGTACTTGTACTTGTACTTGTATACGTAGAAAACAATAATTTTACAAAGCCAACTTTATCATCATAAATTTAATAGTCTAGTTCTAGTTATAGTTCGATTCAAAAGCACTCATAAATACGCAGCAAAATAACGTTCTTCTACTTACTAGTAGAACTACTGTTTCTCAATTGTTATTTCAATAGATAAAATAGATGATGTTGAATAGGTGAATGCTAAAATGAAGTGAAAGAACCCTGCCTTGACCGCTCTGCCTGTATGTGGAATAGAGTGTAAAATTTTAAAAAAATCTCTCAAATGCGAATCGGGCTCGCCCACTGAGGGTTCCGTACCAATATCATGATTGTAGGTTAACGTGAACTACAACTTATAAGAGTTGACAAACTTTTTTAGGTTGCTTACAGGTATACCTCATTTTGCATGAAATGAACTACAAAAAATAGTTTGCAGTGTATTTTTTTTATGAAATACCATCAAAACTCACTTTTCAGACGTATTTCTTTTTTTTTGTATTATAAGTTCTCACTTTGTATCAAATTTCATACCTGGAAAGCCTACGGGGAGAACATTATAGATTTGATTGCGCGGCGAATTTCTTAAAAAATACATCAAAAACGATGCATAAGTGCTCGTAACTTTTGATTGCGTCGACTTAGAACCTTGATTTTTTTCTGTGCTCTAAGGAACCGTAGACATGAATATTTGTGACGTTTAGATAAATGGCCTTGACAGACGTGCAGATAAGCATCAAAGTGATCCTATAAGGGTTTTCCTTTTGAAATACAGTACCCTAAAAAACATACAACACAAGTTATAGGAAGGTATTATTCTGAGAAATATTGCATTGTAATTGGTTCATTTCAGAATAAAAGAGAAACTCTTGTTATGATATAAAATTCTGGGATTCTTTGATGATAATACTGTTGCACAATCTTTTTTATTTTTACGTGATATTGATGAGCGGGGAAATAGGTGTGACATTTTACTTAGTTCGCTATTTTTGTACATGTAAAGATAATATGTGCTTGGTGGCGCAATCTAATGCTGAAATTGTGAAACTAATCCAATATTCACATAACCATTTTCACATTCTAGCTTCTAGCTGATTAGCTTAACAATTTTTACTACGATATATATAAAAAAAATATATAAGATGTTAAGACGAGAAGAAGAAGAAAACGATTAATTTCAGGACAGTAAAAAGAGAAGCAATTAAGACATGCATAACTAACATATCCCAATAAAGAAAAAAAATGTTATATCCCGTATGAAGAGTGGTAGATAGAGGGATTAAAGTGTTCCATACTTTCCGCCCTATTCCATTCTTTAACGCCACGTTTAATTCCGTTCCGTTTTCCTTTCTTATTACCAGCCAAAGAAAAAGCAAATAATCCATTACTTCGAGATGGAATCGAACGCACAACCGACGCGTTTACAAGTTACGCTGTTCCGCTGCGCCACCACAGCCTCCAGTTTCTAATATTAATCGCAGTACTTAAATTATATTAAGGTTCAATTAACATAATGAAGTGTCACGATCGAGTTCTGAACTTGTGCCAATTGTGGAAGCTCTTGTTTCCGCGCAGTTGTTATCAGTTGCTTGTGAACTATGACAGTACTGTGGCACAAATGAGAATTAGAAGCGAATATTTTGCTTATCTATGGACTAAAAATATGGACGGACTATGGACGAAAAATATTATTCTTTAATAAATATATAAAAAAATATATACTTAGTATGTTTATTTTAGTATCAAAGGAAAACTAAGTGGAAAACTATATAACAAGACGGACATGACGTATACAAATGATTTTTGTTTTAAATAAGATAATTTTTGGAACTTTTGTTTTTGCATTATTTAAAAAAAATGTGTCATAACTGACACAATTTTAATTATTAACATAAATTAATTAATAAATTATTAATTTATAACTATTTTTTTTATTAACATTAATCTTGGTAGTCTGTATAACGCTTAAGTTTATACCTTTATGGCCTTCCGACTTCCTCTCGCCTAAATGTCGAAACATCTCTACCAGGTAACTCATAAGTTACAGGTAAGTATAAGATATTGTCCAACTTAGTAGTAAATTATTGTAAACTTTACCCAAATGGAACAGATATACAAGGCCTTCAAAGGTAAAACACATAATTACAGGTAATAAATAATTTATATAGAATTACCTGTATTCCCAAGTAGTTCTTTTGTTATTGTTTGTATATGAAAACTGAATAAGCAAATAAATCGTGCATATTCTATAGAATGCATTGACTATTCATTTTAATGTCATATAGCTGTGCGTTTGAAAAATTGTTTAATGTATTTTTTTAGCGTTACGCTTTAACTTCATTTAGCAGGGTAGGCAGAGGGAACCTAATGTTAAGACACTCCATCCCCCATTTTCCTCTGAATTTTCGAGACCAGAGCGAGGAAATGACAAAACAAATAATTTATTCATCCAAGTGGGAATCGAAGCCACGACCATCGCATATACAGCTACACGCTTGTGCCAATGCGCTACATTGGCCTCTGTACATATATATATATATATACATATATTAAATTGTGAATATATTATATCGATTAAAAGAACGCATTAAGAAAAGCTTGCTTGCATATAAGCGCTTATATTTTGGTTGTCGAGCAAATACTGTTAAGAAAACATTTTCACAATGTCGCCACAGCAAGTTTATCTAAACGAGACACTTTAGCTTCCCTTCCCGTGTGCAAAATATTAAATATATCTAATAGGGTTGGGCAAAAATAAATTAAGTATGTTCATAGCACGACGGTTGTGGGTTCGATCTCCACTCGGTGAATCTTTATATTTCGAGTAGAAAATAATTAACTTACATACAAGTGCGTTAATATAATTATTTTGGCTTTAATGTGAAGGAATTTCAAATAAGAACTTTTATTATTATCTGCAACCTACACAGCCACCAAATTCTTGGTATATACAAATTAAAACGAGAAAGCGTCGTTAAAATGTTTCTGAAATGAAAACTCAAAATTCTGTGAATATAATATGAATAGAAAGTTAATGAGTTCCAGTTAAAAGTGTATCAAGATGTCATAAAAGTCGTGTTTCATAAAGGAATTTACAAAATAGAGTATAATGTTTTTTGTGCAGACGCTGAAACAGGCACTAACGAGGGTAGAGAGTTAACGGAGAGTTGCTAAGTATTATGTAACTGACATAGTAAAAGTATTTTTTTAAGTTTTACCTTTTGGTTTAAAGGATACAAAGTGAAAAAAATATGATTAATACATTTTTTATTATTTTTAAAGCATTTGTATTTCAGCAGATACGCCCAGCCCAAGCGGTTAAGTTTTGAGACAGCTTTGACGCTGTATTCTATGTGCCTCATTGTATAAATAATTTACAAAATATTTAACTTTCGCAAAATATAGTTCGTGCGTTGTTTATTTTGTTAAGAGACAAAACTGAACGCTCGCGCTTCGTTTCACTTTTTTCTATATTATTATATTTATCTGGACTTAAGTCTAAGTCGACCAAATCAAAGGTCACGCGGCTATCGTACTATTAGGATGTATAATGTATATGTAACGAAATTCGTGTTGAGTTCGACTATTACATGAAAACTGATCCTATTAAGTTTTTCTACATTTATTTAATTTATTCTTTGAGGCAGAGTGTTAAAACACTCTTCTAAAAGTATTGCGTGTTGATTTGCGGAACTCAACGCCACGCTTGGTCTCGACACCACAGCGAAGAAAATGCAAATATTAAATATAATTTATATTTATATTTCGATGCTAATGGACATAAGATGAACTCTAAATTATTCTTCCAAGAGCAACATACTTCATATTTAAGATTGCCAAAGTGCATAAAGGAGAAGCTCTTACTTAACTCGAGACATGCCCAAGCCGGAAGTGCCTAGATAGCACGTTAAATTTAAGGTCTAAGCTGGTATATACATACATAAAATTCTTATTCTCATATTAAAAAATGTAATAAATGTTCTTGTGTAGGTTGTTAATATCTTTATTAGTTATGACGTAATTCATTGTTTCTGCTTCCTTCTACATATCTTACAATTAAAATGAAAAAAGAAAATTTTAAATATGGTAAATATGCATGCTAAATATTTTATCATCCATTATTTTAAATTAGTAGTTAAGCAATTTAGATTAACTGTAATTGTGTTAATTTAAAGAAGATATAGAGTAAATACACTATTATACATACAGGGTGGAAGAGGCAGCGCTTCTTTTATTGAAACTGCATATAGGGTAATATATTTCAAACCCACACCTAAGAAATTAATCAAGGTACCTGAACAGTTTTGACATAGGATTTTTTTTTCATTTCACGATTTTAATCCATACCTGTATTTTGTGTGACGCACACATACGTGTGCGACGTTTCCGATTTGACAGGTAAGTGTGTGCGTGCCTATGTTATACTTTACAAATGGCGTTTTATTTTAAAACGATAATTTTATTATTTATTTTGTTTGAAAAAATATTTTTTTCATTTTTGGGATTATTTTTTTTCCGAATTATATTAAGCTTTTATAGAGTAGTTAGAACTGTGGTTTCATTTAAAGTGGTGCTGACAATTCCACCCTGTATATAAATTAATTATTAGAGATAATTTTTTTTCAGAATTAAAACAAAAAATACTTCATTTCATATAAAAAAAATAGTCTTTCTATATAAAATTAATTTACATTAAAGTTTTATCAGCTATGGAAAAGGATGCGACAACGTAACAATGGACAGTGTCGCGACGCGATCGTCGACAGCATTTCCTATCTTCTACTACAGTTAGGACCTCGTGAACCAATATACAACGGTTGTGAACTTTATGGGCTTTCACAGTATTTAAAGCTGATATTGTACTAGAACTAAAACGTAAATAATACCTATGCTGATATTCTGAAATATAAATATCATTGTAAAAAGTTCAAGATTTTATATGATAACGAAGACATATAATATACATGAAAAATCTACAAAATCGGTTACCTATTTTTATATATTTAACCGAAAATATATACAAAAACTTATTATTTCTTTAATTTAATATCATTCTATTCTCTCATTCCAATTTAATATGTATCTTTAAATAACTAGAACATTATAAACATTTCGGTATAGGTTTCATTTGCTTACCGCTACGTGCATAAACCAAGCCTCGTATTTCACTTTGCTTTCCGTCTTCCGCACCTGTGTTTGAAGATTTGCATCAAGCAACGGTTGCCTTCATCTTATTCCTGGTCCTACATACATTCATTTCTGAATTTATTCATACAGCGAGGTTTATGTAATTTTCATACCGAGAGTAAGTTAAAACTGCTTAAATTAAAAAGCTAGAATAATTTACTTTAAGAGTATAAAGTATGAGATATTATTTCTTACCATATCTCGCATTTGTATATGCATACCCCTCTAAAACTCTGAATTGCAATAAAAGATACTTACTTATATTTACCTGAGGTTATAGGTTTATAATCTTTGCAATTACTAGCTCAAGTATAATTTAAGCGATGTAATGTAAGACGTCATCGTTGCGGAGGGGCACAAGTGTGTAACTGTAACCGCGATAGGTTGTGGGTTCGATTTCCACTCGAGGAAATAAAATATTTAATATTTTTATTTCTTTGCTCTGGTATCAAGACAAGCGCGGTATTAAATTCCGCCACTCAACACATAATGCCTTCAGAATTTAGCGGAAGGTGGGGAGCGAAGTGTCTTAACACTAGGCTGTCCCAGACTACCAGGGCTATATGCGGGATGACTTGGACTGGCCTCCTCATTATTATTTTTTAATTATTATTTTTAATTTAAGTATGATAAGACTTGAAATTGATCCTTGTAATATGATTTTAATAAATAGAGCTTATTTTAAATCATTTTGCAAATTATCGGTCGAAACCTGAAATTGATCTATAACATATATTGAAAATAACTAAAGGTTTTATGTTATTCATAATAACTAAAGAATTTGTGAATCAACCACGTATATTAAGGATAACCCAAAAACTTATGCATGTAAGAAATTTGCAGTCATGTAGCAAATACGTTCTACCCATGTCAAAGTGCTTAGAATGAAAAGCACTTTTTTCTTATCCATGCCACGCGAGTACATGCGTGAAAAGGGATCTACACCATATTAATATTTTAAGGGAAATGTTTTTGGGTATGCCTGATCTCAAATGTTCGTCAAATGTAAATTATTTAACGGCTATTGACTAATCTAAACTATCTAATCGACCCTAACTAAATTACAAGGCAGGGGCGGGCAGATCCGCAATTTAGTCTGTGTCGATTTGAAAATGAATCTAGAGAAAAAAAATATCAATTTTAACAATTAAGTTGCTTAATTTTTCATGATATCAGAAACAATTCTGATAATGATTTTATTTGTAAATGAGGTGCATAAAGCAAAATATGAAAAATAAAAGATTTAATCTTCTATATATATAAAATCGAAAGGTCACTCACTCATCACGAAATCTCAGAACCTACATGTGCTAGGAATCTCAAATTTTGCATAGGAGTTATTTATAGGACGTAGGTGCTCGCTAAGACGGGAATTTGCAATATTCGACTTCTAAGGGGTTGTTTTTGGGGTCGAAAGTTTGTATGAAACTTCGTTACTACAAATGCTAGGAGTCTCAAATTTTGCATAGACGTCACTAGGACGTCGTCATGGAGACAGAAATTAATAATAACATAGTTCACGCGGGTGAAACCGCGAGCGGGTCGCTAGTATTTAATATTTTGACAATGTTGAAAATGGATAAATATTATTTTTTTTAATTATTATAATGTTGCTACAAACAATAACACAGCTAGTACAACCCAGTAAATATATGAAGCTGTAAGTTTCAGCACGCATCCTAAGACTAGTGGGTTATGTCGCGAAGTTATGTGAGCATATTTCAGTGCACGCCGTCATTAGTCTCCGCAAGGCGAGCTGACGGACTACGGAGCTCGAGGAGCTGACTAACGACCGCATTAGACTTACTTACATTTTATACCGATCTCTCCAGATCACACGGTGGTTGACACAGTGAAACTATATAAATTGTAATTTTATGTCAAATATATTTTAATATGTTTAATATGTGAATTAATAGTGTTATATTGTTTGATCTGTAACGTTTATATAATATATCATAGGTATTCATATTTTCGCCAAGAGTCGTGCGGGTTAAGTGTACGCACTTTTGCCTTTAGCGTTCTACTGTGTATTAGAATAGTGACATTATGATTGTTTTATGGCAAAGAAGCGAACGAGCGTACAGCTCTCCTGATGGTAAGTGATCCAGTGACCAGAGGAGCTACTATTGACCCAGAAACACTGCTGCAGGTAGTCCATTCTTCAGTTGTGTCGCGTGAGGAAAGAAGTTTCTAATTAACCGCATAGTAGTGGAGTGCCACGAATCCAGATGGTGATGATGATATGTGAGCTTGTGAGTCCGGTTAGAAAATTCGGCAGGTATCAGGTCAAACAGTTCTCCAGAATATTCCAAATGACAAATGTGGTAAAGAAAGCACAGCGAGGAGACTTTCCTACGTAAAGTAAAAGTGTCCACAGTCTTTCTAGACTATTTTGTCGTAGTATAAAAGAAACGGCTCTACATTAAAGGGGACCCCTCCTATTAAATAATAATATTTAGTTATAGTACTTAAGCAAAAGTAATAATAAGAACAAATAACTTGCATACTAGCAACATATTACAGGGTTATACAACCCCCATTGTACACCACAGTCCTGTGGGCGGCGTCTGACGTGTTCCAAACAATAATTGTCGAGCAGTAACTAGCCGCGCAGATGCTACCGTTTAATTAAAAGTTTGAGCCGAAGCTTCCCTACGATGTTATTGGACTGTGCCATGGCCTTTCCCTTAAATGGAAGTAAACTTTTACAACACGTTTATAGCTAACTAATATTTCCCCTAGTCGATATATCCACTTGTATTATTGATTGTCGTGATTTGTTTTGTTTAAAAATATACTTTTCTCAAACAGCTGTTATAATTTTTTTGGTTAAATAATAAAATATTTTATTTACGTATTTATACAGGGTGGAATTGTCTGCACCACTTTAAATGAAACTACAGTTTTAACTACTCTATAAAAGCGTAATATAATTCGGAAAAAAAATAATTCCCAAAAATGAAAAAGTTATTTTTTCAAACAAAATAAATAATTAAAATATCGTTTTAAAATAAAACGCCATTTGTAAAGTATAACATAGGCACGCACACACTTACCTGTCAAAGCGGCAACGTCACATACGTATGTGTGCGTGACACGAAATACAGGTATGGATAAAAATCGTGAAATGAAAAAAAAATCCTACGTCCAAATTGTTGAGGTACCTTGATTAATTTCTTAAGTGTGGATTTGAAATATATTACCCTATATGCAGTTTCAATAAAAGAAGCGCTGCCTCTTCCACCCTGTATATAAAAACAGCTAGTATATTTGAGTTAGGAGTTTTTCCAATACGCACCTGTGGAAAAATAATAAGTATATTGTGAAATAATATTTCGATGAGCTTAGACTAAGTGTTTTCAAATTTCAAATAAAAAACACATAAAACTAAAATATTATTTGCAGCGTTTAACAACGTATATAGGCAAGTAAATAAAACAATCAATAGAGCTCAGGAGCATCCAAATTTAAGCCAAGTCGACAGCCGATCGAATATTGCCAAAGCTATTGGAAATGGGAATATTTGTTCATTTCTATACAAGAATAGATATTGTTTCATACATAGAACGGAAATTCATTTTCATGACATATGTGCTTAATGTGTCTAGCGTACTTAATGTGGATCAAACCCACGAATTACGAGCTAGCAGTTAAATGGTCGTTTAACACTATGTATATGTGAGGAAATGAAGAAATGAAAATATTAATAAACTGTATACAATTTCCTCGAGTGGAAATCGAACCCACAACCAGTCGCTTTACAGTCACATACATGCCTACATATACCATATTCGTTATGTCCTATGTATAATTGAACAATCAATTTTAACAATTTGACAGATATAGTACCTTTGTAGCCTGACAATGATTAAAATTACCTTTGAACATACAATTTTTATGCAACGCCAAATTGCGTTTTCGAACATACAGGGTGGAAGAGGCAGCGCTTCTTTTACTGAAACGGCATATAGGGTAAAATATTTCAAACCCAGAATTTAAAAAAATAATCAAGGTACCTCAACGGTTTGGACGTAGGATTTTTTTTTCATTTCACGATTTTTAACCATACCTGTATTTCGTGTCACGCACACATACGAATGCGACGTTGCCGCTTTGACAGGTAAGTGTATGCGTGCCTATGTTATACTTTACAAATGGCGTTTTATTTTAAAACGATAATTTTATTATTTATTTTGTTTGAAAAAAAAACTTTTTCATTTTTGAGAATTATTTTTTTTCCGAATTATATTAGGCTTTTATAGAGTAGTTAAAACTGTGGTTTCATTTAAAGTGGTGCGTTCAATTCCACCCTGTATATTCATATAATATAATTTTCATGCGTGATTGCGGCATAGCCCAGGTAAATCACAAGCAATTTTTATGATAGCACGAATGTAAATGGCTTTGCAGATATTTTTTTTCAGCTTCCAACTTTAACCCATTAATAGCAGAGTAAGAAGAAAGATCAAAAACACTTATAAACTTATTTAATCGAGTAGATATCGAACCCACTATCATCGTATTTGTTTATAGGTATATATTTTTATTTTAGAATCTATTTTACTTTCCACAACGAATACGTTCGTCACGTAACGTAAAGGAAGCGTAAATAAAAATGATTATTAAGATTTTTTTCTTTACTTACACACTCAAACTTAAAAGTAGTAGTAGGTAGTTTTAAATTAAAACATAAAAAGGAAGTTTAAAAATATATAAAACCGTCAAAATGTAGTTGTACATTAAAAATGTTTCAATTCCTAGTTGATCAGCAATTCGGCGTATCGACGAAGCTTTTAAAAAATATTTTCTGTTAACGTTTCATTCCACATTTCAATTTTATTTGAACATATTTTTTTATGTATCTATCGATATGATGAACATCTTTATCTATTTTATTCTTATTCATATATTTGAATCTTAACATTAAGTTCCTTCTGTCTACCTTATATGCGAGAAATATGTGTAGAGCTAAAATGACAAGATAGTTAATATTCTTTCATAAAGGTAACATTTAAAGCCAGGCCAGTCAAAACCAGTCATGGCGGAAAGTGGGAAAGGGAATGTCTTAATAGGAATGGAGTGTCTTAACACTAGGTTCCCAGGCTCAATCTGCCCAACTTGCCATATACGGGGTTCAGTGTGAACCTAAAAAGAATTGAATAAATAAAAATGTAGATTCCAATGGCGGAGTAAGTTGATGTAGCGGCAGATAAGTAAATGTACATACCTAAGTGCTCGCTCGGTCGCGTAGCCTTAATTTCCCACTAGATTACCTCAATAAGGGCAAGAAGTCAACCGTAGATCTTAAGATATTGCTGCATCATTTGTTTCCTTCTCAAATTCAAAATTTACTATTTAATAAATAATAAAAATAAAAATTTATAAATAAAAAAAAGATTTACGTATAATTATTGGTGTAATCGACATACTCGTCAGCGGAAAGTGGGGAACGGAAGTGTCTTAAAGGAGAGCAGAGTGTCTTGACAATAGGTTCCCATGTTCTCTCTACGCATCCTACTAAGGGCGGGATACAGTATGAAGCTGCAAAAAAAGAGAACTAATAATTTTTACAATTGTTTAACAAACTACATATAACAGGTAAATCGCACAAACAAAACTAAAAGCAAGAATTAATGGTGCAGACAATTTTTCCTAGTAACATTGTAATAATATACAAAAGAAGTAACATTTTTATACATTAATAAAAATCAAAGATCTATCAACACCAACACCGAATGTTTATTCGAATATATTCGGTATTCGAATATATATCTATCATATATATATACCCAGTAGAATCCAACTTTTGCTTCCCCTTATTCAGATGTAAAAGGTATTTTTTGCGTTCTAGTAAATGCATATCTAAATATTTAAATCCCAGTTGTATGCATTACCTGAACAAGCGTCGGAGCGAACAAAAACTGCTTTGTGCTCTATGATAAATGTGCAACTTTTTCTTTCTCTTAACTCTAATACGTAGTTCCATCTGGATTTTACAAATATTTCATCATATATTTTTGTGCTATAATATATTTGTTCAGCGCTAACACTGTTGTTTCTATAATTACAAATAAATATATGGAATTTCAATATTTTTCGTTTCAAAGTTCTGGTAACGAGCCAAGCGCGGCGTTTAGTTACGCTAGTTGCATGCAATTCCTTCAGAATTTGGAAAGTGGAGAACGGAGTGTCTTCATACTAGGCTTACAGGTTCCCTTAGCCTAACTTACTAAGTGCGGGATACAGCGCAAGCTAAAAATAAATAAATATTTATAGAATATTGTAAAATCTATGTGCATTACGTGTGAGTTGAATTTGACTTTGAGTTAAATTTTGAATTTGAATTTTGTATAATATCATGAAAAATATATAATATTTAAAATTTGAGTAAATTTTAAATAAATAACCTATGAAAATTGAATTGTGTACATACAAAAAACTGATAATAAATAATAAACAAAACAAATAAACTTATTTTTAACAAAAAGAAAAACCGACTTCTAACAACGAACTAAAAAGTGGAAAATAATTTTACAAAGATTTTATAATTTTGAAGTAATAAGAATAATTTTGAAGTCCTTTTCTTACAGAAGTCGGTTAAAAAGTATAAACCATGATATTTTAAATATTAAAAGAAGTTGTACCTTTGTTTGGAGACAAAAGCCAGTAGAAGCAAATAGAAGCAAAATCGAACAATGATGTCACGCTAGTTATAGTAACCACCTATGCTATACATAACGTAACTTTACTTTGATTAAACTCTTAACGAGCTAAATTTTCAGTAGCGGAAATTTTGGAACTAAAGCGAACACTTTGAACTATTTAACATAGAAATATTAACATAAATAAAACCTAATAAAGTTTTTTTCCAACTTTTATATTATAAAAAGAGTATAAATCCATTTATTAATTTAAGTTATCATTATTGCTTCCTTATTAGGTTTTATTATTAAGAATTTTATATTAGAAATTTATTAGGAATTTTAAAATATATTCTAGATATTATCAAAACTGTAAACGGAATGTTTGTAGGTTCGATCTTGGTCGGGGAATGGTATTATTTAAATTACTTCCATTTTCCTGCTGTGGTCGACATTCGGCGTAATAAATAAATCTAATAGGAAACAAAGCTTTTAGTGTGAGTTGTAATTACTTAATATATTTTTATTCGATTGCCAGTCTGAAAGCATCGACACGCACTAATTTATGTTAGACGTTTCTAAGCTGCTATGTCGGTTACCTCCTCGTGGAGCACCCTGGGCAACGGGACGGGCAGCAGCATCACTGTCGTGGTGCTGCTGCTCGTCGCGGCTAATAAACCGACACGCGGGAATGCGCTCCGGCGCTCTTTGTTGTAAGAGTTGTCCCGTGAGCGCATTGTAGGGAGGGATCACAGGTGTGTGATGGCTCTGCGCGCACGCGCTAGGTCACTGTGGAGGTATGGCGGGTTCGGCGTGCGCTTACCCCGCCGTCGGACAGAGCAGTGCTCTCCGTCCTTTTCGTAATCCCGTGAGCGGTGTCTGTGGTCATGTCTCGCGACCACGCACGGGACCGAGGTCTTGCCTTCACCGGCCGGACCGCGAGGAAGAAAACCTCTATAAAAAATTACCCCAACCCAAGCGGCGAAGCAGCGTGAGGGGTTCATGGCTGATGGGATGATCAGTCGCTACTGCTGGTCCCGCCAGGGTACCGGCCGACACCCGTGGCGTATAAGGCTTATCCAAGCACAGGGGGCACTACTTGGATGGACTGTTCTTCCCCCATACTCGTGGGAACTTTATGGAAAAAGAACAAATAAACCCAACAACAAATGACGGTAACGTGGGAGTTTTAGAGTCCGGTTCGGACTCGGGAGCGGTGCAGAGTACCCGACGTAAGCGCAAAACTGACATATCTCGGTCTGGCTCGGAAATTGACGCAATACCTGGCTCCAAATGCCATACGGCAACTAGAGGAAGGCCTCCGAAAGCCCGAGGCGCTGCACAAACACGTGCTCGTAAACAGCAGAGGCAGCGTGTGGAGAAAGCACGCGAAAAAGATTATGATTTGGAGAGGAGCCTTTCGGACTGGGCATCACAGCATAAGTCTGCACAGACCGACGTAGAGAGCGTCTCGGGGGTGGACGATAGACGGGATGCCTACCTATGTTCTGCTGAGGAGCTACGCAAATTCGCAGGACAACGTGCAGCCTCCATACTGCAAGTAGCAATGAAGTCTGGCAACCTTAAGGGCACATATGTGCGCAAACTCAAGGAAGCTGCAGCATCCCTCACTGAAATTGTCGAGGCACTAGTCACTCGTACTGAGAATGAGGAAGTACGCCGCGTACGCGAGGAGAATCAGCGCCTGACTGTGGAAGTGGAAAAACTTAGATCGGAGCTCCAAGCACACAGTAAGGAGGTACAGAGTCTAAGGTTGACAGTTGCTAACTCGCAAAATTCAGCCCAGGCGGTTTCGGCGCCGACTCATGATGTTAATGAAGAAATGCTTGAAGGGCTGAGGCGCACCATTATCAGCTCTGTGGGAACTTTGATTGATGCTCGTTTTGCCGGCATCGAAGAACGCCTTCTTCCAGCAAGACCTTTGCGTCCCCCTTTAGCACATGAGCGACGTCAAAAAGGGATGGCAATATCGATGGAGATAGCGGACGCTGAGACTGAAGCTAAACGCAAACCTAAACATAAAAAACCCACAGGGCGTGTTCAAGCTCCGGTAGCTAGGAATGATGCACTAATGGCTGAAACTTGTCCGGAGTCAGGTTCAGGCATCACTGTCGCCGAGATTGTGGAGGAAGTGGGTGGTTCCTGGACTACAGTTGTCAAACGGAGTAAGAAAGGGAAGAAATCTTCCTCTACGCCGACATCAGCAGCTGCGAATAGGCAGCCTCCAAGACCTAAGTTGGCCAAGCCACCTCGCACTAAAGCTGTTATGGTTACTTTGACTACGGAGGCCTTAAGGAAGGGAGTTTCCTATGCCCAGGCCCTGGAACGAGCTCAGCAGGGGATTGATCTGGTGCAGCTAGGCATCACCCAAGGTCTAACGGTGCGCCAGGCAATGTCGGGTGCCCGACTTTTAGAGCTCTCTGCATCATACTCCTCAGAGCAAGCGGACATTCTAGCTGAACGGCTAGGCGTAGTTCTAGAGGGAGTGGCTGAAGTCACTAGACCCCACAAAAACGCATCGTTAAGATTAGTGGGCTTAGATGATTCGGTCACCAAAGAAAGGGTACTGGACGCCGTTGCGAGTACTGGCGGTTGCCCAGTGAATGCTATCACAGTCTCAGATCTATTACTTGGTCCTAGAGGAATGAGGTCAGCTGTGGTGCGATGCCCATGCGAATCTGCTAAAATCATCGTGGAGAAGGGACGGATCTTGGTAGGTTGGAGCTCTGCTAAGGTTCAGGTTCTGGAGGAACGACCTATGCGCTGTTTTAGGTGCCTATCGTTGGGTCATACTAGGCCTCGGTGTCCTTCAACAGTTGTGCGGGAACATCTTTGCTTCCGATGCGGCAGTGAGGGCCACAAGTTTAAAACATGTCAAGCCACACCACGTTGCATGGTATGCTCAGACGCGAAAAAGCCGGCAGAACACGTCATGGGTAGTGCTGATTGCCATCCACCGCCTGTTAAAGGAACGGAGGCTCTAAACATTGAGGCCTACGTCAGACGTCGAGGCTGTGAGGGCCAGGAGGATATTGCCATGTCATAATGGACAGACAACCAGCACATTTCCTGCAGACGAATGCCAACCACTGTGCTGGAGCGCAGGACTTATTATTGCAATCCATGGCAGAGTGGTGCGTCGACATTGCTGTTGTTTGTGAACCATATGTAGTACCGGATAGTGCTAGTTGGCTTGGTGACTTAGATAGCTCCGTCGCTATTATATCTGGAAATATTACCGGTCGCGCACTCGCACTTGTAGAAAGGGGTTCTGGATATATTGTGGCAGAGTGGGGAGAGTATATTATAATTGGCGTATACTTCTCTCCGAACCGAAGCCTGGCGGAATTAGAAATTTTTCTTGACTCCGTCAGAGCTGCAGTTTGCCGTCAGACACCGAGAAAAATCTTGGTCCTTGGTGACTTTAATGCCAAGTCACGGGCTTGGGGAAACGTTACCTCTAACAGCAAGGGAGATGCGGTCCAGCTGTGGGCGCTGCTTTCCGGATTGTCACTTCTCAACATAGGGACGGCGTTTACTTGCGTACGGCATAATGGAGGGTCCGTGGTGGACCTTACGTTTGCCACCCCAGCTGTCGCACGTAATGTTGCAAATTGGAGAGTAGAGACAGAAGTGGAGACCTTATCGGACCATCGTTACATAAGGTTCCAGGTCTCCACCCAGTCAGCATCAGCAACCCAGCCACTGGGTCCATTTCGGAGATTTCCAAGATGGGCTCTTAGCCAGCTCAACGTGGAACTCGTAAAAGAAGCTTCCATTGTTGCGAAGTGGTGCTCTCAGGGGACCATAGAAGGCTCTGGCTCCAGCGTTAACGAAACAGCAGATCAGATGTGTGAAGCCATGACGGCGGTATGCAATGCGGCCATGCCAAGGGTCCGACGAAGCGTAGTCCGACGCCGAGTATACTGGTGGACGTCCGAAATTGCGGACCTGCGGACGTCATGTAACCGGGCCAGACGGGCATACGTAAGATGCAGGAGGAGAAATGGTGTAGACACTACTCTCCAGGACCAGTTAAAGAGTGTTTACAAGGATAAGAAAAAGTCTTTACAGCTCGCCATTCGTCTAGCAAAATGCCAAGCGCGGGAAGAGTTATTAGCGAATCTAAACAGGGATCCGTGGGGGCGCCCATATCTCGCTGCACGAAAAAAATTGCGAGTCCGGAGTGCCCCGGTGACGGAGACCCTAACTACAGCCTTCCTCTTGCACATTGTTGCAGAGTTGTTCCCAGAACCACCTAATTTCATCCCTCCTAGGATGGCTCCTCTCTCAGCGCACGAAGGAGAACTTGTGGTGCCTTTAATTACCGAAGAGGAAATGAAAATGGCTCTTCGTAGGCTAAAAACCAAAAAGACGGCTCCAGGACCCGATGGCATTCCAGGGAAAGTCCTGAGCATCGCCCTGGAGTTCCTAAGCAATAATCTTCGGGTATTGTTTGACCAGTGCCTTTCTACTGGGCAGTTCCCGAAGAACTGGAAAGAGGGAAGGTTATGTTTATTGCGTAAGGAGGGTCGTCCTCTGGACTCACCTTCTGCATACCGACCTATAGTACTGCTGAATGAGACGGGCAAGATCTTGGAGAAGATCATCGCCGTTCGTCTCACTCAGCACCTAGAGGAGGTAGGACCGGGTCTGTCAGAGGCCCAATTCGGGTTCAGAGCCGGTCGTTCCACCATCGACGCTCTTAATGCTCTGAAGACTCGGGCGTTGGCCGCGACTTCACAAGGAGAGGTTCTTCTAGCCGTATCAATAGACGTGGTGAATGCCTTCAATAGCTTGCCGTTTGAGACGCTACGAGAGGCACTCCGATACCATGGTGTGCCTTTCTATCTCCGGCGGCTATTGAATGACTACCTTCAGGATAGAGTGGTTTTATGGACTGGAGAGGATGGGCAAATCGGTCGTCGAAGAGTCGCTTGTGGGGTTCCACAGGGGTCGGTTTTAGGACCGGTTCTGTGGAATCTCGGATACGATTGGCTCCTACGTTGTCACCTACCTCACGGGATGAGCGTCATCTGCTACGCCGATGACACTCTTATCACATCCCGAGGTGTAAATTATAATGAGGCGGCACGTCTGGCTGAATTTGGTATCGCTAGTGTTATTGACCGCATTGAATCTCTGGGTCTCAGGGTTTCCAGTGCAAAAACGGAGGCCCTACTGTTTCATGGCCCACGCAAGGGACCACCCCGTGGGGCCACTCTTTCCATTCAGGGACAGGAGGTGGAATTACGGACTCAGATGAAATATCTGGGTCTGATCCTGGACAGTCGATGGTCGTTTTCGTCGCACTTCGCTCAACTTGTACCAAAGCTTGTGAATACCGCAGGGGCCCTCGGTAGATTACTACCGAATATTGGAGGTCCGGATTACACATGTCGACGGCTATATGTTGGCGTGTTGAGATCTATGGCGCTGTACGGGGCTCCCGTGTGGGTGGATTCTCTCACCGTTCGTAACAGGACCCAACTGCGAAAAGCGCAACGGGTCATAGCGGTGAGAGCTATTCGGGGCTACCGTACAGTGTCATGGACGGCGGCTACTCTCTTGGCGAGTGATCCGCCTTGGGAGTTACACGCGGAAGTACTCGCTAAAGTTCATGCTTTCCGGACAAGTGAGCGGTCGCGAGGTGAACGACCATCAATGGAGGGAATCGTGCGGATCAGGAGAAGGGCAGACGAAGCCCTGATCCGACGATGGAAGTTGGACCTGGGGTACCCGGCGGCAGGTCTTCCTACGGTGGAGGCGATTCGCCCACATCTAGAACGCTGGTTTTCAAGGAACTTTGGGGTCCTTACATTTAGATTGGTGCAGGTACTGACAGGGCACGGTTGCTTTGGCAAATACCTGCACCAGATTGCACGTCGGGAGATGTCGCCGACGTGCCATGAGTGTAATGCACCCGTGGACTCAGCGCAGCATACCTTAGCCGAATGTCCCGCATGGGATCCACAGCGCCACGCTTTGATGGCTGTAATAGGTGGGGACCTCTCACTGCCCAGTGTGGTGGGGGCCATGCTGGAAAGTGAGAGGAACTGGTCTGCCATGGTCTCCTTCTGCGAGACTGTCATGGCATTGAAGGAGGCCGCGGAGCGGCTTCGAGAGTCAAGTTCGAACGCAGACTCGCTCCGACGTCGAAGGACAGGTGGCAGGAGGAGGCAGTACAACCTGCATCTCCAACTACCCTAGACTTTGTACACCTGAGTGATGACTGATCATCGGGTGCTTTAGAAGGAACCCAAAGGCGATGGTGGCGCGCAATAGGCGGGCCTACCACCGAGGCGTCGTGGTAGCATACGCGAGTGATCCTGCGGCGTCTCAATTTAGGTGGTGAGGTTTCCGCTGGGTTTTAGTGGGTAGTATCGTATTGCTCACGATGAGTCCCACAGTACCATCCGCCCGCAGAACACTTTTGTCCTGCGGACGGATGGTCTGCGTAAAAGCATTTCCCAGCGTCAAAAAAAAAAAAAAAAAAAAGACGTTTCTAAGCTGATAAGCTGATGTCTTTATAGACATACACAACACAAACCAACACATACCAGAACTCAAGTAAACAAACTTAAAAAAATAATAAATAAAAATTATTTCAACTACAGTAAAAGTAATAGTTTCAAGTTTTAGCTGAAGAATTATAAATACAAATTTAATTATGAACACTTAACATTTGCGACAGCTTAAATCATTTCTTAAATCATGCCTTTGAAATTATTTCATTAAACAGAGTGCTCATTTTCATTCTTTACAAATTAAATTAGTTCGAGTATTGCAAAGACTGCGGCAAAAAGTTGGAAAATTATGTCTGGATTAAAATAGTAGAACTGATAGTGTAGTTTGTATTAAGATATCTAAATATTTTGTAAATAATATGTCTAATTATTGGACGAGTAAGATGCCTAAAAACGAGTATCCGAGATTCGAGATCATGTTTCTTTGAATATTGTGTTTGGTTCAGTCTAAAAATATATTAAGGTAAATAAATTAAACAAGATTATATTTTCCTAGGCCTAGGCTTTTAAGACATCTTTTTTCATTCCATAGAGTGACTACTACATACTATATACGTTTTTACCAACATATGAATTAAATATGAATTTATAAAATTGTAATTGAAAATATTTAAATATTAACATTAACTATAAATTATATCTAAATTATATATTGAAACATATCCCGTTTCAATTAGTTTTAGATAATATTTGTCTAAGTCTCAATTTTTTTCACATAATTCATAATTAGTATGGGCATTACGACCGTGTAAATACAATATAGCATGTGGGGCTTTCCAGTTAGGTAAAATATAACGCAATGATTGTGGATTCAATGTTCTATCGAAAATATTATATTTAGTTCAAATTATTTTTATTGACCCTCTTTAGTAAGACCATAATCGGATAAAATAGCGGCGTTGAATTCCGCCATTCGATATACAATTTTTTAAATATAGGTAGAAAGTGATGATTGGAGCATGAGTATTGTATGTAGGTACATAATACATACAAATAAACATTTATTTATTATAATTTTATAGTATTCCTAGAATACAAATAATAATTAATTAAGTTATAGTTGTTTAAAAATATTCCATAACAAGATTTAAATATATCTATTTGTTTTTAATAACAAAATTTTCACATATTTTCCCATGAAGTGCTCATAGTATATTCGGTAATTGGTATTCGTATTTAATTATGTATTATTAGGCTATATTGATAATAGAGCTGTAGTACAATTAAAATTAAACTTACGTTAATTGAAGGCTAACATCATTAATGAATTTTGAGATAAAATAGGCAATGTTAACTACATTGCCTAATTAAACGAGTATATAAAGTAAAATCAGACCAGCTTCTGCGGTTGGCAGAGGGAAAATAGTGATAAGACACTCCGTTCCCCACTTTCCGCTGAATTCTGGAGTCATTGTGTGTTAAGTAGCAGAACTCAACGTCACAACCGCGACACCAGAGCGAAGAAATGAAAATATAAATTTTAATAAATATTTCATTATCTAGAGTAGGGGTTGAACCCACAGCCATCGCGTTAAAGTCACACCTTTCTGCCGCTGCGCCATGAAGGTCTTCTACCTAACCTACCTAAACTACGGCGACCTATATATTAATTAAGATATTAGTCTTAGAGCACCATATTGCAAGGCACACTGCATGTTTGTCTTTAGTGATTACTCCATTACGTGTCAGATCTGTTGGCATCAGTACTCACTAAGCGACGGCGCTCAGCATGCTAATTCCACGCACGGCTCGGTTCTTTGATGAGCACGACTCAGTTCACTTTGAAAATTAACACCTGAACGTATCCAGCGCAAGTTCCGAGTTCATATCCGAAATCCAATTAAAAATTATAGAATAGGACCGGTCATATCATGTTATCATTGCATTCGTGTATTTTTTTCAGCTTCACGCTGTATCCCACATACTCATGTAGCAGAGTAGGTAGAGGAAGCTTAGTGTTAAGACACTCCACTCCCAAATTTCTGCTGAATTCTGGAAGCATTGCATATTGGCTGGCGGAACTCAACGTCGCCATCAGAGCGAATAAATGAAAATATTAATTATTCATTTCCGTGAACGGGATTCGAACACACAACCTGTCGCATTATAGTCACACGTTTGTGCCCCTGCACCACGACTGGGGTCTATTTCATATATCTATAATTCATGTATTGTTGTTTTCTTATGTTTAAAAACATTTGTTCTTGAGAACTTGTTGAACTAAGTATCGTAAGATACACATAATATTACAATGTCAAAGACATTTGGGTGGCATGTGAAGAAGATAGGGATCGATCACTAGATGTTTCTGTATGATATGGTGAAAATATGCAATGCAATAAATTAATTTTAAATTGTTTATTTGATATAGATATATTTGTTTTTACAATAAAATAATTTAATAAGCTAGGAGACGTATAAATGTATTATAAAAATGTATAATATGAAACAAAATATTGCTATGCGAATGCCACAGTGACACTATTCATTTAAATGATAAAATGTTATATCCTAAATAGCATTTGTTACGGTCGATTAAACAATCATTTATTCTGTTATTCATTTCACGTGCTGAATTGATTTAATTTAAATTGTACATTTTTTTTTATTAAGGATGCATTTCGGCTGCGGACCTTTAAAGAACGCGGGATACAGGTTCAAAACTCTATATATTGAAACAAGAGGCTGGCGATACAGTGGTACAAGCGTGTGATTGTAAACACAAAGGTTGTAGATTCGATTCTCACTCGGCGAACTTTTAGTTATACTCAACATACAAGGGAAAAAAACCACCAATAATATAAAAAAAATTTTTTTGGTATTTAACAAGAATTAGGTATCATTTTGATTAAGACATTTTATAATTATTATAAGTTTCTTATACATTTTGGAAACATTTTCATTATAATTGACATGTTAATATTAGAATTCTTAGAACTGAAGTGGATTACATTCCTTCCGCATCCCTCATTAGAACAGGAAACCTCTCAAGAGGATCTCATGTTATTTATGGTATTACATGACGAGAGCGGGCATAATATAATTTATTTTTATTAGCAGAATGTATCCATTGATTTATTTTACAATATACTTATGACTTCAATTCAAAATTAAAACTAACTCAGCTTAAATTAATGAATATTATTTTCTTTATAAATTTTAGAACATTATAAAACTTTATTTTAAAAAAATATTAAAACAGGGTTACGAAAAAATTACATATTTACATTTCAAGTTATCATTGAGTAGGTATGATTTTTTTTAGCTACAAACTGTATGCTGGATATAATATGGTAGGCAGATGGAATCTGGGAACCTAGTGTTAAAATGCTTCGTTCCCGTTAAGACACTTCCGTGTTGAGTAGCGGAACTTAAAGCCTTAGTTATTATTTGATTGTTTCATTATTTTAAAATTGTTTTACAATTAAAGTGTAATTGTGAATGAAGAATTATTATACAAATTTAGTGAAATGATACTGTATTAAGCTTCCTTAAGTGTTATAATAATTCTTAGGGTCTTCATAATGTCTCAAGACTCGAGGTGTATGAATAATTCAAGAAAGAATAGAATTTTCATAATCTGCCATTCTGAGTTCCGTGGCGGGCAATTTCAAGATGTTTATCTATCTTTATTAAAAGAATAGGCCCCTTGAATAAATACTGCGTATAATATATCTGCAATATTTTAATTTAATAAAATGCTAAACTAATATTTAAATGTAATGTTTAAAATTCAATAACATAATTTTTCAAACATAACTTAGTTTTTTATTTTTATAAATACGTAAGTATGTTAATTATATAAATTAGGAAATATAGACAGTTAAATACAATTCTTTAATTAATTAATCATTTTATAATAATATTAACATAAGATTTTGAAGTAAATACATAAAATATCAGATTCAAACTTTTCCTCTCCGTTATAAGATAGTGGAGATAAAATTGAAGGGACCCTAGAGTTTCATAATTAAGCCAGAGACGATTAAATTACGATTCCTTAGTCCGTAAATGAAAGCGAGGTAGTGGAGGTCGCCTAAATCCTTTTATCGTACAAAGGAGGCTAAATTAGAACAGCATATCGCTGTGGGCTATTGAGCTTTCAGTGTTGACTCAATGGAACTTCTGAGCTCAGCTCAAATCATTCAATAGAATATTTTTCAAAAACAACTAAGTCTTTTCTTATCGTACCTTTCGTAATAGTTGCGTAACTTAGTTACGCTTCCAGTGCTGTTAACCTTGTCAATCGTCTATAATGCTCTTTACTTCTTGCTTTTCACATTGATGAATAAGTAATGGGCAAAGCTTAAGGTGTTATGGGCACAACATCCCAACTTCTGGCAATCTTCACAAATTTTATGTAACCTTCCTTCAATATTATCAATGTTATGTTTTAGAAGGTGAATCGAGGATTCGTCTTTTACATTATAAATGTATTTTTACAACTCTTTCATCGTTACTTCTTATTTTGTATTCTTATTTTAATAGCAATATTTATTATCAAAAAATATATCGAATCTGAGGAAAAAATAATAAATCAATTAATTCTTTATTTCATTTCAATCAATTCATCAATTATTTCAGTCGTACTGTACGTACTCGTACGTACGTTCTATTTTATATCATCTGATAATGGAATGTCAAAAGCTTATTAACTTGTCTATACTTTAGTGAAATTAATTATAATGATTGACATAACGCAAAGAATTAAATTAACATAGCGTATGAAATAATATTGTCGGAATAATTTACGTTCGGAATACATTATGTATATCCCACATATATGTAGGTAAGCTTTTACAATCAGTGTAAGCAATTTTCAAATATCACGTATGTTTAATATTATTGAATAGTTGAAGTTTTTTATTGTAGCTTCCCGCTGTGTCACGCATATGGCAGGGAATCAAGAAACCTAGTGTTAAGACACTGTTTCCTTTCCCTATTTTACGCTGCATTTTGGAGACATTGCGTAATGAGTGGCGGATCTCAACGCCGCAATTTGTCTCTTTACCAGAGCGAGGAACTAGAAATATTAAATAGCTCATTTTTCCGAATGGGAATCGAACCCACAACTGTATGTAAAAATAAGATATAAACATCGACCCAAGTATATGCTGTCAGTATTTCATATTGAAAAACATTTCTTTCAGTTCATGTTACTTACTGAATATTAAAATAACCTCTTAAACTTTGCCTTTGTGTATTTAACGAATGAATTTATCTGAAAGTAAACATCGAGGGGAAATAAAAGCCACAAGTTTAATAACAGGCCGCTCGCGCTGAGGCGCGTGGACAAGTGTGTGACTGTAATCATTGTTTAATAATATTTTCATTTCTTCTCCCTGGTACTAAGGAAAAAGCACGGCGTTGAATTACGCCGCTCATCACTAGGTTCATATCATATCATAACACTAGGTTCCTTCTGCTTACCCTGGTATGTGCGGGGTACAACGTGGACCTGTATTGTTATTAAATAAGACTGAATTTTGACTGATTTATTGTGTTTTTTATTTCTTCACAATCATTTCATACCATACCATTAAAATTCTATAGCACGAGAACTTATGAGGCAAATTATTCTAAGGGAAGGAATTGGGGACTACGAAATGGAGTCTCCGAAGGGCGAAAGAATAATGACTGGAGGCAAGCGCACGACGTTACTTACGAGTACAATTTTGTAAAATTATTTATATCAATTTATCTTCCCCAGAATTAACAATTGAATGTCTTGAATTGGGAAGATAAATTACTAACCTGCCTATAATTGAATTTGTGGAAGCCCTTCAGAATGGTACAACGTAATTTTATTTTGCTTCTTTTTTTTTTAAATAAGAGATTTGATATCAGTTATCAGTATTTTATTTCTTTTTATTTTATTTACTTTAAATTAAATAAAAAAACAATATACTCTTATCAGATTCTTTTTCGATTTCTCTCTTGATTTTTTATAAACCGTTAATAGAGTTTATGTCAATTTGCATGAAATTATGAAACAGTCCTAGAGGATTCAAACTATTAATACAATTTATTTTCTAGTAATAAATTAATGTCTACTTATTACTTCTTACAATTATTATCAAATTTATTAGAAACTGAATTTACAAATAGCTTGTAAGAATGTATTTGCTTTTAAAAGGATTCAGCAAAAGATATATGCATTTCAAAAATTTTATACTCGTAGTTGTAGTTAGATCTCGGTGCCATTAGTCAACCAGTCCCTGACTCGAGGACCAAATAACGAACAGATTTAATGTGTTCACATTTCATTTTCTTTTTTAAGAAAAGTATGTAAAATAAATTCCAAATAAAGTACCAAACTAAGTAGAAAAAATATTTTCATTATAAACTTGAAGATTCTGTAAGAAGACTCGTATAATACTAGGAACCCGACGACGCTCGCATGAAATATATAATTATTTATTTAACTACATTAAATTATTTTTTTGTTTTCATATATATGCTTATAGTGATTTCTAATGTGATTATTTTTAATATCTTGGGATTACATTATCGTAATTACCGTAAGGATTTTTCATTGTTTTAAAAAAAGTCATCCTATGAAAATTTTAATAAATAAATAAACATGTATTGCCATGAAATAAATATTTACAGAATATAGTTACATTATTATACGAGTATACTTGACATTATGGCAAGAAGTGTAACTCAGCTAATGATGCTTCATATTCGAATCTCAAGCATCGCTCTTTTTCAAGTATACACCTTAGAAACTTGCTTCCTGAGATATTGAGAAAAACAGAGAATCTAATAGGTAATTACTCAAATTTCTCTCCAGAAGTAAACTTCTGTTGTAATTATATTTAACATTCATTACAATACTTTTTATAAACATACATTTATACTAAGGGCAAGAATTTGTTATCCGCCATTTTGTTTCGGCAGCCATTTTGGAGTTTTAATCCAAAGAACTGAAGTTATATTCAAAATTTCACTTCAATCGGATTGAGTTTGCAAGATTTAACACACACTAAATCACACTCTAAAACGGCAAATAAATAAAATCTTGTAGAAAATAGTTTTATTTACACGGTTTTACTACATTTTATTCTAGCTGCACTATTACTGTAATATCTTTTAACTCAGTGTGACATCTCACTTTAATGCCGACATCTAAGATAGTTAAAGCAACCTAGATGTAGTGTTTATAGTCTAATGTTACTTAATGTATACAAACATTCTGATGTTAAAAATGTTTATACAAAGTATTTTCTATAAACCTCAATTTATTTCAGTATTGTAAAAAATATTTCTATATTTTACCAAAGCCTAACGAATTAAGAGCAATTCAGATCGAACGATTTCCCGTCGTTGGGTGCTCTACGTGGCACGACAATCCAATTAATAAGCAAACCTTGCGTATTCGCTGTGAATATTAAATATTTGTATTGCAGCGAACTAGCTAATATATTTTTGTCAACTTCACGTTGTATCCTGCATGTGAAAGCATAGGGCAGAGGGAGCCTAGTGTTGAGGCTTCGCTCCAAATTCTAGAGGCATTGCGTGTTGAGAGACGAAATTCAACGCCGTGCTTTGCTGGACATCAGACAGAAGGAATATTTAATTGTTCAATTTCCTTGAATGGGAATCGAATCCACAACACGTTTATTGTCACACGCTTGTGCCCTGCGCCACGGCTGGCCTCAACTAGCAACTACAGGGTGAGTCATATTGAACTTTCCGGTTTTGGAAGGACGTTGCACGAAGAAGGGAAGGAGTAGAAGGGTGGGGATGGTGTCATTAGACGCGCCATGACATGCAGTTTTAGTGTGAGCAATGGCTTGGTCGGGACAACATCGTGCGTTCGTAGTTGAAGAGTTTATTAAAAATGGCGGCTCCGTGATCACAACACAGCGTGCGTTCCGTTTACATTTTGCTATTGGTCGACGTGATCCCATTCCCACTGGACCAACAATCAGAAATTGGGTATCAAATTTTAGAGCAACATCATCAGCATTAAAAACAAGACCACAAGGCCGAATTAGGACGTCAACGTCAGCGGAAAACGTGGATAGAGTGCGGGCTTCAATTCAACAATCCCCTCGGCGTTCTGTTCGGAAACATGCCGCTTCACTAGGATTATCTTTCAGTAGTGTCCGCAGAATACTGCATAGAGACCTTAAATTTCACCCATACAAGATTCAGGTAGTGCAAGAATTAACAGTTAGAGACTTAGACACACGAACAAATTTATGCCGCGACATTCAGCAGATCCCCCGCACTGCTGTTTTGATCTTCAGTGATGAGGCACATTTTCACCTCGCCGGAACTGTCAACAAACAGAATTTTCGATACTGGGCTGAGAATAACCCACGAAACCTACACGAACGACCACTTCACAGCCCTCGAGTGACAGTGTGGTGCGCTATTGCAGAGTTTGGTGTGTGGGGTCCCTATTTTTTTGAAGAAGATGGTCAAGTCGTCACAGTTACCTCTGCTCGGTATTGCGACATGCTTGAAACTTTTCTGAAACCGAAATTGGAGGAATTAACGCAGAATCATGACAACGATAACATTTGGTTCCAACAAGATGGTGCTACAGCCCATACATCCAGGCGTTCAATGGAAATCCTGCGACAAATGTTTCCCGGTCATCTCATTTCTTTGCGAGGTGACGTTGGGTGGCCGCCGAGATCACCTGATTTAACCCCCTGCGATTTCTTTCTCTGGGGTTACCTGAAGGAAAAGGTGTACACGCATCGTCCCCGAACCATCGATGAACTGAAGGCTGCAATCACGGAAGAAATCAATGCTATTCCGCTGAATATGACTCGACGAGTAATGGACAACTTCCGGGAAAGGCTTCAGCAGTGTGTGGTCAATGGAGGTAGACATTTACAGGATATCATTTTTAAAACCAACTAAATTAAAACTGCATGTTATGTGCTTTCAAACAATAAAATAATTTTTACTGCATGTCGCTTTGTTTTTAATACACACCTTATTGAAATCGGAAAGTTCAATATGACTCACCCTGTATAATAGAATAATATTAATATTTCTCTGAGATGTGAGAACGCTTTGTAAATGTATGTACATATATACCTACGTACCTATAAAAAGAATTTATAGAGAAAATACTTACAAATTGATTTGATTTTATTACTTTAAAATTCAAGTTCCTTCTTCTCAAAAAGTTATTATTTTTTGTTTATGGTAAAAAATGCTTATCTTTCAAGAATTTAAAAGTCTTCTAACTCTTATAAAGTAAAGTCACAGAATAGCTACAATTAATAAAGTATAATTTAAAGAAAATTGTCGCCATTATATTGTAGTATTACTATCGGGATTAATTATTATCTTCCCAACAAAAAGTAAGAAAACGTAAGAGCCGTTAGACCATTGTTATGCAAATTGTATTATATAAATCTTGACTGTCACGATTTGTTAATAGAAAATTTTATTTAACTTTAGTCATTTAAACTTACTTTATTCCGCTTTATTATGACATTTATAAACACTTAAATTAGCTAATGTTGTTCTAATTTATATTTTTAATTTAAAAATAATAATAAATATTCATAAGTCAAAATCATAACAGTGCATTGACTTTACTAGTCATTTCTATGGATTCTAGAGATATTACTAAATTATTTTTGTTTACATATATAATTCCAATATATATTTAGAATTTACCTTTTCAAAATATTTTTAAGGCAAAAAAAATATATAATACATATTTTTAAACAGTTTATACAGTTTAAACTCAAATGTCCTTAAAATTAATTTAAGTTACCTATATATGAAGGAGAGAGAGAGAGAGGCCTATGTCCAGCAGTAGACGAGGACAGGCTGATGATGATGATCATGATGATATATGAAGCTGTTCCATTTTATACCATGTACTAACATTATGCGAATATTGACTGCAACCACGTTATTTTATATTGATTTGAACTCGTAAAATTATTTTACTTAAGTATAATAAGCAGATAGCCATAGTATCGTGATTTTCGACTACATTTCGTAGCAACCCTTGCGTAAGTGAGCTCGTACTCTACGGCCGAATATAAAATATTATTGAGCCTCGAATGTTGATATTCAGCTTTACGATACCTATCTTTAATATTACATTATATGTATATACATTTTCTTTATATATATTAGCTATTTCTAATTGAAAGATAATTTTACTTAGAATATATTATTTATACTATAATTGCGACAAAAATAAATAGTACCTTGACAATATAGAAAAAAAAAGAAGAGGCCGTCGTGGTGCAGCGGCACAAGGGTGTGACTGTAACGCGACGGTTGTGGGTTCGATCCCCACTAGAGGAAGTGAAACATATATTTACGTTTATATTTCCATTTCTTCGCTCTGGTGTCGAGGCAAAGCACGGCGTTGAGTTCTGCCACTCAACACGCAATGCCTCCAGAATTCGGCAGAATGTAGGGAACGGAGTGTCTTAACGCTAGGTGGATACCATAACACTGCTGGATTCAGCGTGAAGCTGATTAAATTCTAATTCTATTACTATAATATAGATATAATAACTAAAAAGCACCAATATTTCGTAATATAATGTGTGCTTCAACAAAATTATGACCGCCGAGCCTATTTGGTACGATGTTAGGAACTATTTACGTCGAGCAAAACGCTAAACATATTTAACAGTACCCTTACCGTTTCTAACGCTATACGAGCCCAATCCTTATTATTACTCATTTCTTTAAATATTTTTTCCTGAATTTTTTACTAGCAATAAATAATAAGTAGATTGCTTTTTGTAAACGGTTAATGTTTTTATTTATGAGATTATAACTGGCAGTGTAATACATAATTTAGTTTCATAATTTCTTTTTCTCAATTGATTATTGCAAATAATTTGTTTTTTTTCGTAATCTATTTTTACTTTAAGAAGTACCATTTATACGATTTTTTTTCTGAAATAAATATTATGATTGTTATGTTTATTAGGAATTTTATTTAAAATATTTTACGAATTTTCACAATCGCATACTTATTTTTCTTTGGGTTCCGTAGCCTAATGGTAAAAGCAGAACCTACTCAATTTCGATATGTTCATCTGTCTGTCTGTCCGTCCGTACGTCACCATGCTACAAATTAATATTTAAATGATGTTAAAATTCGAGCAAGCATGCCGTGTGGGTTGTCATTAGATAAGTAATTTTACTAAATTTTTCTTTTATTATGGCAATAGCTTGCGAAATATTCGTTTCCTAAATGGTAAAAAGTGTATAATACAATTTCATGACACCTTTGTAATTGAACACGAAAAATATAATATCTAAGAAATATTAGACTTCCAAAAAAAACCCTTGTATATTTTAAATATAGATTATAAATATCCACAGTAAATAGTATTAACCAGAGAGAGAAAAAAATATTATCTTTGCGTCCATGAATTCTTTTTACTTGACACGTTATCTCGCTGTCACAGCTGATACAACACGCCCTTGTGGGTGCCTCCGCATTTTTCGCTTTTGTTTGCCATTTTATCTTCTTTCCATATTAAATATTAATGTAATTCCTCATTTTTTATTTATTTTGATGTTGTTTTGACTACTTATTAAAACTATATGGGGCTTAATTCGGTTTTAAATAGTGCTAGTACCTTAAAGTACTAGTACTTTAAAGAGGACTGTTAAAGCAATCCATTTTTCATTTTCCACCCAAATTCCAGACATTACGTATTTAATGACGGAACTTAACACCGCACTTAGATAGATTCCTACTAGATCAGAGAACTAAAACTAATACGTTTTCCCAAATAGAAAAGAAATCGAACTCAAATAGTGATGCTAGCCTCATTATAGATAATCAACAATATCATTAACGAACTTGCAGTGTCAAAAACGTATAATAATTAAAAATCGGAATATCGTAAAACATGAGACAGTAATGACTATAAAAGAAATAAAAAATATAACATGACGCCAGGATATCGCAATAATAACGAATGTTGATTTACACTCTGATATATCTTACTTCGGGCGTATTTTATGAGTTTTATTTTGACCTGCATATATGAAAATTGAAAATATAATTTCAAAAGTTCTTGTATTTTTTAATATATTTTACGTGAGATGAAGAAGAAATATTACTTAATAAATATTATATTGCATAGTGGGAATATTTAAGTCATATATTTATGTAATATGTTACCGATTTATCCATTATTATAATAATATACAATTACAGTTCTGAAATAATGAAGTTGAATCAGTTGTTTATTGTGGGTACTTCAATTTTTCTTAAATACATCCACCCTGCACCCTACTGCACCGTTTATCCAGTCCATAGTAGGGATGACAGAAGAAACCTGGGAACTAATGTTTAGAGACACCGTTCCCATTAAGACACTTTCATTTCCCACTTCCGAGTGGAGCCACGCTTTGTTTCGTTACCAGAGCGAAGAAATAAAAATATTTAATATATTATATAAGACGCACTGCTATGACTTGCCTCATAATATAAAATTAATTAATATAATATTAGTACCCTGTAATGTATATATAACTCCCTTTATAATATTACAAAGCGAACAAAGAACACTTAAATGCTTGCCTTGCTTAAGACGTCTAGAAACCGAAGTGCCTGGATGTCGCATCAAGGTAAAGTTCTAAGTTTGTGCAACTTCTAGGGCCCTTATCGCTGCAGTTGACATCTCTGATGTTAGTACTTGTTGCTTCTAACTTCTCAACTAAGTTAAAGTTAAATAAGTTAACATAAGTATTTTTCATGCTTGCTTTGTAATATTATACTGGAAACTGCAGGAGGATTATGTGTTATGAAGGATTTAATAAAGTTATTTTTATTTATTATGAATTGTAATACACTTTAAGTTATATATACATATATATATATTCCTAATATATTTGTTATCTTCTCGTTTATTCTAAATATTTTACAACACGAAGCAGAGTAATTATTTCCATTAAAAGGATGGATATTGTTTTTAACATTTATAAAGTGTCAATCAATAGTTAAGAAAGAAAAATACGTTTTTTTTCTCTTTTGTACGTTTTCTAAATTACCATAATTTACCATAATACCTGATCATTGACTAGTTGTCACCCGCAACTTCGGTCGCGTAACCTTTATTATCCTAGCCTTGCTACCTTCGTTTACTCGCCGTCACCATCGAAACTTGCAACAAGTAGGCCTAAAGTTGAGACATTCTACTTCCCATCCAAATTTGAGACATTGTATATTGAGTTGTAACTCAACGTCATGCTTTTTAAATTATAATTATGCTTCTGAATAGAAAGCGAATGTATATCAAACGCAACTACAGTGAGACGCTGTCCTATTTTTCCATGATAATTTCATTTTTTTATGATTTTTTTCTGTTACATATACCCTCCATCCATAACGACCAACTTTTACTAAAGCGGCATTTGCTTATTTCGGATTTTCGGTGTCAAACACAGATAAAACCCAAATGTAAAACAAAATTTAGTAAATTCCGTAATAACATTTTCGTATTGCAATAATCATTCCAGTCATAAACTTTGTCATATAACATGAACATTTTGCTACGTTAAAGGGTAAATGGGTACGTGACGAGGTCTAAACCCCTTTAGGAGGAACATTGGGAAGAGGAGCAGGAACATCTATATTAAAGTATTCTATAGAAAATGTTATTATCATTTTTTAGACTGACATTCTAATTATTTTCATTTACAGCTTTCTTGCTTCACATAACAAGGAAGACAGAGGGACCCTAGAAACCTACTATTAAGACACTTCCGTTCCCCAATTTCCGCTGAATTCTAGATATTAAACATACAAGCATTTAATCAATTTATTTCCCATAAGAATGCAATCTAAAACAACGAATAGTGCAGTTGTTGAACACAAGCTTCCTCAGTATAAGGCTCACTTAGTGCGGTTATAAAATGCTATGGAGCTTTCAAAGCGATAAAACTGAATTTTGTACGCTACCGGTTTGTACTTTAAAGTGGTCGATGCAGAATATTACATTGAATTGAATATTAATTTCCATGCGGTGGATAGTCTGGAATATGCAAATATTAATGCAATCTGCATTTACTAAAATTTAAGTTAAACTATCGTGATTTATTTTGAACTGTCAGCTTGTTTGCTATATAGGTCCTATGTTTACAGTTGCTCCCAAATGTGTTATTAGGTTACAGCGAAATTAATTCTAGTTCATATTTATAGTCAAATATTATTCTGCATTTAAAAATAATTTGAAATTCTATTTTCAATGGGTCTTGCAAAATATATATTTTTTCATCGATATATAGTTGATCCTTTCCTGCCATTAAAGCAAAGTTCCAATTTATTCATAGACACGTAATAGCTAAGCACTTGATCCACAAAGAGTAAAAGGAAAGTTAATTGGTTATTGTATTTTAATATTACTTATTTGGTAAAGACTTTTCACCTACATTTAAAATCAGTTTTAAAATATATTTATACTTTGAAAACAACGTTTCAAAGCCAGTCGTGGTGCAGAGCACAAAGTGGGATTGTAAGCGCGTTAGATTGTGGGTTCGGTTCCTACTTTCTTTTCCAGAAATCAGCGGAAACAAGGGAACGGAGTGTTTTAGCACTAGGTTGGTAGGTAGTGCGGAATACATCGTAACGCTTAAAAAATAAAGAAATAAATATAAAAAATTAAAATTATAACGGCAATGGTCAATACGTACACGTACAAGTATAGATTTCAAGGTTCTATTCCATTAGCCGTGTTCAAAGTGCTGCAAAATCGAATTGATTCATACAAACCCCGTTGTAATACGAGAAATGATAAATTGTTTTAGTCGGCAATGCTGCACCTGTGTGAACACTACTCTAGTGTTATGAAATTTATTTTCTGATGTTAAAAAAGTTTTTTTAGTGATAAGTTATGCGTTTCACAATGTTATACTAAAAAAAAAATTTATTAATTTCAGCTTGAAATTTAAAGAGACCGTCGTTAACGCGACTTTAGTGGGTTTGACCCCCACTCGAGGAAATAAAATATTTATTTACATTTATATTTTCATTTCTTCGCTCTGGTCTCGAGGCAAACAGCGACGTCATGTTCCGCCACTCAACACGCAATGCCTCCAGAATTCGGAGGAAAGTGGGGGAACAGAGTGTCTTAACATTAGGTTCCCTCTGCCTACCCTGCTGTGTGCGGGATACAGCGTGAAGCTGATTTATTTATTTGAATTTTGAAATTTATTTGAAATTAAAAAAAAACCAGACGTAAAACTAAGTGATCCTATAAGGATTCCGTTTTTATTCTTGTGAGATACAGAATCCTAAAAATGGCATAATATTCCGAAATGCTTATTGAGCATATTTCAAAGAAAAGAAAGTACAAAAAAATTAACATTTAATACAATAACTTAGTACAGTAAAATTATTATGCGCCGCGGAAGGAAATGAAAGCGACAAACGCGGAGGCAGTGAGGGTCCAAAGAATAATGAGTGTTGGCTCGCGAGAGTATACCATAACTCACATTTCTAAAAATTATTTCATACAATTCGCCTTACAAAGAGAAAAATATAATTTAAAAAATATTAATCTAACGTCAAATTCTTAATATAGTATCGACTGACTTGCTTAGCTGCGGTAGTTATTCTATTCCTATATAAATCATACATCCTAAATATTTTTTAATAGATTTTCCTACTGTATTATTATTTTATTTCAACTTCACCCTGTTTCCCAGTGAGTGTTAAGACACTCCGCTCCCTACTTTCCGCTCAATTCTGGAAGTATTACGTATTGACTGGTGGAAGTCAACACAACAATTTACTTCGACACCAGCGAAGAAATGAAAACATCAAATATTCCATTTCCCCGCTTGGAATTGAACCCACACTCTGTCGCATTTATTGTCGCACGCTTGTAACCCTGCGCAACGACTGACTTTGCATTGGATCTTATTACTTCTAGACATCAAACTGTCAACAAAATTAATAACTTAAAGCGAAGGAACATTAAAGAAAATTTATCTCGTACACAAATGCTATTGTCCATAAGCAAAAGAGGCGATAAAGGCTGGCAGATATAAAATGGACTCGTATACAGTATTGCTGATTTGACGATAGCAAAATGGAAGCGATATATTGACAAAATACGAATACGAATAGGGGAATGTCGTCCGATGTCCTTGATACTTTGATCTATGTCATTAAAATGTTATACTCCAATATAAACTAAAATATCCATTGCTAAGATTTGTGCTACATGTATCTATCTATATACGAGTATAATTATGTTAAATATTTAAATTAGTACCTACTAAATATTAATAGGTAGTTTTAGGAAATAAAATTAAAATATATATAATAAAATTGTAATTAAGCCATGTCTGTACATGAAAATTTATATGAAAATCTATTATTCATCAATGTAATGGAAAGTAAAACAATTTTTTTTGTCTGTTTGTCAGTTTTTTATTTTTCATTTTAATAAAAAATACTTGATCTGTAATAATGTATATTTAAATTATATTGTTGGAGAGTTCTTCTCGATTTCCCAAAAGATAACCTCATTGAAGTGAAATGTTTGCTGGATTACTACTAACTTATTTATATAGGCTTTACAGAAAGTAGGAATAAATATTAAAATGCTAAAATACTAACAGAATTTATTGAAAATGTAATAATTTCTTTTACAAAATATTGTGAGACCCATATAAATTTTATGGGGTTCCTTGGAACATAGGAACAAGCGTACATATAAGCATACTTATAACATGTATATATATACATAAACTGAAAGATATATTTTAACATATTAAAGAAAACAAGTAAAGAAACAAAATTTTAGACATTGCTGTAGAATTCACGAAAAATTAAAATTTAATTCATACAAAATAAAAACAAAAGGAAAATGATAGCGTTTCGGTAAACTAAAGATCAAATTTAATTAAGCCAAGCACGCACTTGAGTTTTACAATCTGAGGCTTGCCAACAACCTGCCAATTAAAAAGTAACTGCGATTTGTGCTACCCACCAGCTCGCTGCCTTCTGAAGTTACCGCTCTCTAAGTAACTATTAATGTTTGAGAGCTAAAGCGTAGTTTTTCAATTCAACTAATAAATAGTACCTTCTGAATGGAATCTATTCTTTCATTTTTAAAGAGCTAATTAATTTCTTCGGTTAAAAATTTCTCATTGGTAACAGATGTGAAATGGAACGATTCATAGGATATTGAAAGAATTAAAATTACAGAACACTTAAATTAAACTCCATTAGATTTGATGCAAAAGTAGCCATAAAAATATATTGTACAAGAAATTACGAAAATAATTAATGAAATAAATATATTGTTTTATATAATACTAGCGACCCCCTTGCGGCTTCGCTCGCTTTTACTACTGGATTATTCATATAATGTATGTTTGCAAAACACTTAAGATAATGTGAAAATTAACTAAACTCTAATGCAACCCGCATTTTCGTAGTTTCAATAAGGATTTTCCAATTGTTTTACACAGCAAGGATTTTTTAGTAGGTACCGTAATTTTAAATCTGTGCTACTAATCTTTTCAAGTACTTATTAAAATATTTTAAAAAGACTATTTTTAGATACTTAAATGACTATTTTTAAACGGAAGAAATTGTAACCAAAAGCCTACCTACTAATAACTACTACAAAAAATATGAAACCAAATATATCGCGCTGAAATAATACATTCAACTCCAATTATCCAATACGTGCAAACGCATCTAAATCTTCGTTGCTATGCCTCTATAGCGGGCGGCTTTTTTTTCGAGGTTGTGGTTAATGCCGAAGAGGGTATTCTGTCCCTGATGAAAAGCAAGCACTACGTGGCTGCCTGTGAGGAAAATTAAATAGAATGCATTGGCCGGGAATCGAACCCGGGCCCGCGTGGCAGGCGAGCATTCTACCACTGAACCACCGATGACTGCTCTTGACGCGCTTGTATAAGCAAAACGTCGCGGGGCGCGTTTCGCAGCAAGGATGTTTTGATATTGTAACAACTTCTAAAGTACTTATTAAAATGAAAAAACAGTAAAAGACAGTTTTGATCTACATTAAATGACCAACGTAACTAATATACTTATTTATATGCTGAGAGTAAGGGATAAGTGAAACTTGAGTAACATACAGCTGATGTGTCAACGGCGGGATGTGTCAACAATTAAATGCGTTTTTCTCTAATACTATTCGCAATTTCGAAATAGTGTAAAAAGCAAATTTTATCTTTGTTTAACGTAGAAAATTAATAAAGTATTTTAAAGGATAAGGATTAATACCATTATGGAAAAATATCCCTCACAATAAAATATATATTGAAATTACTATTTTTGGACAGAAATATGATCACTACACGTTATTCTTAAAAGATAAAAATATGCT